>JAWNMP010000302.1:0-31118 GCA_035043875.1 Drosophila paucipuncta | reverse complement strand
GAATCTAAACAAATTCTTACTTTACCTGGCTTTAGAACAAGAACAGCCGGAGAAGACCGAGGCAGACACATAGGTTAGCTTCTTCAAAAAGAACTTCTAACTCAGTCATTCTGTCGATCTCTGGCCGCATCTGTTGTTCTTTGGCCTTGATGGGCTTAACATCCTTGAGTATCAATGCCGCGTTCGACCAAAGAGGTTTTTCCTAGCCCATCTCTTTCCGAGGAACGGAAGAAATCTACGACGGCTCTTAAGCGATTCCTGTCCTGGTAACACTAAGACACATATTATCAGATGTTTGATCGCTGCGGTCTAATTCGCTTACTACAGTCGTGATTAGAAGTAATAAGCACCGAATGACCTTCCAAAAATCCATGCCACAGATGATGTCTTGTGTGATTCGAAGTGTACAATCGCGGTACAACCTCTTTCTGCTGGTGCTGATGCACTCTATCAGAATACGAAGAGTCCCTAATACTGTCTGACGCATGGCCATCTGCGGTGTGAAAATTGCCTTTTAATTTTTTAAACTTTAGGTCTGTCGCAAGCAATCGATGCGGCCAGTTGTACCTCCGATCACGCTTTTACATTAGCACCACTGTCCAATAATGCTAAATAGCTTTGACCGAATAACATAAGATTTATATATGGGCGCAGAATCATTACAGTTGCGGATGGTAGAGACAACAGTAATGTTCTTTAGCGATCGCTTGTTTTCTCCAAAACTCATTCAGTTCTAACTGAAGAACGGGTTTTAGGAGGCGAACTTACTTTCAAACAGAATCTTTCCGCTCTACGCTGGTAAGTCATTCTGTCTTCTACATCGCAAACGGTTTGAATCACCAGATTCTTCTTTAGATAAGTCCGTGTTATTGACTGAGGAATTGTGAGGGTGCAGAGTTGAGTATTTTTCCATTGTTTAATAGACGAGTCCCGAGACATGGGTGGATATCACTGATTATTGACTCAGGCGGACATCCTAGTTGCAAGTTTGCCGGTATGGAGAGTTGCACTTAGGACACGTCGGTTTGTATGTATCAAGACGACCGCACCCATCAGCAAAATATGCGTCTGGTTTTTATATACAATCTTGATATCTATGACCTAATCTCATCACAATTCCGGCATTTCTATCCTATCAACCGGATTGTATTGCATTTATCTCAGTTGCCTCTGTGGGAGTGCCTATCGCTCGTTGCACGACTTCATTGAGAAAACGCCTGGTGTTAGTTGGCAGAGACACGAGGTCTTGAGGACATACTCAAACAGAATTGTTCGTGCTTGTGACATTCAGTTCGAAGAGTTGATATATTGGATGTAGCCACATGAAGTAGTTCTAGCCTCAATTCAGGCTTAAGGTTTCTTTTAATATTTGCCACTAACTCCGATCTGTCATTGGTTCTCGCAGTGCATCAGCAATACTCAGAATGCTACAAAAATTGGTCAAAGCTTTCTCCATTTCGCTGTTTACGAGATCTTAAAGAATCTTTTATCTCCTCGTCCGAGCGTTGATCTTCGCATCATCGCATAGTTGAAACTAATTCGGACGACTATGTTGTTCTTTGGGGCCGCCAGTAGAGCTTTAATGCAGGGCACAGAACAAAATATTGGCAAATTGATAAAGCAAATTCCAATTTCCGTTGAGGCATTGGTCGGTCAAGCGATTGATCCGGTAAATAAAATCTTCCACAGAAATTTCATTGAAGGGTCCAGAGAATTGTACATGCCAACTCGAAATAATTCTTGAGACTTTGTCGGGTCGTTCAATGGAATCAGTGCTTCGATTATCTACAACTGTTTTGAATCCTTATTCCTATTATTATTTGAATTCATTGAATTATTTTGCTCAGCTCCTGGTTCAATTCGAGCTTCCTGCTGGTTATTTGATATATTAAGGTTTCTGATAGCTAAACTGATCTCGTCAGTCACTGCTACAACCATACTGGCTCAACGGTATCTAACGAGCTTGAAATAAGCTGCTGAATTCGCTGTTCCGAAGGATGGGAGGTCAAGCGAAGCATTGGATGAGTCTCGTCTATTCCTGACATTAAAATTACTATTAGGCCTGTAAGCCTGTGCGCCTAAAAGTTATTTCGTTGGTTATTGGATCTGGTATTAGGTCTAGTCCTAGGAGTAGCACCAGTTCGATGGCCACCACGAACAGTTCGAGGAACTTGAAGGTGCTGTTCTGATGACTGACTTTCGATATCATTTAACTGGGAAAGTGTACATGTCTGTCTACACGAAGGACATGTTTCATTAGTACGTAACCAGGCTACCAAACAAGCTCGATGGAATTTGTGTTGCAAGGGTCTCCGCAATTTCAGTACTAATCAGAACTGGGTCTCTACAAATGTTACACAACACTATATCAGCATTTCGTTACTTCGCTGCATGCCATTATACTAAATGTAATGAGGTTTACTAACGAATATTTATATTTTGCATTAATCAGAAAATCTTAATATAATTAATTTTGTATTTAAATTTATGATACTAGATTTAGAAAAAGGTCATGATTTTGTTAACTATCAAACGATAACTATCGAATGATATAGGCAATATGAAAATAATGAACGACTATCGAATTTATGAATCACTTTGGGACTTATCCGTCAATAAAATGGTTGCAATTTGAATTACAGACATATCAATCGTGATCTCCCTCGACCAATAACTGATTCTACTTTAATTGAAGAATTGCTTTCGGAAAAGAGGAAAGTGGCGAAATAATCCACCAAAAACAATCTCATTCTCTTTTAACAATAATTATGGTATTTATTTAGAATTCTATCGCCTGGTTTAGATCGACATGAAGCCAATGCTAAAATTCCGAAGGAGAACAGAATTCAAAATCATTAATATTGCTAGCTAAAAGTGCTTAACTTAAGACATTTTCTTCGTATTTATTGATTATTGGTCAGGCACCTGCAAAACTGACAGATTACCTGCAATCCGTAATAATTAATAACACGCACTGAACTATAAAAAAAATTGGATGATGGTTGATTTAGGGAAAGGAAAATTCAGAGAGGTTATCTGGTTTGTGGGGGATTTTGAGAAGGCTATATGTAGTTGAAGAAGTAGCCGTACTACGTTATTCTTAGCCCCACGTTGGGCGCCATTTAATTATGTAACGAACACGTTGATGTGTGCAGCAAACTGGAGGCGTACTCTGCCTACAGGGTCGACTGTGCTCAGGGAAAATGGGGGTGCTTTTGCTACCTAGTAAGCTGCCGTGCCGCATAATTAAAAATAGTAGACAGAGTGCTAAAGGAACGGAATAAACAACCAGATAGAATAGCTAAAAGAATTCACGAGTGACATATCTAGATCGAAGAACAGAGATGTTGATGCTCTTCTTCTTTACCCACCCAACCTGTAAAGACTAATAGTTGGTGCCTTTACCCTATTCAGGATGCAAAACCATTTTATGTCAGGAGCCCATTAGTTTACTTTAATTAATTATTATGTCCTTATCTACTTCATATTGGTGATTGGTTCCATTATTATAATTATTAACATTAATATTTCGAGTTTACTTAATTAAAAATTTCAATTTTTCAGGGTTTGGAGTTGTTGCTTAATTACTACTCCTTAATTGCTAATAATTCATTACATTTTTTTCTTTTTAAATTTTGGTCAATTCATTCGATAATACACTTATGCTATAAAGACAGTGTATATATATGTATGTAACCTGTGTCAACTAAATAAGGAGGTATCTTCGTATGGCTAGGTATATCAAAACTGCTATATGGTCATTATGGTTATTTTTTCTTTTATAACTTACAATTTTTGAGCACTTACAGCACCAAACAAAAGCTGCGGCAGTAGTCCATCGTAGTCGACAGGCCTGAAGACGGATGACGTTGCTATTTTTAACTTCGAAACGGATTAGGCAATATAGCAGCTGATATCACATATACGTACCATATTAAGTTTAGTTAACGCCTTACCCCAATTAATACAACTAATTTTCCATAAATTCACTCATTATTAACATAACCTTAAAATTCTATTAGAATGTTGTGTATTGTAGAGTTCTAAGTAGTCGACGGTTGCTATTTCTTTTTTTTTTTATGATTTGGTCCTTCGCCGCTCACAGTGTTCCAATACGTGTGCAAGTTGGAGTGGGTTACGCCACTAAGATATTAAATGTTTGAGTCCGAGATATCAGGGGTGACTCGCCCTTAACAGGTGGGCCTGCTGCACGTGTGCGTTATCGATGCGGCGTCAGAGAGTTGTAGACAGTTTCCCGTATTGCACAGCCAACAGATTAACAGTAAGTTAATTGGTAATGTCAGCAATACGCTTGGCGCTCGAATTGACCGCTTCAATTTCAGTAGGCCCTGGCGATCACAATTTGAGTGATAGTGTAGCCGCCCTTGCACAATTAGCTTATGGCAGCCACTACGTTGCGGGAAGACGTAAACTTTCCAGCCAATATTGGTGAGCACGCACTTTACGCCGTCTGTTACATTGAGTTCTTTTAATGAATGTCAATACTTGAGCGGTACTATGGCGATGCCGCCAAGTTATTTTTCCAGCCAATAATCAATGCACACGTGTCAGTTGCCGAGAGCCAAAACTTTTCGGAAGCAACTAATGTAGCCGTCCGCTGCGCCACAGATGCTCTAATTCAGAGTTGATAATTAGGTCATAAGTGCTGTGAAAGGTTTAGCTATCGCATCGCAGCCGGTCATACCCAAAAAGCGTTTAAGCTGGCGTTTTGTTTTAGATGTGGGAAATTCCGAAACAGCCTGAATTTTATTTGGATTTATTTTCAATGTGCCTTCACCTACAATATATCCTAAATATTCCACTTTCTTCAGACAGAATTGACTCTTATTAATGTTGATTGTGAGACCAGCCTTTCGAAGTTGCGTTGCTACTTCGGCCAGGTGAGATAAGTGCTCTTCAAAGTTGGAGGAAAGCACTAATAGGTCATCCAAATAAACTAGTACATGGGACTTCATGGGATAAGGTATAACTTGATCCATAAGTCTGCACAATGGTTGAGGAGCATTCGTTAATCCGAATGCCATCCTGGTAAATTGATACAACGGTCTGTTTGGGACACTAATCGCCGTTTTTTCTTTCGACTTGGCATCCAGACAAATCTGCCAAAAAGTGTCTTTGAGGTCAATTTTGGAAATACACTGAACAGGTAGAAGACGACTTAACAGTCCTTCGATTAGAGGTGAAGGATAAGCATCTTTAACTGTAACGGAGTTTAGCTTCCTTGAATCTAAACAAATTCTTACTTTACCTGGCTTTAGAACAAGAACAGCCAGAGAAGACCAGGCAGACATGGGTGCTTCTTCACGAACTCCTAACTCAATCATTCGGTCGATTTCTGTACACATCGTTTGTTCTTTAGCCGGGGACAATGGATAATATCTTTGCTTGATGGGCTTAGCATCACCGGTATCAATACCATGTTCGATTCAAGAGGTTTTTCCTAACCCATTTCTTTCCGAGGATGGAAAGAAATCTACGACGGCTTTTAAGCGATTCCTGTCGGTAACACTAAGACACATATTATCAGATGTTGGATTACTGTGTTCGATTAAAGAGGTTTTTCCTAACCCATCTCTTTCCGAGGATGGAAAGAAATCTACGACGGCTCTTAAGCGATTCCTGTCGGTAACACTAAGACACATATTATCAGATGTTTGATCGCTGCAGTCTAATTCGCTTACTACAGTCGTATTAGAAATATTAACACCGAATGGCTTCCATGCCACAGATGATGTCTTGTGTGATTGAAGGTACAATCATAAATTCAACCTCTTTCTGCAGTAAGTCATACTCTATCGGAATAGGGAAAAGTACATAATACTGTCTGACGCTGGCCATCTGCGGTGTGAACATTGCCTTTTAATTTTTTAAACTTTAGGTCTGTTGCAAACAATCGTGCGGCCAATTGTCCTCCGATCACGCTTTTATTAGCACCACTATCCAATAATGCTAAATAGCTTTGACCGAATAACATAAGATTTATATATGGGCGCGAATCATTACAGTTGCGGATGGTAGAGACAACAGTAATGTTCTTTAGCGATCGCTTGTTTCTCCAAAACTCATTCATTCTAACTGAAGAACGAGTTTTAGGAAGCGAACTTACTTTCAAACAGAATATTTCCGCTCTACGCTGGTAATATTCTTTCAATTTTACATGCAACGGTTTGAATCTTAGATTCTTAGATAAGTCCGTGTTATTGTTAGGAATTTGTGGGGTACAAGTTGAGTATTTTCCATTGTTTGATTGTTGATCCGAGACTGTAGGTTGATATCCACTGATTATGCTCGGTAGACATCCTGTTGCAAGTTTTCCGATACGGGATTGCACTTAGGACATGTCGGTTTGTATGTATCAAGACGACCGCACCCATAGCAAAATATGCGTCTGGTTTTTATACAATCTTGATATCTATGACCTATCTCATCACAATTCCAACATTCTATCCTATCAACTGATTGTATTGCATTTATCTCAGTTGCCTCTGTAGGGGAAGTATCTATCGATTCTTCCTCGTGCACGACTTCATTGAGAAAACGCCTGGTGTTAGTTGGGCGAGACACAGGTCTTGAGGACATACCCAAACAGAATTGTTCGTGCTTGTGACATTCAGTTCGAAGAGTTGCTTTATTGGGTGTAGCCACATGAAGTACTGACCAAGAATTGGTCAAAGCTTTCTCCATTTCGCTGTTTACGAGATCTTAAAGACTCTTTTATCTCCTCGTCCGAGCGTTGATCTCTATACCGCTCACGCAAGGCATCGCATAGTTGAAACCAATTAGGACGACTATTTGTTCTTTGGAACCGCCAGTAGAACTTTAATGCAGGGCCACAGAACAAAATATTGGCAGAATTGATAAAGCAAATTCCAATTTCCGTTGAGGCATTGGTCGGTCAAGCGATTGATCCGGTAAATAAAATCTTCCACAGAAATTTCATTGAAGGGTCCAGAGAATTGTACATGCCAACTCGAAATAATTCTTGAGACTTTGTCGGGTCGTTCAATGGAATCAGTGCTTCGATTATCTACAACTGTTTGAATCCCTTGACACCTATTATTATTATTTGAATTCATTGAATTATTTTGCTCAACTCCTGGTTCAATTCGAGCTTCCTGCTGGTTATTTGATATATTAAGGTTTCTGATAGCTAAACTGATCTCGTCAGTCACTGCTACAACCATACTGGCTCGAAAGGTATCTAACGAGCTTGAAATAAGCTGCTGAATTCGCTGTTCAGAAAGGATGGGAGGGTCAAGCGAAGCATTGGATGAGTCTCGTCTATTCCTGACATTAAAATTACTATTAGGCCTGTAAGCCTGTGCGCCAAAGTTATTTCGTTGGTTATTGGATCTGGTATTAGGTCTAGTCCTAGGAGTAGCACCAGTTCGATGGCCACCACGAACAGTTCGAGGAACTTGAAGGTGCTGTTCTGATGACTGACTTTCGATATCATTTAACTGGGAAAGTGTACATGTCTGTCTACACGAAGGACATGTTTCATTAGTACGTAACCAGGCTACCAAACAAGCTCGATGGAATTTGTGTTTGCAAGGGGTCTCCGCAATTTCAGTACTAATCAGAACTGGGTCTCTACAAATGTTACACAACACTATATCAGCATTTCGTTACTTCGCTGCACTGCCATTATACTAAATGTAATAGGTTTACTAACGAATATTTAAATTTTACATTAATCAGAAAATCTTAATATAATTTTGTATTTAAATTTATGATACTAGATTTAGAAAACGGTCATGATTTTGTTAACTATCAAACGATAGGCAATATGAAAATAATGAACGACTATCGAATTTATGAATCACTTTGGGACTTATCCGTCAATAAAATGGTTGCAATTTGAATTATAGATATATCAATCGTGATCTCCCGCGACCAATAACTGATTCTATTTTAATTGAAGAATTGCTTTCGGAAAAGAGGAAAGTGGCGATATAAACCACCAAAAACAATCTCAGTCTCTTTTAACAATCATTATGGTATTTATTTAGAATTCTATCGCCTGGTTTAGATCGACATGAAGCCAATCCTAAAATTTCGAAGGAGAACAGAATTCAAAATCATTAATATTGTTAGCTAAAAGTGCTTAACTTAAGACATTTTCCTTCGTATTTATTGATTATTGGTCAGGCACCGCAAAACTGACAGATTACCTGCAATTCGTAATAATTAATAATACGCACTGAACTATAAAAAAAATTGGATGATGGTTGATTTAGAGAAAGGAAAATTCAGAGAGGTTATCTGGTTTGTGGGAGATTTTGAGAAGGCTATATGTAGTTGGAAAAGTAGCCGTACTACGTTATTCTTTAGCCCCACGTTGGGCGCCATTTAATTATGTAACGAACACGTTGATGTGTGCAGCAAACTGGAGGCGTACTCTGCCTACAGGGTCGACTGTGCTCAGGGAAAATGGGGGTGCTTTTGCTACCTAGTAAGCTGCCGTGCCACATAACTAAAAATAGTAGACAGAGTGCTAAAGGAACGGAATAAACAACTAGATAGAATAGCTAAAAGAATTCACGAGTGACATATCTAGATCAAAGAACAGAGATGTTGATGCTCTTCTTCTTTACCCGCTCAACCTGTAAAGACTAATAGTTGGTGCCTTTACCCTATTCAGGATGCAAAACCATTTTATGTCAGGAGCCCATTAGTCTACTTTAATTCATTATTATGTTCTTATCTACTTCATATTGGTGATTGGTTCCATTATTATAATTTTTAACATTAATATTTCGAGTTTACTTAATTAACATTTTCCATTTTTCAGGTTTGGAGTTGTTGCTTAATTACTACTTCTTAATTGCTAATAATTCATTACATTTTTTTTCTTTTTAAATTTTGGGTCAATTCATTCGATAATACACTTATGCTATAAAGGCTTGTATATATATAATTATGTAACCTGTGTCAACTAAATAAGGAGGTATCTTCGTATGGTTAGGTATATCAAAACTGCTATATGGTCATTATGGTTATTTTTTTTATAACTTACAATTTCTGAGCGCGGTTATGCCGTACTTACAGCACCAAACAAAAGCTGCGGCAGTAGTCCATCGTAGTCGACAGGCACTGAAGACGGATGACGTTGCTATTTTGAACTTCGAAACGGATTAGACAATATAGCAGCTGATATCACATATACGTACCGTACCAAGTTTAGTTAACGCCTTACCACAATTAATACAACTAATTTTCCAAAAATTCACTCATTATTAACATAACCTTAAAATCTTATTAGAATGTTGTGTATTGTAGAGTTCTAAGTAGTCGACGGTTGCTATTTCTTTTTTTGATGATTTGGTCCACTGCCGCTCACATGTGTTCCAATACGTGTGCAATTTGGTGTCGGTTACGCCACTAAGATATCAAATGTTTGAGTCCGAGATATCAGGGGTGACTCGCCCTTAACAGGTGGGCCTGCTGCACGTGTGCGTTATCGATGCGGCGTCAGAGAATTGTAGACAGTTTCCCGTATTGCACAGCCAACAGATTAATAGTAAGTTAATTGGTAATGGCAGCAACACGCTTGGCGCTCGAATTGATCGCTTCAATTTCAGTTGTCCCTGGCGATCACAATTTGAGTGATAGTGTAGCCGCCCTTGCACAATTAGCTTATGGCAGCCACTACGTTGCGGGAAGACGTAAACTTTCCAGCCAATATTGGTGGGCACGCACCTACGCCGTCTGTTACATTGAATTCTTTTATTGAATATCAATACTTGAGCGGTACTATGGCGATGCCGCCAAGTTATTTTTTCCAGCCAATAATCAATGCATCAATCACTGACACGTGTCAGTTGCCGAGAGACCAAAAAACTTTTCGGAAGCAACTAATGTAGCCGTCGCTGCTGCACAGATGCTCTAATTCAGAGTTGCTAATTAGGTCATAAGTGCTGTGAAAGGTTCAGCTATCGCATCATTGGCGATCAGCTGTTTACATATTTTCTTGCATGCTGATCGTTTTTTTTTTTTACCAGTCCCGTCCCAGAATGTTACCAGTGCGAATATGTACACCACTACAAATTGTTCGTGCACACTTCTTGGATTTTCTGTGCGTCACTAATTCTTTTGTAGCGTTTCCTCCAATACAGCATATCGTGGCTCCCGAATGCGATATACTCCTGGTTTTCGATTGTCACGATTGTTAATAATCGATATACCGGGTCGCAACCCCAGGAAAACCAAGTCGACCTAGCTAACGGGATATCTGGTACACCTAGAAAGCCGCTAGAGCCGGACAGGGCTATTGATGACCTCAACAAGTGCATAACTAATGCATTTGAGGATAACTGCCCAGTAGGGAAAAAGGACATGGAAAAAGATGCCCCGCGGTGGAACGACAGCCTAGAAAGGCTGCGCGCCGCCACACGTCGACTCTTCAATAAAGCAAGAGAGACGGAATATGGGAGCAGTACCGTGATAGCCTTCCGACAATAATGAGATAAGAAAGGCCAAACGGAAGAATTACAGAAACTTCTGGAAAGCATAGTCAGCACAAGCGAAGGCGCCAGGCTGCATAGAGCACTGGCGAAACGAGCGACTGATTAGGAATTTAGCATTGAAACGTGGGGATAACTCCTCCACGAGCAGTAATTGCAGAAACTAGTACTACTCTTCGAGACGCACTTCCCATGAAGTACACACCTGCAGGAAGCGGCTATCGAAAGTGAAAGTAGATACAGGCCGACAACTGTCGACAGGGCATGCGCCAAGTCGACAGTCACAAGAGAGAGACTTAATTGGGCAATTGGTATATTGTCGGGTTATATCATTATCTTGGTGTAAATTATTAAGAGAGTGTAGCTGGCTCGAACTGGTGGCAGGTCTGGTCTATACTCTTTCCCCAGGAATGGCCTATAACGGTTGGAATTGATTCGATCGAATATTTTTCTTTCACTAATTGCTCTAACATACCTTTTATTCTCAACCGCACTTTCACAATAATATATATTTATATATATAAAAATACACTGTAACCTTTGGAGTTACAATCACATGTTTTATTTTACGTTTATACACTGTCGATTTGCTAAGTACACGACTTCTTTCCTTCAATAACCTTGACAGTTTGACCGCAACAAGAACTCGCTTGATCTGTGCGCTTATTGACAAGCTTCTTGTTGAGCGCTTCTTGAGTGAGCGGTTTCGTGCTGCGTTTTGAGTGGTTCTATTCTAGTTGGTTATCTGCATATCTCTTCACTTGAGCGGCCGCCTAATCACCAACAACTAATTTTAGAGTGGACCAAGAATTGTACCAAAAAAATATTCTTATTGAACGACTACTAACCCCCACCGCCACAGATAATGAAACGAGACTTACTCGTAGAAATATTATCTGGAACAATTTTTATATTGTATGTCTTTCAAATGATAAACTCCGAGATTCTTTCCTTTATCGTCTACTAACTCATAATAATATGAACTACGCTTCTTAAGGATTTTGGCTGGGATGAACACAGGTGCTAATTTAGATTTAAACTTTTTGATGGCATTACTCTGAGTGAAGTTTCGGGCATACACTGAATCTCCGATTTTAAATTGAATTTCACGACAACGCAGATTGTATTTTCGCGCGTTGGCTTCGTGAGCTTTGTTTACATATTCTTTTGCTTATTGTCTCGTAATTTGTAATTGATCGTCTAATCTGGTATCATCCCTTACCAAATGTAAATTTCTTAATAGACCATAATCTCTCCCATTTAAAATCATATTCTGATCGAATGACAGGAAATAAGGAGAGTATCCATTACTTCTATGTAGCGTAGCTATTAACGCTCCACTAATGGTATTTAAGTTTGTGTCCCAGTTAGTATGTTCTTTACCAATATAAGCACGAATTGCGGCTATGACTGATCGGTTCAATCTCTCACTAGCATTAGCTTGTGGCGAATATATGGCTGTGCACTTTTGTGTTATACCAAAGCTAGTAAGGAATGATTGAAAAATACTAGATTTAAATTGTGATCCATTACCTAGATCTGTACTCCAAAGTGTAAAAGTGATCCTTCAAGACAATCACAAATTTTCGGTGCCGTGAATTTCTTCAGCGGACACCGGAAATTAAACTTAGTAAAGTGGTCCACAATTATGAGTAGCCCAATATTACCGGTTTTTGTACGAGGATGGGGTCCTAACAGATCAATGTATAACTTCTGAAATGGTCTATCAGAGATGAATGGCTTTCCATTGGAGTTTCGAACTATTGCACTTTAGTAGTGCGTCATATTTCACATTCCGATATATCTTATTTGACTGACCATACGTGGCCAGAATAAGTATCTTTTTTTAATGTTCTGAGTAAATCTATTATTGGTCCAATGCCAAGAACTTCTTCATTTGTTGGGTCATTCTGACGAGATAATGTATCTACCACCAACATGCTGGGATTCTTTTCTATAGCACGATTGTGAAAGTGAAACTTCTTAATTTCATTGACCATCTCGCTAATCTCCCAGATAAATATTTTTGACGCATCAGCCATTATAATGCTGCATGGTCTGTAATATCTCCAAATTACTGTACTGTGAAACGTGGGGATAACTCCTTCACGAGCAGTAATTTGCAGAAACTAGTATTACTCTTCGAGATGCACTTCCCATGAAGTACACCCGTGCAGGAAGGGGCTATCGAAAGGGAAAGTAGATACAGGCCGACAACTGACGACTGTGCATGCGCCAAGTCGACAGTCACAAGAGAGAGACATTCCACCCTATGGAATGGACGGCATATCGCCAGCCTTCCTTCAAACGGGACAGGAACTACTCCTCTCCCGTATTAGGAAAGCATTAGAAAGTAGCCTAGTAGCTAGGGTAGTCTTCATCCCCAAAGCAGGGAAGAATGATATTACCGACCCAAAGTCCTTCAGACCCATCAGCTTAACATCGTTTTTACTGAAAACGTTGGAAAAGCAGGTGGACTACAAAATCAGAAGCACTTTGCTTAAACAAAGGCCGCTGCACCCAACGCAGCATGCATACAGAGTAGGCAGGTCCACGGACACAGCACTTTATCAGCTGCAACGTACTTTGAGTGCGGCAATTGATAATAAGGAAGTAGCACTGTGCGCCTTCTTAGATATAGAAGGTGCCTTTGATAACACATCACACGATGCAATCAATGCTACCCTCGAGAGAAGAGGCCTGGACCATACTACCAGCAGATGGATATTTTCTAAAGATATCCAGCCCTAAAAGTATTGCTTTATTAATGTGGTCTAGAATCTGATAGTAAGGTGCTCGAGCCCCTCATGTTGGTCGCCAAAAATGTGTAGTGTACCAGGATATTATTTTTTTTTTGCATACGATATTTTCTATAGGATAACTTATGTGGTCCTTACTAATGATTGGCTGATGGAACTGCCAATTTACGGGACCGGTGTATTGTTGAGCTCGAGATGCGCACTCTCGCTATGCTCGTCCTAGCTCGCCGGATTGTCGGGGTTCTTTCTCACTCAATCAATTACGGATGTACTCTGCCACATTTAATTAGTGCGCGTTAACAAAACAAGTAACCACTTGGGTTACTGAAATTCAATTTTAAATTATTGGAGACGCCGACACGTCCTATAACATATACTGAGACACTAGTCCTATTAGAGGGAACATAAATGGTAGTTGTGCCTCTTCTCTACCCACCCTACCATGAAAATGATATCAATTTTGTTACATTATTCCTTGGGCGGACTCTTAAAATCCTACCACATCCTGTAAAAACATAGCATGTCTATTCGACAGACAAATACTACTCCTCAGCACCTCATTTTAAATTGCTCTCAAATTCATATATTCTTCATTAACATAATTCTGTAGGTTGCGAACATGACTCTTAGTTCTATTTTCTATTATATAATTGAACTATAATCTATAAGTACATTTCCCTTGTTTTTTGTTCGTTAATTCATAATTAGACATTCTTTTACCATATGACATATAGGTTATTCTTCCTTTTTTGTCTAAATTAATTATTATCATTATTCAATTTAAACTTCGTTATTTTCTCAGCATTTCTATATGGCTTCGCGCTCAAATTCAACTTTAGAATGCGTTACTTATATTTAAGGGTTATACATATATTGAAATAAGTTTTCAGATAATGGACGTTACATGGCGTGTTTGGCTGTGGATCAGTCGTTTTTTTTTTTTTTTGTATATGTATATGGTTTTCCTTATTTACTAAGTAGGTCGTACATATCTAATTGTTTATGTACGTATATTACAGCTAGTTCTTTACTCACTCTACGTTGATTGTGTGTTTTCTTTCTTTTTTTTATGAAGTCGATGCGATCGTTGGGCCCAATGTTCGTCGACGCTGAGATGAAGCTGTTTCAAAAATTATTTAAAACATTAGGAAACACATATGTATATATATATAATTTACATTTGACTATCCGTTTGCTTTAATATCAGCCAGTGTATTGTTAACTATTAATGCATCCTACTTCTTCTTACAATGACATTTATAAATTTAGACGACAATGAACATACTAATACAAAAAAACTTCAACGATTATATTTCTTACTATTATTGATTACGTGAGACAGTCAAAGTAATTTAGAGCATTTCGCCAATTACGAGTTGAGCTTGTTGAATATGCTGAATTTATCAGAAGATTTATGATCTGCTCAAACTTTATGATCTGTTCAAGTTTTATGATCTGCTTAAGTTTTATGATCTGTTTATCTACGCTTATACAAAACACAAAAGCTGATAAGCACTTTAGCTCAAAAATTACGTGTGTTTGTAAGTAGGCGCGTGCAGCTGACTGATCATTCACGTTTTTATGGATTAACTTTTAAGGTCATCTGTCACTAGCTGATAATAAACTCGGAATTTTTGATTTCAAACTGTTTATTGTCTCCTGGACAATAGTGAATATACGCTGAATCATGATCCGTGGGATGAAGTCGCCCTCTTGGGCTAAACACTGTTCGGCACTTCCGTCCCGCTGACAGGCGACGCTTGCGATTTCGACTCAATGGAATAAGGCCAACTAACAGCGACCTTGTCGGGTTATATCATTCCCTCGGTGTAAATTATTAAGAGCGTGTAGCTGGCTCGAACTGGTGGCAGGTCTGGTCTATGCTCTTTCCCCAGGAATAGCCTCTAACGGTTGGAATTGGTTCGATCGAATATTTTTCTTTCACCAATTGCTCTAACATACCTTTTATTCTCTACCGCACTTTCACAATAATATATATATATATAATAAAATACACTGTAACCTTTGGAGTTACAATCACGTGTTTTATGTTTTATACACTGTTGATTTGCTAAGTACACGAATTCATTCCTTCAATAACCTTGACAGTTTGACCACAACAAGAACTCGCTTGATCTGTGCGCTTATGACAATCTTCTTGCTGAGCGCTTCTTGAGTGAGCGGTTTCGTGCTGCGTTTTGAGTGGTTCTATTCTAGTTGGATTTATCTGCATCTTCACTTGAGCGGCCGCCTAATCACCAACAACTAATTTTAGAGTGGACCAAGAATTGTAAGAAAAAAATATTCTTATTGAACGACTACTAACCCCCACGCCACAGATAATGAAACGAAACTTACTCGTAGAAATATTATCTGGAACAATATTGTCGCTACGACTAATTTTTATATTGTATGTCCTTCAAATGGTAAACTCCGAGATTCTTTCCTTTGTCGTCTACTAACTCATAATAATATGAACTACGTTTCTTATGGATTTTGGCTGGGATGAACACAGGTGCTAATTTAGAATTAAACCTTTTGATGGCATTACTCTGAGCGAAGTTTCGGGCGTACACTGAATCTCCGACTTTAAATTGAATTTCGCGACTACGCAGATTGTATCTCCGCGCGTTCGCTTCATGAGCCTTGTTTACATTTTCTTTTGCTTTTTGTCTCATAAGTGGTAATTTATCTGTATAGCCTAATCTGGTATCATCCCTTACCAAAAGTAAATTTCTTAATAGACCATAATCTCTCCCATTTAAAATCATATTCTGATCGAATGACAGGAAATAAGGAGCGTAGCTATTAACGCTACACTAATGGTATTTAAGTTGTAACGAACACGTTGATGTGTGCAGCAAACTGGAGGCGTACTCTGCCTACAGGGTCGACTGTGCTCAGGGAAAATGGGGGTGCTTTTGCTACCTAGTAAGCTGCCGTGCCACATAACTAAAAATAGTAGACAGAGTGCTAAAGGAACGGAATAAACAACCAGATAGAATAGCTAATAGAATTCACGAGTGACATATCTATATCGAAGAACAGAGATGTTGATGCTCTTCTTCTTTACCCGCCCAACCTGTAAAGGCTAATAGTTGGTGCCTTTACCCTATTAAGGATGCAAAACCATTTTATGTCAGGAGCCCATTAAGTCTACTTTAATTCATTATGTTCTTATCTACTTCATATTGGTGATTGGTTCCATTATTATAATTATTAACATTAATATTTCGAGTTTACCTAATTAATAATTTCCATTTTTCAGGTTTGGAATTGTTGCTTAATTACTACTTCTTAATTGCTAATAATTCATTACATTTTTTTTTTTTTTTTAAATTTTGGTCAATTCATTCGATAATACACTTATGCAATAAGGACTGTATATATATATATATGTAACCTGTGTCAACTAAATAAGGAGGTATCTTCGTATGGCTAGGTATATCAAAACTGCTATATGGTCATTATGGTTATTTTTCTTTTATAACTTACAATTTCTGAGCGCGATTATGCCGTACTTACAGCACCAAACAAAAGCTGCGGCAGTAGTCCATCGTAGTCGACAGGCCTGAAGACGGATGACGTTGCTATTTTGAACTTCGAAACGGATTAGACAATATAGCAGCTGATGTCACATATACGTACCATACCAAGTTTAGTTAACGCCTTACCAAAATTAATACAACTAATTTTCCATAAATTCACTCATTATTAACATAACCTTAAAATCCTATTAGAATGTTGTGTATTGTAGAGTTCTAAGTAGTCGACAGTTGCTATTTCTTTTTTGATGATTTGGTCCACCGCCGCTCACATGTGTTCCAATACGTGTGCAAGTTGGTGTAGGTTACGCCACTAAGATATCAAATGATTGAGTCCGAGATTTCAGGAGTGACTCGCCCTTAACAGGTGGGCCTGCTGCACGTGTGCGTTATCGATGCGGCGTCAGAGTGTTGTAGACAGTTTCCCGTATTGCACAGCCAACAGATTAACAGTAAGTTAATTGGTAATGGCAGCAATACGGTTGGCGCTCGAATTGACCGCTTCAATTTCAGTAGGCACTGGCGATCACAATTTGAGTGATAGTGTAGCCGCCCTTGCACAATTAGCTTATGGCAGCCACTACGTTGCGGGAAGACGTAAACTTTCCAGCCAATATTGGTGGGCACGCCCTTTAGGCCGGCTGTTACATTGAATCCAATATCAATACTTGAGCGGTACTATGGCGATGCCGCCAAGTTATTTTTTCCAGCCAATAATCAATGCACACGTGTCAGTTGCCGAGAGCCAAAAGAAAGCTTTCTGGAAGCAACTAAAGTAGCCGTCGCTGCGCACAGATGCTCTAATTCAGAGTTGCTAATTAGGTCATAAGTGCTGTGAAAGGTTCAGCTATCGCATCATTGGCGATCAGCTGTTTATATTTTCTTGCATGCTGATCGTTTTTTTTTCCAGTCCGTCCCAGAACGTTACCAGTGGGAATATGTACACCACTACACAGTTTGTCCCAGTTAGTATATTCTTTACCGTCCTTCAAGACAATCACAAATTTTCGGTGCCGTGAATTTCTTCAGCGTACACAGGAAATGAAACTTAGTAGTGGTCCACAATTATGAGTAGCCCAATATTACCGGTTTTTGTACAAGGATGGGGTCCTTACAGATCAATGTATAACTTCTGAAATGGTCTATCACAGATTAATGTGTCATATTTCACATTCCGATATATCTTATTTGACTGACCATACGTGGCCAGAATAAGTATCTTTTTTTAAATGTTCTGAGTAAATCTATTATTGGTCCA
The DNA here is from genome assembly GCA_035043875.1 of Drosophila paucipuncta. Taxonomy (NCBI): domain Eukaryota; kingdom Metazoa; phylum Arthropoda; class Insecta; order Diptera; family Drosophilidae; genus Drosophila; species Drosophila paucipuncta. Next base: position 13,069 of record JAWNMP010000302.1, on the reverse strand, counting down.
ATGCCAAGAACTTCTTCATTTGTTGGATCATTCTGACGAGATAATGTATCTGCCACAGCATGCTGGGATTCCTTTCTATCCACGATTGTGAAACTGAAACTTCTTATTTCATTGATTCATCTCGCTAATCTCACAGATAAATATTTTTGACGCATCAGCCATTGTAATGCTGCATGGTCTGTAATATCCCAAGCTACTGTACTGTGAAAACGTGGGGATAACTCCTTCACGAGCAGTAATTTGAGAAACTAGTACTACTCTTAGAGACACTTCCCATGAAGTACACCCCTGCAGGAAGGGGCTATCGAAAGGGAAAGTAGATACAGGCCGACAACTGACGACTGGGCATGCGCCAAGTCGACAGTCACAAGAGAAGAGACTTAGTTGGGCAATTGGTACATTCAGCCTATAAGTCCCCTGGAATGGACGGCATATCGCCAGCCTTCCTTCAAACAGGACAGGAAATCCTCCTCTCCCGTATTAGGAAAGCATTAGAAAGTAGCCTAGTAGCTAGGGTAGTCTTCATCCCCAAAGCAGGGAAGAATGATATTACCGACCCAAAGTCCTTCAGACCCATCAGCTTAACATAATTTTGCTGAAAACGTTGGAAAAGCAGGTGGACTACAAAATCAGAAGCACCTTGCTTAAACAAAGGCCGCTGCACCCAACGCAGCATGCATAAATAGTAGGCAGGTCCACGGACACAGCACTTTATCAGCTGCAACGTACTTTGAGTGCAGGAAATTGATAATAAGGAAGTAGGACTGTGCCTTCTTAGATATGACGCTGCCTTTGATAACACATCACACGATGCAATCAATGCTACCCTCGAGAGAAGAGGCCTGGACCATACTACCAGCAGATGGGTATTTTCTAAATATATCCAACCCTAAAAGTATTACTTTATTAATGTGGTCTAGAATCTGCTAGTAAGGTACTTTTTGAAGTCGATGCGATCTTTGGGCTCAATGTTCGTCGACGCAGAGATTAAGCTGTTTGAAAAATTATTTAAAACATTAGGAAACACATATATATATATAATTTACATTTGACTATCCGTTTGTTTTAATATCAGCCAGTGTATTGTTAACTATTAATGCATCACTACTTCTTCTTACAATGACATATTTATAAATTTATACGACAATGAACATATTAATAAAAAAAAACTTCAACGATTATATTTCTTACTATTAGTGATTACGTGAGTCACTCAAAGTACTTTAAAGCATTTCGCCAGTTACGAGTTGCGCTTGTTGAATATGTTGAATTTATCAGAAGATGTATGATCTGCTCAAACCTTATGATCTATTCAAGTTTTATGATCTGCTTAAGTTTTATGATCTGCTTAAGTTTTATGATCTGTTTATCCACGCTTATACAAAACACAAAAGCTGATAAGCACTTTAGCTCAAAAATTACGTGTGTTTGTAAGTAGGCGCGTGCGCAACGCAGCTGACTGATCATTCACGTTTTTATGGATCAACTTTTAAGGTAATTTGTCACTAGCTGATAATAAACTCGGAATTTTTGATTTCAAACTGTTTATTGTCTCCTGGACAATAGTGAATATGCGCTGAATCGTGATCCGTGGGATGAAGTCGCCCTATTGGGTTAAACACTGTTCCGCACTTCAGTCCCGCTGACTAGCGACTCTTGCGATGTCGACTCAATGGAATAAGGCCAACTAATAGCGACATTGTCGGGTTCAAATCATTCCCTCGGTGTAAATTATTAAGAGCGTGTAGCTGGCTCGAACTGGTGGCAGGTCTGGTCTATACTCTTTCCCCAGGAATGGCCTCTAACGGTTGGAATTGGTTCGATCGAATATTTTTCTTTCACCAATTGCTCTAACATACCTTTTATTCTCTACCGCACTTTCACAATAATATATATATATATATAAAAAATACACTGTAACCTTTGGAGTTACAATCACGTGTTTTATTTTATGTTTTATACACTGTTGATTTGCTAAGTACACGACTTTTTTCCTTTAATAACCTTGACAGTTTGACCGCAACAAGAACTCGCTTGATCTGTGCGCTTATTGACAAGCTTCTTGCTGAGCGCTTCTTGAGTGAGCGGTTTCGTGCTGCGTTTTGAGTGGTTCTATTCTAGTTGGTTATCTGCATATATCTTCACTTGAGCGGCAGCCTAATCACCAACAACTAATTTTTAGAGTGGACCAAGAATTGTAAGAAAAAATATTCTTATTGAACGACTACTAACCCCCACCGCCACAGATAATGAAACGAGACTTACTCGTAGAAATATTATCTGGAACAATATTGTCGCTACGAGCTAACTTTTATATTGTATGTCTTTCAAATGATAAACTCCGAGATTCTTTCCTTTGTCGTCTACTAACTCATAATAATATGAACTACGTTTCTTATGGATTTTGGCTGGGATGAACACAGGTGCTAATTTAGAATTAAACCTTTTGATGGCATTACTCTGAGCGAAGTTTCGGGCGTACACTGAATCTCCGACTTTAAATTGAATTTCGCGACTACGCAGATTGTATCTCCGCGCGTTCGCTTCATGAGCCTTGTTTACATTTTCTTTTGCTTTTTGTCTCATAAGTGGTAATTTATCTGTATAGTCTACTCTGGTATCATCGTTTACCAAATTTAAATTTCTTAACAGACCATAATCTTTCCCATTTAAAATCATATTCTGGCCGAATGACAGGAAATAGGGAGAGTATCCAGTACTTCTATGTACTGTAGCTCTTAACGCTCCACTGATGGCATTTAAATTTGTGTCCCAGTTAGTATGTTCTTTACCAACATAAGCACGAATTGCGGCTATGACTGATCGGTTCAATCTCTCGCTAGCATTAGCTTGTGGCGAATATATGGCTGTGCACTTTTGTGTTATTCCAAAGCTAGTAAGGAATGATTGGAAAATACTTGATTTAAATTGTGATCCATTATCTGTCAGGATAACTTCTGGTACTCCAAAAGTGTAAAAGAGTGATCCTTCAAGATAATCACAAATTTTCGGTGCCGTGAATTTCCTCAGCGGACACAGGAAATGAAACTTAGTAAAATGGTCCACTATTATGAGTAGCCCAATATTACCGGTTTTTGTACGGGGATAGGGTCCTAACAGATCAACGTATAACTTCTGAAATGGTCTATCAGAGTGAATGGCTTTCCCATTGGAGGTTTCGAACTATATATGCACTTTAGTAGTGCGTCATATTTCCATTCCGATATTTCTTATTTGACTGACCATACGTGGCCAGAATAAGTATCTTTTTTGTTTAATGTTCTGAGTAAATCTATTATTGGTCCAATGCCAAGAACTTCTTCATTTAGTTGGGTCATCCTGAAAATCGAGATAAGGTATCTGCCACAACATATGCCGGGATTATTTCTATACTCACGACTTTTTTTTTTGTTGGTGTAAATTAGTGAAACTTTTTAATTTCAGTGACCATTTCGCTAATCTCCCAAATAAATATTTTTGACGCATCCAGCCACTATAATGCTGCATGGTCTGTAATATCTCCAGAATTCCTGTACTGTGAAGCGTGGGGATAACTCCTTCACGAGCAGTAATTTGCACACCAAACTAGTTCTACTCTTCGCGATGCACTTCCCATGAAGTACACCCGTGCAGGAAGGGGCTATCGAAAGGAAGGTCGCTACAGGCCGACAACTGACGACTGGGCATGCGCCGGAAGTCGACGGTCTAAGAAAGGAACATTCCACCCCTACAAGTCCCCGCAGAATGGACGGCTTATATCGCCAGCCTTCCTTCAAAACGGGACAGGAAGCACTCCTCTCCCGTATTAGGAAAGCATTAGAAAGTAGCCTAGCCTAGTAGCTAGGGTAGTCTTCATATCCCCAAAGCAGGGAAGAATGACATTACCATTGCCCATAAGTCGCTAGCAGACCCTTGAGCTTCGTTCTTACTACAGAAAACGTTGTAAAAGCAGGTGGACTGCAAAATCAGAAGCATTTTGCTTAACCAAAAGGCCGCTGCACCCAACGCAGCATGCATACAGAGTAGGCAGGTCCACGGATACACCAGCACTTTATCAGCTGCGACGTCCTTTGAGTGCGGCAATTGATAATCAGGAAGTAGCACTGTGCGCCCTCTTAGACATAGAAGGTGCCTTTGATAGCACATCTGCAACGGTGCGATCCATGCTACTTTCGAGAGAAGAGGCCTGGACCACACTACCAGCAAATGGATATTTTCTAAAGATATCCAACCTAAAAGTATTACTTTATTAATGTGGTCTAGAATCTGATAGTAAGGTGTTTTGTTTTTGATATACTTGTAAGGTATCTCGCCACAACATGACTGGGATACACGATTGTATTGTAGAAAGTGAAACATCTTAATTTCATTGACCATCTCGCTAATCTCCCAGATAAATATTTTTGACGCATCAGCCATTATAATGCTGCATGGTCTGTAATATCCCAAATTACGGCCCCTCAATGGACGAACTAAACTTTCTCGATAGCTTATATTTGTTTTGATCTTAGTTACTACCTTACTAATGGTTCCATTCGCTGTTCGAATTGTTCCTGCACACTTCTTGGATTTGCTGTGCGTTACTAATTCTTTTGCAGCGTTTCCCCCAATACAACTTATCGTGGCTCCCGAATGCGATATACTCCTGGTTTTCGATTGTCACGTTTGTTAATAATCTATATACCAGGTCGCAACCCCAGGAAAACCAACTGGGAACGTTACAAGTCGACCTATACGGCACTGGTACACAGAAAGCCGCTAGAGCTGGACAGGGCTATTGATGACCTCAACAAGTGCATAACTAATGCATTTGAGGATAACTTCCTGTAGGGAAAAGTACATGGAAAAAGATGCCCCATGGTGGAACGCCAGCCTAGCAAGGCTGCGCGTCACCACACGTCGCCTCTTCAATAAAGCAAAGAGAGACAGAATATGGGAGCGAGTACCGTGATAGCCCTCACAATAAGGAGATAAGAAAGGCTAAACGGAAGAATTACAGAAACTTCTGTGAAAGCATAGTCAGCACAAGCGAAGGCGCCAGGCTACATAGAGCACTGGCGAAACGAGCGCCTGATTCGAATTTAGCATTGAAACATGGGGATAACTCCTTCACGAGTAGTAATTTGTAGAAACTAGTACTACTCTTCGAGACGCACTTCCCATGAATTACACGCCGACAACTGACGAATAAGCATGCGCCAAATCGACAGTCACAAGGGAGACACTTAATTGGGCAATTGGTACATTCCAGCCCTATAAGTCCCCTGGAATGGACGGCATATCGCCAGCCTTCCTTCAAACGGGACAGGAACTACTCCTCTCCCGTATTAGGAAAGCATTAGGAAGTAGCCTAGCCCTCGGGCACATACAGAGCGCAAGGAAGAGAGCTAGGGTAGTTTTCATCTCCAAAGCAGGGAAGAATGATATTACCGACCCAAAGTCTTCAGACCCATCAGCTTAACATCGTTTCTGAAAACGTTGGAAAAGCAGGTGGACTACAAAATCAGAAGCACTTTGCTTAAACAAAGGCCCCACCCAACGCAGCATGCACACAGAGTAGGCAGGTCCACGGACACAGCACTTTATCAGCTGCAACGACCTTTGAGTGCGGCAATTGATAATAGGAAGTAGGACTGTGCGCCCTCTTAGATATAGACGCTGTTGATAACACATCACACGATGCAATCAATGCCACCCTCGAGAGAAGAGGCCTGGACCATACTACCAGCGGTATTTTCTAAAGATATCCAATCCCTAAAAGCATTGCTTTATTAATGTGGTCTAGAATCTGCTAGTAAGGTGCTAGAGCCTAGCGACGCTTGCGATGCCGACTCAATGGAATAAGACCAACTAATAGCGACCTTGTCGGGTTATATCATTCCCTCTGTGTAAATTATTAAGAGCGTGTAGCTGGCTCGAACTGGTGGCAGGTCTGGTATATACTCTTTCCCCAGGAATGGCCTATAATGGTTGGAATTGGTTCGATCGAATATTTTTCTTTCACCAATTGCTTTATCATACCTTTCATTCTCAACCACACTTTCACAATAATATATATTTATATATATAAAATTACACTGTAACCTTTGGAGTTACAATCACAGGTTTTATTTTATGTTTATACACTGTCGATTTGCTAAGTACACGACTTCTTTCCTTCAATAACCTTGACAGTTTGACCGCAACAAGAACTCGCTTGATCTGTGCGCTTATTGACAAGCTTCTTGCTGAGCGCTTCTTGAGTGAGCGGTTTCGTGCTGCGTTTTGAGTGGTTCTATTCTAGTTGGTTACCTGCATATCTCTTCACTTGAGCGGCCGCCTAATCACCAACAACTAATTTTAGAGTGGACCAAGAATTGTACCAAAAAAATATTCTTATTGAACGACTACTAACCCCCACCGCCACAGATAATGAAACGAGACTTACTCGTAGAAATATTATCTGGAACAATTTTTATATTGTATGTCTTTCAAATGATAGACTCCGAGATTCTTTCCTTTATCGTCTACTAACTCATAATAATATGAACTACGCTTCTTAAGGATTTTGGCTGCGATGAACTCAGGTGCTAATTTAGATTTAAACTTTTTGATGGCATTACTCTGAGTGAAGTTTCGGGCATACACTGAATCTCCAATTTTAAATTGAATTTCACGACAACGCAGATTGTATTTTCGTGCGTTGGCTTCGTGAGCTTTTGTTTACATATTCTTTTGCTTATTGTCTGGTAATTGATCCCTATAGTCTAATCTGGTATCATCGCTTACCAAATGTAAATTTCTTAATATACCATAATCTCTCCCATTTAAAATCATGTTCTGAACGAATGACAGGAAATAAGGAGAGTATCCATTACTTCTATGTAGCGTAGCTATTAACGCTCCACTAATAGTATTTAAGTATGTGTCCCAGTTAGTATGTTCTTTACCAATATAAGCACGAATTGCGGCTATGACTGATCGGTTCAATCTCTCACTAGCATTAGCTTGTGGCGAATATATGGCTGTGCACTTTTGTGTTATACCAAAGCTAGTAAGGAATGGTTGAAAAATACTAGATTTAAATTGTGATCCATTATCTGTTAGGACAACTTCTGGTACTCCAAAAGTGTAAAAGAGTGATCCTTCAAGATAATCACAAATTTTTGGTGCCGTGAATTTCTTCAGCGGACACCGGAAATTAAACTTAGTAAAGTGGTCCACAATTATGAGTAGCCCAATATTGCCGGTTTTTGTACGAGGATAGGGTCCTAACAGATCTACGTATAACTTCTGAAATGGTCTATCAGAGATGAATGGCTTTTCCATTGGAGGTTTCTGAACTATATGTGCACTTTTAGTAGTGCGTCATATTTCACATTCCGATATATCTTCTTTGACTGACCATACGTGGCCAGAATAAGTATCTTTTTTTTAAATGTTCTGAGTAAATCTATTATTAGTCCAATGCCAAGAACTTCTTCATTTGTTGGGTCATTCTGACGAGATAAGGTATCTGCCACAACATGCTGGGATTATTTTCTATACACGATTGTAAAAGTGAAACTTTTTAATTTCATTGACCATTTCGCTAATCTCCCAAATAAATATTTTTGACGCATCAGCCACTATAATGCTGCATGGTCTGTAATATCTCCAAATTACTGTACTGTGAAACGTGGGGATAACTCCTTCACGAGCAGTAATTTGCAGAAACTAGTATTACTCTTCGAGATGCACTTCCCATGAAGTACACCCGTGCAGGAAGGGGCTATCGAAAGGGAAAGTAGATACAGGCCGACAACTGACGACTGGGCATGCGCCAAGTCGACAGTCACAAGAGAGAGACATTCCACCCCTATGGAATGGACGGCATATCGCCAGCCTTCCTTCAAACGGGACAGCAAATACTCCTCTCCCGTATTAGGAAAGCATTAGAAAGTAGCCTAGTAGCTAGGGTAGTCTTCATCCCCAAAGCAGGGAAGAATGATATTACCGACCAAATGTCCTTCAGACCCATCAGCTTCGTTTTTACTGAAAACGTTGGAAAAGCAGGTGGACTACAAAATCAGAAGCACTTTGCTTAAACAAAGGCCGCTGCACCCAACGCAGCATGCATACAGAGTAGGCAGGTCCACGGACACAGCACTTTATCAGCTGCGACGTCCTTTGAGTGCGGCAATTGATAATAAAAAAGATGCACTGTGCGCCTTCATAGATATAGAAGGTGCCTTTGATAACACATCTCACGATGCAATCAATGCCACCCTCGAGAGAAGAGGCCTGGACCATACTACCAGCAGATGGATATTTTCTAAAGATATCCAGCCCTAAAAGTATTACTTTATTAAGGTGGTCTAGAATCTGATAGTAAGGATCTCGAGCCCCTCATGTTGGTCGCCAAAAATGTGTAGTGTACCAGGATATTATTTTTTTTTTTGCATACGATATTTTCTATAGGATAACTTATGTGGTCCTTACTAATGATTGGCTGATGGAACTGCCAATTTACGGGACCGGTGTGTTGTTGAGCTCGAGATGCGCACTCTCGCTATGCTCGTCCTAGCTCGCCGGATTGTCGGGGTTCTTTCTCACTCGATCAATACGGATGTACTCTGCCACATTTAATTAGTGCGCGTTAACAAAACAAGTAACCACTTGGGTTACTGAAATTCAATTTTAAATTATTGGAGACGCCGACACGTCCTATAACTACGTATACTGAGACACTAGTCCTATTAGAGGGAACATAAATGGTAGTTGTCCCTCTTCTCTACCCACCCTACCATGAAAATGATATCAATTTTGTTACATTATTCCTTGGGCGGACTCTTAAAATCCTACCACATCCTGTAAAAACATAGCAAGTCTATTCGACAGACAAATACTACTCCTCAGCACCTCATTTTAAATTGCTCTCAAATTCATATATTCTTCATTAACATAATTCTGTAGGTTGCGAACATGACTCTTAGTTCTATTTTCTATTATATAATTGAACTATAATCTATAAGTACATTTCCCTTGTTTTTTGTTCGTTAATTCATAATTAGACATTCTTTTACCATATGACATATAGGTTATTCTTCATTTTTTTGTCTAAATTAATTATTATCATTATTCAATTTAAACTTCGTTATTTTCTCAGCATTTCTATATGGCTTCGCGCTCAAATTCAACTTTAGAATGCGTTACTTATATTTAAGGGTTATACATATATTGAAATAAGTTTTCAGATAATGGACATTACATGGCGTGTTTGGCTGTGGATCAGTCGTTTTTTGTTTTTTTGTTTTTGTATATGTATATGGTTTTTCTTATTTACTAAGTAGGTCGTACATATTTAATTGTTTATGTACGTATATTAAAACTAGTTCTTGACTCACTCTACGTTGATTGTGTGTTTTCTGTCTTTTTTTATGAAGTCGATGCGATCGTTGGGCCCAATGTTCGTCGACGCTGAGATGAAGCTGTTTCAAAAATTATTTAAAACATTAGGAAACACATATGTATATATATATAATTTAAATTTGACTATCCGTTTGTTTTAATATCAGCCAGCGTATTGTTAACTATTAATGCATCCTACTTCTTCTTACAATGACATATTTATAAATTTATGCGACAATGAACATATTAATAAAAAAACCTTCAACGATTATATTTCTTACTATTATTGATTACGTGAGACAGTCAAAGTAATTTAGAGCATTTCGCCAATTACGGTTGCGCTTGTTGAATATGTTGAATTTATCAGAAGATTTATGATCTGCTCAAACTTTATGATCTGTTCAAGTTTTATGATCTGCTTAAGTTTTATGATCTGTTTATCCACGCTTATACAAAACACAAAAGCTGATAAGCACTTTAGCTCAAAAATTACGTGTGTTTGTAAGTAGGCGTGCGCAACGCAGCTGACTGATCATTCACTTTTTATGGATTAACTTTTAAGGTCATCTGTCGCTAGCTGATAATAAACTCGAAATTTTTGAGTTCAAACTGTTTATTGTCTCCTGGACAATAGTGAATATGCACTGAATCGTGATTCGTGGGATGAAGTCGCCCTCTTGGGTTAAACACTGCTCCGCACTTCAGTCCCGCTGACTAGCGACGCTTGCTATGTCGACTCAATGGAATAAGGCCAACTAATAGCGACCTTGTCGGGTTATATCATTCCCTCGGTGTAAATTATTAAGAGCGTGTAGCTGGCTCGAACTGGTGGCAGGTCTGGTCTATACTCTGTCCCAAGGAATGGCCTATAACGGTTGGAATTGGTTCGATCGAATATTTTTCTTTCACTAATTGCTCTATCATACCTTTTATTCTCAACCGCACTTTCACAATAATATATATTTATATATATAAAAATACACTGCAACCTTTGGAGTTACAATCACATGTTTTATTTTATGTTTTGTAATCAAAGAAATCGTCGAAACGTCGTAGTCCTTTCTGGAAAACGTAATAGTAAAAAAACTGTGATCCGCATCAGGACCCCGTGATTCATGAAATCCCAGACTGACGAAGAATTTTTTTTGTACAATAAACCTTCACTTGAAAAAATTAAACAAAATGATGCTGGAAGCAACATTGAACCAAGCACTCGGCCAAATCACGTCAGAAGTACCAACCTTCGGTGGAGAAACGGACGAGACGGAGCCTTTATAGGAAGTATCGACTTCATAAAAGGAACTCTTCCCAAGCGTTGACCCATAGCGAACATTAATAATGTACAGCGCAATCTAGATTCAGTTATATGGAGAATCAATGAGGATATCACTAGGGACTTACCAGGAGATTTGGCAGCACTACGGAGCATACTAATTTCCACATTCAAAACACCTTGTGACGAGAACTACTAAGAAGAGTTTTCAACACATATTTTGGAGGAAGTATTCGTAAGTTCCTCGAAGAACTTGAGCAAAAAATCATTCGTAACATTAAATAAGTTAGTAATAGAAAATAATGCGGAAAATAGAACATTAAAGTATCACATGGGCATTTAATAATACGGTTAGAGACTACACCAGACAGGTTATATATGCAGTTAGCCAGATATGATACATCAACAACCGATGAGTTCAAAGCAGTTGCCCAAGAATTAGGTTTATACCGCATATCAGAAAAAACAAAACCAGAAAATAACACTCATTGCTATAAACTACAAAAACTCAACAACATTACAACCGAAGATATAATCAGAGTTCCAGGAATCAACAAAAATTATAATACGAATTATAGAAATCCAAATTCACAAAACGAACCAATGGTTAATGAACAATTGTATAACGAATATCAACTAAAATTAAACCAAGGCAGAATGCAAACCCAATCAACTATCAATCAGATTGTAATAATACCAGACCACCTAACCAACCCACGAAAACAAAGACATAGTAATAGTGGAAAATCCAAAAATGGACTGGACAGAAAATGTTCATCAAACAGCATCGGAAACGAACACAGAATTCATAAGAATAGAGAAAGGTGGTTGTTAAAACTTAATAATTTTCAATTTTTATTTAAATATAATAACGAAAATAAGGAAGAAGAATATAAAAGACCCACCCCTAATAAAAGATATACACACAACATACGCATTAGAAAACGAATTAGTGGAAAGCAATCAGTTTAGATTAGAACACCTAAATAAAGAAGAAAATCCACGATAACAAAAAATGTTGTTTGAATTTACGCGATATTCAGCATAACGAGAGTGACAATTTGACTTTTCACAAATACTGTAAAACACGTTATCAATACAAAAAAGGACCTCTTGTTATAGGAAACCTTATAATAATCAACAAATCTATCATGAGGAAGTTAACAAGCAAATGAAAGAAATTATGCAACAAGGTATTATACGACCATCTAATTCAACTTACTGTTATTTGGGTAGTACCAAAAAGAAGATGCATCAGGAGGGAACAAATATAGAAGAGTCGTAGACTATCGCAGCCTTAACGAAAACAGTTAGCGATAAATTTCCCATACCTGTAATGAATGAAATATTAGACAAGTTAGGAAAATGTCAACAACAATCGATTTAGCTAAAGGATTTAATCAAATTAAAATGGATGAAAAAACAATAGCAAAAACAGCATTCTCAACCAAAGCAGGACATTTCATACAGGAATGCCATTTGGATTGAAAAATGCACACAACCTTTCAACGTTGTATGAACAATCTTATAGGAGACTTAATTTACAAAAATTGTCTAGTTTACATGGACGACATAATAGTGTATTTCACTTCATTGGAAGAACACATATTAGCATTAAAGAAAGTTTTTAGAAAGCTCAGAGAAGCAAATCTAAAACTACAACTAGATAAGTGCGAATTCATGAAAATAAAACAGAATTTCTAGGTATAATAACAACGGAATGAATAAAACCTAGCCCAATCAAAATAAAAGCCGTTAAAGGATTTCCAATCCCTAAGACTCCAAAAGAAATCAAGAGATTCCTAGGATTATGTGGGATTTTACAGGAAATTCATACCAAATTTCGCAAACGTTTTGAAACCAATGACAATAAACTAAAGAAAGGAGCAAAAGTCTACGGAAAATGAAATAACATACATAGAAGCCTTTGATAAATTAAAGTTACTCATAATATCAGACCCAATATTGGTGTATCCGGATTTCAAGAAAAATTCTCACTTACTACAGACGCTAGTAATTATGCGTTAGGAACAGTTTTATCACAAGATCACAAACCAATATGTTATACTAGTAGAACATTAAACGAGCATGAGATAAAATACTCATCGATAGAAATAGAATTATTAGCCAAAAGAATGATTCAATCATACTTATTTGGTAGAAATTTTGAAATACTTAGCGATCACAAATCTTTATATGGCTAAATAACGTAAAAGAGCCAAACATGAGTTACAAAGGTGGAAGATAAGACCAAACGAATTCGATTATGAAATCAAATACATACCAGGCAAAGAAAACTACGTAGCTGATGCACTTTCAAGAATTAAAACAGAAGAAAACAACGTAGAAGAAAATTTCATGGCGAATGCTCAATATAGTATAGTAGCGACAATACATAGGGCAAACGAAGATAATCAAAATTGTATT
>JAWNMP010000301.1:0-66833 GCA_035043875.1 Drosophila paucipuncta | reverse complement strand
ATAATATTTATCACTAAAAGTTAGCCCTAGTTCGGTTAAAATATTTTCCTTTCTTATCTGTGATATGGTATTATTGAATACAAAGTTTCTTGTGACAGAGTTTTTGGTATATGTGATATTATTATAATTTCATTTGTTGTGGATTTTATCCAAATTGATGTTTTTATATTTAACAATTTTTCTGAATCAACATTTAAGAAATTATCATGTTTTAGTAGTTTTGGTTAAAATCTCAATCTGGATAGTTCGCATCCCTAATTCGATATCTTCGATGTATTCAGTGAATTGTTGTAAGTTAAACATTAATAAACTTAATTTTGTGTTCTGTTGTGATATTTCTGTCATGCTGTCCATACTTGTATGCCATGATTGACTGCTTCTATGACTTTGTTTAGTTCGTTTACCTGTATGCTATTAGCTTCTAAATCATCAATTTTTTCAGTAAGTTCTGTTTTGTCGTCTTCAGTTAATGTGCCAAATAAATATTTGTGACCTTTTCCTACTACATTTAGGAGTCCCTCGTTTCTGTCTTTTGATTATCTTTATTCCGTTCATTTCTCTATGAAGTTTTTCTACTAGATATTCTATTTGGGGTAGAACACTAAAATCATGTGTCTGAGATATTAAATCTTTTTCAGTATTTTCGGTTTTTGTTAAGTTTACTGTTAGGCAATGGTATTCGAAATCTGAGGGTATGCTCAATGAGCCTGTTTTAAATAAAACGAACCCGTTTTGTGCTTTTTCGTGGTTTACTTATATATTTTGAGTGTTACTCTGAGTTACGGCTAGCGTTAATATTATAATTATTAACAGGTGGACTGGTAGATGGATCTTCCGTAGTTGACCCGAAATTATTGTTATATTTATTTATGTTTATTTTCTTCTCTTGTTAAATTTAGTTTTATAATGTATGATTCTTCGGCCTTTATTTGTTTCTTCGAAATATTTGCTGTCTAATTGTTTTATTATGCCTGTTTTCCTGAATCGATTTGTTGTTTTTGATTTGATAAGTGGCATTTCTCTATAGTTTGTATCTACTTCGTAAGTATTTCTGTTTTCATTTTGCTTATTGATCTTTTTAATTTTTTCCAACTGGGTATTGTATGCTGGTGATCCGGCATAGATAAAGATATCTGCTGGTGTTCTACCTGTAGTGCTATGTATTGTTTTATGATTATAAGTGTAAAGTATTATTTCGGGTTTGGTTAACTTATTTTCTTCGTTTGTGTCTGAATTGATTATTCTTAGTTTTTTCGTTGATTGTTTTATGAAACCGCTCTACTTGTGATATTCCGTTCTTGCCTTGCTGTGATTTGAATTTTAACATTTTCTGAATCTAACCAAATTTTTAATGATGTACTCATGAATGCTGAGTCTTTGTCTGCTTTTATTTCTAATGGTTTTCCCATTTCGTTGAATATTTTTAATAATGCTCGTTTTGCTTCTAACCAATCTTTACCATGTATTTCTATTAATGTAGCATATTTTGAGTATACGTCTATGCATGATAAAAATTGCTTATTATTGATCATATAAAAATCTATAACGTATTTTTTCTCTCTCAAAATAACGAAATTTTGTGTCCCTGTGTTCCACTTTTGACGTATTACAGATTTGGCATTCGTTAATCATGTTTTGTATTCGTTTTTTGGTAATCCTGGAAATAATATTTTCTTTAAACGTTACTATAGTTTTTTTATTTTCCTGGATGTAAAAGTTTTGTATGGTCGTTTTAATATGGTCTGTTTTCAATTCTGAATAAGTTTGGATATCTCTTAATTTTTTGTGGTTCTCATAATTTTTATCGGACAATCTCTTTGTATTATTTCTAAATAAGCTTTTTGGAATATTGTGTAGTCACCTTCATGTGGGAAGTATATAACGCTGGGTTTCGCACAAAGATATTCTTTTATGATCTCTTCTGCTTATTCCGGTGTCATTTCTATGTAAGTTATTATAATCTTAGTTTTGTGAAAATAGCTAATTTTCTTTATTTCTTCGGTATTTGCTTTTATAAATTCTATTTCATGATTTAAATTATTCAATGGTTTTTCTGTGATAGGAATACAATTTTGATTATCCTCGTTTGCGCTATGCATTGTTGCTACTATGCTATCTTGAGCATTCCCCATGAAATTTTCTTCTAAGTTATTTTCTTCAGTTTTAATTCGTGAAAGTGCATCAGCTACATAGTTTTCTTTGACTGGTATGTATTTTATTTCATAATCGAATTCGTTGAGTCTTATTTTCCACCTTTGTAACTTCATGTTTGGCTCTTTTATGTTATTTAGCCATATGAGAGGTTTGTGATCACTAAGTATTTCAACATTTCTACCAAATAAATATGATCTGAAATTTTTGGTTGCCCATATTATTGCTAATAATTCTTTTCTATTGCTGAGTAATTTATCTCGTGCTCATTCAGAGTTCTGCTAGCATAACATATTGGTTTGTGATCCTGTGATAATACTGCTCCTAATGCATAATTACTTGCGTCTGTAGTAAGTTAGAATTTTTTCTTGAAATCCGGATATTCCAATATTGGGTCGGATACTATGCAGTAACTTTAATTTCTCGAAGGCTTCTATGTATGTTTCATCTTTTTCATTTACTTTTGATCCTTTTTTTAGCTTTATGGTCATTGGCTTCGCAACTTTGGCGAAATTTGGGATGAACTTATTGTAAAATCCGCATAATCCGAGGAATCTTTTGATTTCTTTGGGAGTCATAGGAATTGGAAATTCCTTAACGGCTTTATTTTGATTGGATTAGGTTTTATTTCTTTTGTTGTTATTATGTGTCCTAGAAATGCAGTTTCTTTTTTCATGAATTCACACTTTACTAGTTGTAGTTTTAGATTTGCTTCTCTGAGCTTTCCAAAGACTTTCTTTAATGCTAATATGTGTTCTTCCAATGAAGTGGAATACACTATTATGTCATCCATTTAAACTAGACAATGTTTGTGAATTAAGTCTCCCAGAAGATTATTCATGCACCGTTGAAAGGTTGCTGGTGCATTTTTCAAGCCAAATGGCATTCGTGTGTATTCGAAATGGCCCGCTTTGGTTGAGAATGCTGTTTTCGAGATTGATTGTTCGTCCATCTGAATTTGGTGAAATCCTTTGGCTAAATCGATTGTGGTGAAATATTGACATTTTCCAAGTTTGTCCAGTATTTCATCCATTACAGGTATAGAAACTTATCGCTAGTTGTTTTTTCGTTAAGGCCGCGATAGTGACGACAATTCCATATTTTTTCTCTCCGGATGCATCTTCTTTTTTTGTACGACCCAGATAGGAGAAACAATAAGGTGAATTAGATGGTCGTTTAATGCCTTGGTGCATCATTTCTTTCATTTGCTTTTCAACTTCTTGGTCATAGCTTTGTGGATATTTATAAGGTTTTCTATAACAAGGGTCCTCATTCTTTGTATTGATAACGTGTTTTACAGTATTTGTGAAAGTCAAATTGTCACTCTCATTATACTGAATATCGTTAAATTCGAACAAAACTCTTGTTAACTTGGATTTTTCTTCTTTATTTAGATGTTCTAATCTAAATTGGTTACTTTCCACTAGTTCATTTTCCAATGCGTATGCTGTATGTACGAGGCGTGTTCAAAAAGTATCGCGAATTTTGAATTTTCGCGGGTTACGTATAATCGAATTTCGATTTTTTTTATAGCGTTATGTTGGTACTCATGTCTCTCACTTATGCCGACAAGCTCGGCCATTTTGAATGTTCACTTAATTGTTGACAGCTGCTTTGCTTGCACGTGTTTTGGATCGTCTTCGATTTTTACCTATTCAAAAAAATGGATCAAAGAACCTGTATCAAATTTTGTGTGAAAAACGAAATTAAGTGCGCGGATGCATTCCGAATGTTGATTGTGGCACACGGAGAAGATACCTTGGACCGAAGCAACGTTTATCGGTGGTACAAAATGTTCTCAGAAGGCCGAGAAGATGTGAACGACGAAGAGCGTGCCGGACGCCCGAGCTACTTCAACAACAGACGAAAAAATTAATGGAGTGGAGAAAATGGTATTGGCCAATCGTCGAATCACCGTTAGAGAAGTTGCTGAGGAGCTAGACATATCGATTGGCTCATGCCATTCGATTTTTATCAATGATTTGGGCATGAGACGGGTCGCCGCGAAATTCGTACCAAAATTGCTCAATTGCGACCAAAAACAGCATCGCATGAACATTGCTAATGAGATGTTGGACTCTGTCCGCGACGACCCAAATTTGCTCCAGAGGGTCATAACTGGTGACGAATCGTGGGTTTATGGTTACGACGTGGAAACCAAAGCTCAATCCTCTCAATGGAAGCTGCCGCACGAACCAAGACCGAAAAAAGCGCGCCAAGTTCGGTCGAATGTGAAAGTTTTGCTGACAGTTTCTTCGATTGCAGGGGCGTGGTGCATCATTGAGTTCTTGCCACAGGGTAGAACGGTCAATAAGGAATATTACCTGCAAGTTATGCGCAATTTGCGCGAAGCAATCCGCCAGAAACGCCCGGATTTGTGGAAGAACAAAAATTGGCTTTTGCACCACGATAACGCCCCTGCTCACACATCGTTGCTTGTGCGCGACTTTTTGGCCAAAAACAACACACTAATGATGCCGCAGCCACCGTATTCCCCAGATCTGGCCCCCTGTGACTTTTTCTTGTTCCCTAAACTGAAGAGGCCCATGAAAGGACGACGTTACGCTACGCTTGACGAGATAAAAGACGGGATCGAAGGAGGAGCTGAACAAGATAAAAAAAAAAAGATTTTTGAAGTGCTTCGAAGATTGGAAAACCCGTTGGCACAAGTGTATAATCTCATGGGGATTACTTTGAAGGGGACAAAATAGAATTTTCATGAATAAATAAATAATATCTGAAAAAAACACAAAATTCGCGAGTCACTTTTTGAACACTTGCCTCGTATATCTTGGCAGTAGTGGTGGGTCTTCATATTCTTCTTCTTTAGTTTCGTTTTCATATTCTTCTTTCTTATTTTCGTTGCTATATTCTTCTTTTTTCTATTTTTCAGTACCCATATTCTTTTTTTCTTATTTTCGTTATTATACTTAAATAAAAATTGGAAATTATTAAGTCGAACAAACTCATCCTCGTAATTGATCTCGCTTTTTACAATCCTTAAGGAACGTTCGGCCTAAAGAGGATGTCAAAATTATTTGAAAAATTATGTATGTAAGACTTCTGATCTGTGGGACAAAGCTTGCTGGGGGCTAAAGATATGCTAGTATTTAATTGTACTTCCCCACATATGGGGTGACAAGTAATATTCTCTGTGGAAGTTTCGTAGTTAAGGAAATTTTTATTCATTAAATTTACTGATGACCCTGTGTCTATTAGGCATGGCATTCGTATGTTATTCAAAATTATGTTTATGAATGGGGTTTTGGATTCCTTTCTGAGGCTGTTTGATGAAAATTTGCCTCCCAATCCATTTTTGATTGACCACTATTACTGGGTCGTTTGTCTTTTTTATGGGTTGGTTAGGTGGTCTATTATTATTATTATTTGATTGGTAGTCCATAGGGGTTGTGTATTCTGCCCTGATTTAATTGCTGAAATTCGATTATACAATGGTTCGATTTAACCATTGGATCATTTTAGGGGGATACTGATCCTATTAAAATTTTGCTGACTTCTAAAATTCTGATTATAATTGGGATTAAAAATTTTGCTGAGCTTCTACAGAATTCTGATTATAATTGGGATTAAAATTTTTGTTTGACTCTCACAAAATTCTGATTAAAATTGGGTTTAAAATTTTGTTGACTCCTGAAAATTCTGATTGTAATTGGGGTTAAAATTTTGATAAGTTCTTGAAGTTCTGATTATAATTTTTATTGTAATATGTATTATTTATTTTTTTCAGGAATGCGGTCCCTCGTACAAGCGGCAACCTTAATTCTTGGGCTACCGCTTTCAGTTTTTCAGTTGTGGATATGTCGGCGTATCTTGCTAACTGCATATATAATCTGTCCGGTAGTCTCTTATTTATGACGTCCCTAACTGTATTATTTAATGCATTAGTATACAATTTTTTATTTTCTAGGTTATTTTCTAGTGCTAATTTATTAGTTATTACATGTGATTTGTGCTCGAGTTCTTCGAGAATTTACGAATACTTCCTCCATAATATGTGTTGTACACTCTTCTGAGAGTTCCTCACAAGTGTGTTTGAGTTTTGTAGGTGGAGATGAGGATGCTCCGTAGTGTTGCCCAGTCTCCCGGTGAGTGTCTGAATGATGTTCTCATCGTTGTTCTCATACAACTGCATCTGGATTGCGCTGTACTGTATGAGGATTTGGTGCGCATCACTGGTTGGGTAGAGTCGCATGATGAGATCAATCCGTTCGATAAAGTTGCCCAGATCGTCCATTTCTCCGCCGAAGATGGGTGCTTGGCGGATTTTCCGAGTGCCTGGTTTAATGATTCTGACATCGTTTTGTTGTAGATTTAATTCTTTCTTTTTTTTTTTTTTTGTTGTGTTGTTTTGTTATTTTTTAGAAAAAAACGTTTTTCAAGGATCACGGGGTCCATATGCGGATAACAGTTTCGCGAAACACTAGTACGTTTTCCTGAATGGAATAAAACGACGTTTCACAAAGTTAATCTGTTATCCTACCGGCTGCGCCAATTACGTTTTTGAGAGTATTGTACCGGCTGCGCCAATTGAAAAATCCGACAACGGTTTTTTAGGAATAATATAATTCTTTATTAAACAAAAAAAAAAACACGTCTTCTCGGCTTCGTGTACAAAATAACTCTGCTTATGCTAGTGGTTTAATCTATAAGGAAACCTTGCACTTGCTTTTATCTATCTATGGAGGGTCTCTTTTGCATTCCTTGTTTAGTGTTTATCTTATCTTGCCTGCTATGATTCTATTTAGAGAAAGTGCGTCTGCGATGTTGACATGCTGTATGATACTTTGACCTGCCATCTATGTAGGGGTCTCTTTTGATAGTTGCATTCTTTGTTTATGCTTATCTTATCTTGCCTGCTATAGATAAGCGTGAGTGTGGACATGAGAGATCTGCGTGATCTGGATATGTCACTTCCCCTTCCCTTAGAAATTGGCTTGTCCTCAAGCGCTCAGTATAGGGTATAACTGTAAGTCGTTGGTGTTTTCTGGGGTTGTTTTTTCTTCATCTTCGACTTGTGGTGTCGTTGCTGCACTATTCTTATATTTGATTGTTATTTGTTTTGGTAAATTTTTGAATTTGAACAAAGAATAGCTTATTATTACTATTGACAATACTGTCACTAATGTTAGGCTTATGATTAACAAGGTATTATTTGTTTTTGTATGTTCTCTTATGAGTTCTTTAGTTTCTAAGAATGCTAAGGGACTCTAGCTTTGGTTATTTGTTCTTTGTTGCATCTGATAGCTTTATAAATTCTGATATTATTTAGAATCAGTCTTGGCGATGAGTAGGATTGGTATTGGTATTGACTGTAGTTTTTGGCATATTGGTGCTCTTTGTGGTATAAATTTGTGTATTTTGGTAAAGCGAGATGGGAGTGACCCTGTCTGAGATGGGATAGGACCCTGTCTCGTGTGGTGTGGTCTGAGGACTGCTTTGGGCAGTATTGCCTTGGGCAGTACCATTCTGCCTTGAGCTGCACCGTCCGTGCCTTGTGTTTACCTAAGACAGTGACCCAATTTCCTGGGTGGTTGCTGCACTGTCTCGTCCGTCTTTAACCTCCTAAGCCTCGCCCTGTTCCAGGTGGGCACTTTCTTCATCCTGAGTCGCTGCATCCCAGTTTAGGACCCTCCTTGGTGTGGTGTGGGCTGCATCGATGGTGTGTTGTTCCTAATTTGCTGTGCCTATTCAGTTGTTTACCTAAATAGGACTCGATTTTCCAGGTGGGCTGTTAGCGAGATGATCTGTCTTCAATGGTTAGGACCTTAAACTCCCCGTCACTGGATGGTGCGTCCCTAATTCAGATGACCCTCCATCTGGATGTCCATGTGGGTGTGGATGGTGCTCTTGGGTGGGAGGTGTTGATGGTGCGCCTTGCTGTGTGTGGGCAGTCCGCCTGGTATATCTCATTCTGCTGTGGGGGGGGGGGGGGGGGGGGGGGGGGGGGGGGGGGGGGGGGGGGGGGGGGGGGGGGGGGGGGGGGGGGGGAGAACCACTGCTCTCTTCAATCTCAGATCTCAAACCCCCAATGAGCTCGAAATCATTCTTCTGCTGGGAGTACCCGCCCCTGGCAGTCTGTCTTCAGACCTTCCCAGAGTTTGCTGGGAGATCTCCCAGACCCCAGGTAGGCTACTGGATGCTGCAGGACCAGATAGCTCGATGGCATGGTTTTTTGTTAGTTTGTTTATTCGGCCGGCTGGGTAGATGGGGAAGAATCTCTTTGTTGATGGGATTTCCTCTTCGTGATTTGGTGTGTGTGTGTGTGTGTGTGTGTGTGTGTGTGTGTGTGTGTGTGTGTGTGTGTGTGTGTGTGTGTGTGTGTGTGTGTGTGTGTGTGTGTCTGAATGGGTGGGTGTGTGTGAGACAGACACTCGGTCTGTGTGTGTGTGTGTCTCTCTCTCTCTCTCTCTCTGGGTGTGTGTGTGTGTGTGAGTGTGTGCCTGGCATCCTTCGTCCTTTTCATCTATGACTGATAATATTATGCTTTCTAGCCTCATTGACTGATTGTTTGTTTCTGTGTGTGTGAACTCTCTGGTTGCATCTGTGTGATTTTCTTTGTCTGTTTGCATATGGATCTTTCTGTTTGCTTTCAACTTTCAGACCCAACCTTGAACCTGGAGAAGAATAAATCTCTTCATGTAGTAAGGTTTTATAAGTGTGGAGTATTTCAATTTGGTTAGCTTATTTTCTTTGTTTGTGTCTGAATTGATTATTCTTAGTTTTTCGTTGATTGTTTTATGAAACCGCTCTACGTCTGATATTCCGTTCTTGCTTGTTGTGATTTGAATTTTAACATTTTCTGAATCTAACCAAATTTTTAATGATGTACTCTTTGTCTTTGTCTGCTTTTATTTCTAATGGTTTTCCCATTTCGTTGAATATTTTTAATAATGCTCGTTTTGCTTCTAACCAATCTTTACCATGTATTTCTATTAATGTAGCATATTTTGAGTATACGTCTATGCATGATAAAAATTGCTTATTATTAATCATATAAAAATCTATAACGTATTTTTCTCTAGGGTTGAAAATCTCAGGTGTTATTTCATAACGAAATTTTGTGTCCCTGTGTTCCACTTTTGACGTATTACAGATTTGGCATTCGTTAATCATGTTTTGTATTAGTTTTTGGTAATCCGGGAAATAATATTTTTCTTTTACGTTACTATAGTTTTTTCTATTCCTGGATGTAAAAGTTTTGTATGGTCGTTTAATATGGTCTGTTTCAATTCTGTATAAGTTTGGATATCTCTTAATTTTTTCTGGTTCTCATAATTTTTATCGGACAATCTCTTTGTATTATTTCTAAATAAGCTTTTTGGAATATTGTGTAGTCACCTTCATGTGGGAAGTATATAACGCTGGGTTTTGCACAAAGGTATTCTTTTATGATCTCTTCTGCTTTTTCCGGTGTCATTTCTATGTAAGTTATTATAATCTTTTTGTGAAAATAGGTAATTTTCTTTATTTCTTCGGTATTTGCTTTTATAAATTCTATTTGATGATTAAAATTATTCAATGGTTTTTCTGTGATAGGAATACAATTTTGATTATCCTCGTTTGCGCTATGCATTGTTGCTACTATGCTATCTTGAGCATTCCCCATGAAATTTTCTTCTATGTAATTTTCTTCAGTTGTAATTCGTGAAAGTGCATCAGCTACATAGTTTTCTTTGACTGGTATGTATTTTATTTCATAATCGAATTCGTTGAGTCTTATTTTCCACCTTTGTAACTTCATGTTTGGCTTTTTTATGTTATTTAGCCATATGAGAGGTTTGTGATAAGTATTTCAAAATTTCTACCAAACAAATATGATCTGAAATTTTTGGTTGCCCATATTATTGCTAATAATTCTTTTTCTATTGCTGAGTAATTTATCTCGTGCTCGTTCAAAGTTCTGCTGGCATAACATATTGGTTTGTGATCCTGTGATAATACTGCTCCTAATGCATAATTACTTGCGTCTGTAGTAAGTGAGAATTTTTCTTGAAATCCGGATATACCAATATTGGGTCGGATACTATGAGTAACTTTAATTTCTCGAAGGCTTCTATGTATGCTTCATCTTTTTCATTTCCTTTTGATCCTTTTTTTAGCTTTATGGTCATTGGCTTCGCAACTTTGGCGAAATCTGGGATGAACTTCCTGTAAAATCCGCATAATCCGAGGAATCTTTTGATTTCTTTGGGAGTCTTAGGAATTGGAAATTCCTTAACGGCTTTTATTTTGATTGGATTAGGTTTTATTCCTTCTGTTGTTATTATGTGTCCTAGAAATTCAGTTTCTTTTTTCATGAATTCACACTTTACTAGTTGTAGTTTTAGATTTGCTTCTCTGAGCTTTCCAAAGACTTTCTTTAATGCTAATATGTGTTCTTCCAATGAAGTGGAATACACTATTATGTCATCCATTTAAACTAGACAATGTTTGTGAATTAAGTCTCCCAGAAGATTATTCATGCACCGTTGAAAGGTTGCTGGTGCATTTTTCAAGCCAAATGGCATTCGTGTGTATTCGAAATGGCCCGCTTTGGTTGAGAATGCTGTTTTCGAGATTGATTGTTCGTCCATCTGAATTTGGTGAAATCCTTTGGCTAAATCGATTGTGGTGAAATATTGACATTTTCCAAGTTTGTCCAGTATTTCATCCATTACAGGTATAGGAAACTTATCGCTAGTTGTTTTTTCGTTAAGGCCGCGATAGTGGACGACAATTCCATATTTTTTCTCTCCGGATGCATCTTCTTTTTTTGTACGACCCAGATAGGAGAACAATAAGGTGAATTAGATGGTCGTTTAATGCCTTTGTGCATCATTTCTTTCATTTGCTTTTCAACTTCTTGGTCATAGCTTTGTGGATATTTATAAGGTTTTCTATAACAAGGGTCCTCTTTCTTTTTATTGATAACGTGTTTTACAGTATTTGTGAAAGTCAAATTGTCACTCTCATTATACTGAATATCGTTAAATTCGAACAAAACTCTTGTTAACTTGGATTTTTCTTCTTTATTTAGATGTTCTAATCTAAATTGGTTACTTTCCACTAGTTCATTTTCCAATGCGTATGCTGTATGTATATCTTGTATTAGTGGTGGGTCTTCATATTCTTCTTCTTTAGTTTCGTTTTCATATTCTTCTTTCTTATTTTCGTTACTATATTCTTTTTCCCTACTTTCGTTTCTATATTCCTTTTTCCTATTTTCGTTTTCATATTCTTTTTTCTTATTTTCGTTAACATATTCTTTTTTCTTATTTTTGTTATCATATTCTTTTTCTTACTTTTGTTATTATACTAATAAAAATTGGAAATTATTAAGTCGAACAAACTCATCCTCGTAATTGATCTCGCTTTTACAATCCTTAAGGAACGTTCGGCCTAAGAGGATGTCAAAATTTTTTGAAAAATTATGTATGTAAAACTTCTGATCTGTAGGACAAAGCTTGCTAGGGGCTAAAGATATGCTAGTATTTAATTGTACTTCCCCACATATGGTGTGACAAGTAATATTTTCTGTGGAAGTTTCGTAGTTAAGGAAATTTTTATTCATTAAATTTACTGATGACCCTGTGTCTATTAGGCATCGCATTCGTATGTTATTCAAAATTATGTTTATGAATGGGGTTTTGGATTCCTTTCCGAGGCTGTTTGATGAAAATTTGCCTCCCAATCCATTTTTGATTGACCACTGTTACTGGGTCGTTGTCTTTTTATGGGTTAATTAGGTGGTCTATTATTATTATTATTTGATTGGTAATTCATATGGTTGTGTATTCTGCCCTGATTTAATTTTTGCTGAAATTCATTATACAATGGTTCGTTAACCATTGGTTCATTTTGGGGATACTGATTCCTATTAAAATTTTGCTGACTTCTAAAATTTTGATTAAAATTGGGATTAAAATTTTGCTGACTTCTAAAATTCTAATTATAATTGGGATTAAAATTTTGTTGACTCCTAAAATTCTGATTGTAATTGGGGTTACAATTTTGTTGACTCCTAAAGTTCTGATTGTAATTGGGGTTAAAATTTTGATAAGTTCTTGGGTTCTGATTATAATTTTTATTGTAATATGTATTATTTATTTTTTCAGGAATGCGGTCCTCGTACAACCCTAATTCTTGGGCTACCGCTTTCAGTTTGTCAGTTGTGGATATGTCATATCTTGCTAACTGCATATATAATCTGTCCGGTAGTCTCTTATTTATGACGTCCCTAACTGTATTATTTAATGCATTAGTATACAATGTTTTATTTTCTAGGTTATTTTCTAGTGCTAATTTATTAGTTATTACATGTGATTTGTGCTCGAGTTCTTCGAGGAATTTACGAATACTTCCTCCATAATATGTGTTGTACACTCTTCTGAGGAGTTCCTCACAAGGTGTTTGAGTTTTGTAAGTGGAGATGAGGATGCTCCGTAGTGTTGCCCAGTCTCCCGGTGAGTGTCTGAATGATGTTCTCATCGTGTTGCTCATACAACTGCATCTGGATTGCGCTGTACAGTATGAGGATTTGGTGCGCATCACTGGTTGGGTAGAGTCGCATGATGAGATCAATCCGTTCGATAAAGTTGCCCAGATCGTCCATTTCTCCACCGAAGATGGGTGCTTGGCGGATTTGCCCGAGTGCCTGGTTTAATGATTCTGACATCGTTTTGTTGTAGATTTAATTCTTTTTTTTTTTTTTTGTTTTGTTCACTTTTTAGAAAAGAACGTTTTTCAAGGATCACGGGGTCCTTATGCGGATAACAGTTTCGCGAAACACTAGTACGTTTTCCTGAATGGAATAAAACGACGTTTCACAAAGTTAATCTGTTATCCTACCGGCTGCGCCAATTACGTTTTTGGAGAGTGCTGTACCGGCTGCGCCAATTGAAAAAAATCCGACAACGATTTTTTTAGGAATAATATAATTCTTTATTAAACAAAAAAAAACACGTCTTCTCGGCTTCGTGTACAAAATAACTCTGCTTATGCTAGTGGTTTAATCTATAAGGAAACCTCGCACTTGCTTCTATCTCATGGTCTGTTTATGGAGGGTCTCTTTTGCATTCCTTGTTTATGTTTATCTTATCTTGCCTGCTATGATTCTATTTAGAGAAAGTGCGTCTGCGATGTTGACATGCTGTATGATACTTTGACCTGCCATCTATGTAGGGGTCTCTTTTGATAGTTGCATTCTTTGTTTATGCTTATCTTATCTTGCCTGCTATGATAAGCGTGAGTGTGGACATGAGAGATCTGCGTGATCTGGATATGTCACTATATATATATGTATAAATTTTTTTCTTTACTAGTTTATCGTATGTGTATACCCTTTCCTGTTGGGTTTATATTTAATTAATTTTATACCCTTTCCTTTTGGGTTTATATTGAATTATTTTTATACCCTTTTCTTTTGGGTTTATATTGAATTATTTGTATACCCTTTCCTTTTGGGTTTATATTGAATTATTTTTATACCCTTTCCTTTTGGGTTTATATTGGATTATTTTTATAAATGTGTTATATATGTATAACGTCACATTTATTTTCCCCCTCTTTTTATATTGGGAAAGAAAAAAGTTGACTTATGGAATTGTTGTATTGTACGGGATTTTGGCAAGTTTTAGTGTTGGAGATTTTCAGGCTCACCCGTATCCTTTCGATCGCTGTGCGGCTTCAGGTCGCTCACGTGTGCTGTCCTTATCCGCTTGTCCGTCATACCCTTTATCTTTCATATTACGGGTGAGGTGAAATCCACAATCTGGTAAGGGCCCCCGTATCTTGGTGCTAGCTTCGCCGTGAAACTTTCTGCTGCATTCGATAGGTGGTGTAATTTCACCCACACTCTGTCTCCGATATTGGGTTTCCACGGCCTACGACGCAGGTTGTAGTGCCTTGCTTGGTCCTGTGCTGCCTTTTCTAAACTCCGCCGGACAATTTCGAATACTTCCTTTAGTTTATTCGCATTGTCGGACGGTGTTTGAGCTGCTTGCCCTGTTCCGACTGTCACCTCGTCGAACAGTGCCTTTGGAAGCCTAGGCTCTCCTCGGTGGAGCTCGAGACGCTGGTGTTAACTGCCAGTGTCGGCTCTGGTACAGCTTCGTCCCAACGTCTTTGGTTGTCCTTGGTGAATTGTGCGATCAGTTGTTTTCACCGTGCGATTTGCGCGTTCCGTGGGGTTTTCTTGTGGAGTGTAGGGCGCTGTGAATTGATGTTTGGCCCCCATCTCCTCGAGGAATTTTTTTAATGCCCGACTTGTAAATTGTGTTCCATTGTCGGTTATTAACATTTTAGGTACTCCAAACCGTGCAAGAATCCTTTCCCTGAAGGCCTTTTGTAGTGTTGCTGTAGTGGCGCTTCGGAGTGGTACCATTTCCGTCCATTTCGAGAAACGGTCTATAAAGACCAACAGCATCATGTTTCCGTGGGTTGATCTCGGTAGTGGTCCCACGAAGTCAGCACAAACTGTGGTCCAGGGTTCCTCCGGTATCTTGGTCAGCATTTGTCCTGCCGCGGCCATTTGACTTGGCTTATACTGCTGACATATTTCGCCTTGTTGGACATATGCACGCAAGTCTCTGTATAAGCCTGGCCAATAGTAACGTGTTGCTATTCGGACTATTGTTTTTCTGCTACCCTTATGACCTGCGGTGGCGGTGTTGTGGTTTTCGCCCAGCAATTGCCTTCTCTTTCCCGTGGGCACACATAGTTTCCAGGCTGTGTTCGTGCGGATGTGTCTATAGAGGTTGCCGGATTCTTCACTTAGTCTGGGAACTTCCTCGGATTTTCGCTATGTCAGACCGCATCTTTTGGATCCAGTTACAGCGCTTTTTTGCCTGGTCCATCGCGTCGTCCATCGTCGAGACTCTGAGACACGTATCCTTCAGGGGTTGTCGGGATAGGGCGTCTGCAACAACATTAAGGTTTCCCTTTCTGTATTTGACGTCAAAGTCAAACTGTTGCAGTTCCAATGCCCATCTCGCTATCCTGCCTGATGGGCTTTCGATGGAGTTCAGACACTTCTGTGCCATATGATCCGTGATGACAGTGAAGTGGTATCCTTCAAGTACGGTCTTAGCTTCCTTATGCCCCAGATTATCGCAAGGCACTCTTTTTCGGTCGCAGAGTAGTTACGCTCCGCACCATTTAAAGATCTGCTTGCGTACGATATGACCCGTTCGCCTCCTCTGAGTCTTGCGTCGATCGCTCCCAAACCATAATTGCTAATGCTGCAAGCAAAATGGCCTTGAGAAATCTGGGCATGCTAGCACAGAGGAATGTGTCAGCTTAGCTTTGACCTTTTCGAAAGCTTCCTGGTGCTCTCCGGTCCATTCCCATTTTGTACCTTTCTTCAATAGTGTGTGTAGTGGGTGTACTGTGGTGGCAAAATCTGGTACGAACCGCCTGTACCATGATGCCACTCCCAGGTACTGTCGTAGTTCCTTTACGTTTCCAGGGGGTTTCAACTCGGCGATAGCAGCTACTTTCTCCGGGTCCGTGCGTATCCCTTCTTCGGTCACCTGATGGCCAAGGTATTTAAGTTCCTTTTTGAAGAAGTCGCACTTGTCCACGTTGATCCTCAGATTCGCTGCTCTCAACCGTCTGAATACTTCCCTCAAGTTGTCCATGTGTTCCTCGCGTGTTTTCCCGATTACAATGATGTCGTCCAAATATGCGAACGCCTGCGGCATCATTTCGGGTCCAATCACGCGATCGAGGGCCCTCTGGAACGTGGCTGGCGCCGAATGGAGTCCGAATGGCATTACTTTCCATTGGAACAGTCCTTTCCCTGGAACTGTGAATGCCGTCATCGCTCGACTCTCCTTCTCCATCGGGATCTGCCAGTATCCGTCTTTTAGGTCCAAGCTTGTTATAAATTTGGCCTCTCTTAGCTGATCCAGAATGTGGTGGACTCGCGGCAATGGATATGCATCTTTTATTGATTTGCCGTTTAGTTGTCGAAAGTCCACACAGAGGCGCCATTTTCCCGTTTTCTTTTTCACCATCACTATTGGTGCGCTGTGTGGGCTTCTTGAGGGCTCGATGCACCCTTTGGCCAGCAAGTCGTCCACCTGTTTCTTGATTTCTGCTTGTATTTTTGGATTTTTAGGGAAGTATCGCTGTTTAATTGGCCGATCGTCGCTCATGACAATACGGTGCTCAGTTATAGGCGATGTTCCTTTTATTTCCCCAAATGCTGCCAATTCTTTTCGCAAAAATTGGTCAATCTCTGCGTCCGGATGTATTGGTGTTTCGACTGTTTTGGCTACCGACAATCTTTCCTCTTGGTAGTTTGTCTCGCATTTTGGAATGCTTACTAGCAACCCTGCGCACTCCAAAACTGTGCCCATGCCTGACAAAAAGTCCCATCCGAGGACTAAGTCGTCGATGACTCCTGGGAGTATCAGTAGGGGTATATCCAGGTTTTTCAGCCCTAGTCTTATGTTCACCTCGACTTGTTCTCGGACTCCGCTGTTTCTGCCATCTGCCATTCGGACTCGACGTTCGGTTGCGCTTCGTCGGCCTACGTTGATCAGTCCACTAGCTAGCTTCTCGCTAACGAAGCTACTCGTGGCCCCTGTGTCAATCGTAGCCTTATACCGACAGTTGCCGATCTCTACGACCGCTGTCAGCTGCGCTCCCTCGTCCTGCAGGCTTCCGATTAGCGTCTTGGGGCTGATCTGTTCGGCTCCCGCTCGCCCCTCGGTGGCGGACGCCGGTGTCCATATTCCCGCATCGGATTCGTACACTACTGACGTACGAGCTCCGCTCCTGGCCGCATAGTCTGCAATAGCCCTCGCATGGGATTGCTTACATGTGTATTGCGATGTTGTCTCGTTCGTCCTCGGCCGCAGGATCTGGGCATCATGTCGAATTCTGGCCGCTCCTGATACGCCTGATTGTGTGTGTTCTGGGTGTCCGTTATTGCCATAAATCGTGGTCGATTATTTCTTTGCGCGGATTCTCTGTGGCTGTATTGTGGAGCTTCCTGACGCGTTTGTGGCTGCTCCATGCGGCGTCGCGGTGGTTCCATGAGCCTCGGTTGCTCCATGCGGCTCTGTCGTCTCAGCTTCTCTCTGTCCGCTTCGAGTTCCTCGAACGCTTCAGCCAACTGCATCAATTCTGTTAAATTATTGAATTGGTATGGCCTGGCGTAAGCTCGTAGATCCGGGAGGCTGTTGTTGTATATTTTGTTAAGCTGTCTTTCCGCCGAATACTGTAGTGGCCGCATGAGCGTCTGCATTTCTACCATGTACGCCTTGAATGGTTCGTGCATCGCCTGTCGTCTTCGGGTAACTTCGTCCTTCAAGTTTTCGAAGTAGTCTCTTGGAAGGAAATACTCCTGAAAACTTTGGACGAATGCTACCCATCTCGTCCAGTGCTGGTTGTTGGCAACATACCACTTAAGGGCCATTCCTTGCAGTAATTCGGGCATGGCCCTGGGAATTAAATTCAGGTTCAATCCATATGTGTCTGCCGACCATTCGACTTGTTCCAGGAATTCCAGTGGCTTGGTGGTGCCGTCGAAGCGAAAATTCCATTCGCGGACTTGTTTTGCGACTCTGGGGTATTCTTGGGACATAGTCGGTGCCGTTTGTTCGTTTATGGACACTCTTCTTTGTGGCTGTGGTGTGGACGCTACTCCCCACAGAGTATGATTGGCGTCTCGAGTCCGCGCTGCTGCGCTTGTTGCCGGGATGCTCAGCTGGGCGAAGTTTACATTCGTCGACTCTCTTGCATCCGCAACATATTCTGTTTCTCTGGCCGGCGATTGTCTGCCGTGAATCGCCGCCAGTTCTTCCAATCTTGTGCTATATGGCAATCTGTTTTCCTGAGTACTCACCCACTCTCCAAATTGTCTGCGCATAGCATCAAAAGTTCCTGATAGCTCCACTTCGAATTCTGCTCCATATTTTAGCACTTCATCTTTTTTTAAATTATACATCCCACGCGCGGACCATTTTTATTTGATTTTATTTTATTTTAATATATGATGTGTGTTTTAATTTATTGCAACCACCAAAGTTGGGCGCCAGTTGTAACGTACCTATTTACTATGTTGAGTTTTCGCTAGGCTAAACTCAATCGAGCTGTGGGTTCGAGCAACAAATTTATATTGCGTTTGCAACAATTAATAACACAGTGTCAATAGATTAAAAATCGCTTTATTTGATTCCACTTGTATTGTTTGTAATTACACCTTCCACTGTTGGTTTTTACGGATCGCTTAATGGCTATTCGTTCCGTGGCGTCTCGCTGCACCTCGGTGTCCTTAATCAGGTTTGCTTCGAGCTCCTGTGCGCTAGAATCTGCCCCAGGCACTCCGCCCGCCAGCTACGCAAGCCCAGGATCTCAGTCTGCCCGCCAGAGATTCTGTACAGCAGTCCTGACACTCACCAGGATCAACGGCTTCCTTGTTCCCCAAGGATTACGCCTCGTCCTTTTGTGAGTCAGGATTCGCGTGTCTCACTCTCTGGCTAATCGCAGACCAAGCCTCGCTCGCTTCGCTTGGTTTCTTGCGGATATCGCCTGTTGCCACAATTCACGCGTGGCAAGGATATACGACTCGCGCCTAATTTCAGGACCTCGAGGTCCTGTGATCCTTGTGTTTTATTGAGTTGGACACTTCGTGTCCTTGCACTTTCACCGGTATTTCTGGCTTTCACTCGCACATATGTTCGCACTGTGTACGCGCAGCCTCTCTTGTTTAATTCTCACAGCGTGTTGACTTTCGTAGCCGCGTATCTAATCTCCTCGCCTTGTGCGGCGGCGCTCCTTTTATAGGCAGGCTGGCCACCTTTTGTCGGAACTGTACCCCGGTGGCGTGATCTTCTGGTGGCGTGATTTTCTGGTATGGACAACAGTATTGCCACCGCAATATTCCTCACACACTAACGGCACATGTCCTGATGGACATGTGTGTCAGACACGTTCAAATGGCTGAACACCTGCGTTAGAAAGGGAGACGGCGAAAGAGAGCGAATTCGCCGCAACTGCATCGGGCCGGATTTCGGTCTGATAGATATTTATTGTGAAAGGCGCATATAAAATTGAATACATGCTGATAGGCATTTTGCATCCACATCCATTAACATACATATATATAGATATTTACGATCATAAACATATATACATATAAATGCATACCCACATGTGCATGGTTATATGGCTCCTCACACTCCCCTCTTCTTCCGCAGCGGAAAGCTTCCACTTTCCAACCTAAAGATCTGAAAATATAAATAGTAAGAATATCTTGAGTGAATCTACTCAGGACTTAGATCATCCAAATCGCTTGGATAGCGTCGGCGTCGCGGTGCCATCTCTCGGCGACTTCCGGCACATTACTGTCCCTGTCAACGCTGGGGGCATGTAGTGGCGACGCCAGCAGCTCGATCTCGTCATGCTGATGATTCCGTGTTCCTGACCGATGCGACGCAAGAACACCACGCGCACAACGCGTACCACGCACCACTAGTATAAGAGAAGAGCTACGTCGTCCTTCGTATGTATATATTTGTATATACATATATACACATATATATAATTACGTTTTTGAAGTGTTGTACCGGCTGAGCCAATTGAAAAATCCGACAACGGTTTTTTAGGAATAATATAATTCTTTATTAAACAAAAAAAAACACGTCTTCTCGGCTTCGTGTACAAAATAACTCTGCTTATGCTAGTGGTTTAATCTATAAGGAAACCTCGCACTTGCTTCTATCTCATGGTCTGTTTATGGAGGGTCTCTTTTGCATTCCTTGTTTATGTTTATCTTATCTTGCCTGCTATGATTCTATTTAGAGAAAGTGCGTCTGCGATGTTGACATGCTGTATGATACTTTGACCTGCCATCTATGTAGGGGTCTCTTTTGATAGTTGCATTCTTTGTTTATGCTTATCTTATCTTGCCTGCTATGATTCTATTTAGAGAAAGTGCGTCTGCGATGTTGACATGCTGTATGATAAGCGTGAGTGTGGACATGAGAGATCTGCGTGATCTGGATATGTCACTTCCCCATCCCTTAGAAATTGGCTTGTCCTCAAGCGCTCAGTATAGGGTATAACTGTAAGTCGTTGGTGTTTTCTGCGGTTGTTTTTTCTTCATCTTCGACGTGTGGTGTCGTTGCTGCACTATTCTTATATTTGATTGTTATTATTTGGTTGAGAATGCTGTTTTCGCGATTGATTGTTCGTCCATCTGAATTTGGTGAAATCCTTTGGCTAAATCGATTGTGGTGAAATATTGACATTTTCCGAGTTTGTCCAGTATTTCGTCCATTACAGGTATAGGAAACTTATCGCTAATTGTTTTTTCGTTAAGGCCGCGATAGTCGACGACAATTCTATATTTTTTCTCTCCGGATGCATCTTCTTTTTTTTGTACGACCCAGATAGGAGAACAATAAGGTGAATTAGATGGTCGTATAATGCCTTGGTGCATCATTTCTTTCATTTGCTTTTCAACTTCTTGGTCATAGCTTTGTGGATATTTATAAGGTTTTCGATAACAAGGGTCCTCATTCTTTGTATTGATAACGTGTTTTACAGTATTTGTGAAAGTCAAATTGTCACTCTCATTATACTGAATATCGTTAAATTCGAACAAAACTCTTGTTAACTTGGATTTTTCTTCTTTATTTAGATGTTCTAATCTAAATTGGTTACTTTCCACTAATTCATTTTCCAATGCGTATGCTGTATGTATATCTTGTATTAGTGGTGGGTCTTCATATTCTTCTTCTTTAGTTTCGTTTTTATATTCTTTTTTCCTATTTTCGTTACTATATTCTTTTTTCTATTTTCGTTTTCATATTCTTTTTTCTTATTTTCGTTAACATATTCTTTTTTCTTATTTTCGTTATTATACTTAAATAAAAATTGGAAATTATTAAGTCGAACAAACTCATCCTCGTAATTGATCTCGCTTTTACAATCCTTAAGGAACGTTCGGCCTAAGAGGATGTCAAAATTTTTTGAAAAATTATGTATGTGAAACTTCTGATCTGTAGGACAAAGTTTGCTAGAGGCTAAAGATTTGCTATTTTTAATTGTACTTCCCCACTTATGGTGGGGAGACTCTGAGACACGTATCCTTCAGGGGTTGTCGGGATAGGGCGTCTGCAACAACATAGGTTTCCCTTTCTGTATTTGACGTCAAAGTCAAACTGTTGCAGTTCCAATGCCCATCTCGCTATCCTGCCTGATGGGCTTTCGATGGAGTTCAGCCACTTCAGTGCCATATGATCCGTGATGACAGTGAAGTGGTATCCTTCCAAGTACGGTCTTAGCTTCCTTATGCCCCAGATTATCGCAAGGCACTCTTCGGTTGCAGAGTAGTTACGCTCCGCACCATTTAAAGATCTGCTTGCGTACGATATGACCCGTTCGCCCTCCTCTGAGTCTTGGGTCAGTATCGCTCCCAAGCCATAATTGCTAGCATCCGTTTGCAAGCAAAATGACCTTGAGAAATCTGGGCATGCTAGCACAGAGGATGTGTCAGCTTGCTTTGAACTTTTCGAAAGCTTCCTGGTGCTCTCCGGTCCATTCCCATTTTGTACTTTCTTCAATAGTCTGTGTAGTGGGTGTACTGGGGGCAAAATCTGGTACGAACCGCCTGTACCATGATGCCACTCCCAGGTACTCTCGTAGTTCCTTTACGTTTCCAGGGGGTTTCAACTCGGCGATAGCAGCTACTTTCTCCGGGTCCATGCGTATCCCTTCTTCGGTCACGTGATGGACAAGGTATTTAAGTTCCTTTTTGAAGAAGTCGCACTTGTCCACGTTGATCCTCAGATTCGCTGCTCTCAACCGTCTGAATACTTCCCTCAAGTTGTCCATGTGTTCCTCGCGTGTTTTCCCGATTACAATGATGTCGTCCAAATATGCGAACGCCTGCGGCATCATTTCGGGTCCAATCACGCGATCGAGGGCCCTCTGGAACGTGGCTGGCGCCGAATGGAGTCCGAATGGCATTACTTTCCATTGGAACAGTCCTTTCCCTGGAACTGTGAATGCCGTCATCGCTCGACTCTCCTTCTCCATCGGGATCTGCCAGTATCCGTCTTTTAGGTCCAAGCTTGTTATAAATTTGGCCTCTCTTAGCTGATCCAGAATGTGGTGGACTCGCGGCAATGGATATGCATCTTTTATTGATTTGCCGTTTAGTTGTCGAAAGTCCACACAGAGGCGCCATTTTCCCGTTTTCTTTTTCACCATCACTATTGGTGCGCTGTGTGGGCTTCTTGAGGGCTCGATGCACCCTTTGGCCAGCAAGTCGTCCACCTGTTTCTTGATTTCTGCTTGTATTTTTGGATTTTTAGGGAAGTATCGCTGTTTAATTGGCCGATCGTCGCTCATGACAATACGGTGCTCAGTTATAGGCGATGTTCCTTTTATTTCCGCAAAATGCTGAAAATTCTCTTCGCAAAAATTGGTCAATCTCTGCGTCCGGATGTATTGGTGTTTCGACTGTTTTGGCTACCGACAATCTTTCCTCTTGGTAGTTTGTCTCGCATTTTGGGATGCTTACTAGCAACCCTGCGCACTCCAAAACTGTGCCCATGCCTGACAAAAAGTCCCATCCGAGGACTAAGTCGTCGATGACTCCTGGGAGTATCAGTAGGGCAATATCCAGGTTTTTCAGCCCTAGTCTTATGTTCACCTCGACTTGTTCTCGGACTCCGCTGTTTCTGCCATCTGCCATTCGGACTCGACGTTCGGTTGCGCTTCGTCGGCCTACGTTGATCAGTCCACTCGCTAGCTTCTCGCTAACGAAGCTACTCGTGGCCCCTGTGTCAATCGTAGCCTTATACCGACAGTTGCCGATCTCTACGACCGCTGTCAGCTGCGCTCCCTCGTCCTGCAGGCTTCCGATTAGCGTCTTGGGGCTGATCTGTTCGGCTCCGCCGCCCCTCGGTGGCGGACGCCGGGCAATATTCCAGCATAGGATTCGTACACTCTATTGCGAAGGTCCCTCCTGGCCGCAAAATCTGCATGCCCTCGCTGGGTTGCTTACATGTGTTTGTATGTTGTCTCGTCTCGTCCTCGGGGCAGGTCTGGGTCTCATGTCGAATTCTGGCCGCTCCTGATACGCCTGATTGTGTGTGTTCTGGGTGTCCGTTATTGCCATAAATCGTGGTCGATTATTTCTTTGCGCGGATTCTCTGTGGCTATATTGTGGAGCTTCCTGACGCGTTTGTGGCTGCTCCATGCGGCGTCGCGGTGGTTCCATGAGCCTCGGTTGCTCAATGCGGCTCTGTCGTCTCAGCTTCTCTCTGTCCGCTTCGAGTTCTCGAACGCTTCAGCCAACTGCATCAATTCTGTCAAATTATTGAATTGGTATGGCCTTGCGTAAGCTCGTAGATCCGGGAGGCTGTTGTTGTATATTTTGTTAAGCTGTCTTTCCGCCGAATACTGTAGTGGCCGCATGAGCGTCTGCATTTCTACCATGTACGCCTTTAAATGGTTCGTGCATCGCCTGTCGTCTTCGGGTAACTTCGTCCTTCAAGTTTTCGAAGTAGTCTCTTGGAAGGAAATACTCCTGAAAACTTTGGACGAATGCTACCCATCTCGTCCAGTGCTGGTTGTTGGCAACATACCACTTAAGGGCCATTCCTTGCAGTAATTCGGGCATGGCCCTGGGAATTAAATTCAGGTTCAATCCATATGTGTCTGCCGACCATTCGACTTGTTCCAGGAATTCCAGTGGCTTGGTGGTGCCGTCGAAGCGAAAATTCCATTCGCGGACTTGTTTTGCGACTCTGGGGTATTCTTGGGACATAGTCGGTGCCGTTTGTTCGTTTATGGACACTCTTCTTTGTGGCTGTGGTGTGGACGCTACTCCCCACAGAGTATGATTGGCGTCTCGAGTCCGCGCTGCTGCGCTTGTTGCCGGGATGCTCAGCTGGGCGAAGTTTACATTCGTCGACTCCTTGCATCCGCAACATATTCTGTTTCTCTGGCCGGCGATTGTCTGCCGTGAATCGGCGCCAGCGCTTCCAATCTTGTGCTATATGGCACTCTGTTTTCCTGAGTACTCACCCACTCTCCAAATTGTCTGCGCACTTAGCATCAAAAGTTCTTGATAGCTCCACTTCGAATTCTGCTCCATATTTTAGCACTTCATCTTTTTTTAAATTATACACCCACGCGCGGACCATTTTTATTTGATTTTATTTTATTTTAATATATGATGTGTTTTAATTTATTGCAACCACCAAAGTTGGGCGCCAGTTGTAACGTACCTATTTACTATGTTGAGTTTTCGCTAGGCTAAACTCAATCGAGCTGTGGGTTCGAGCAACAAATTTATATCGCGTTTGCAACAATTATCCAAAATCCTTTATTTTATTCCACTTGTAGTTTGTAATTACACCTTCCACTGTTGGTTTTACGGATCGCTTAATGGCTATTCGTTCCGTGGCGTCTCGCTGCACCTCGGTGTCCTTAATCAGGTTTGCTTCGAGCTCCTGTGCGCTAGAATCTGCCCCAGGCACTCCGCCCGCCAGCTACGCAAGCCCAGGATCTCAGTCTGCCCGCCAGAGATTCTGTACAGCACTCCTGACACTCACCAGGATCAACGGCTTCCTTGTTCCCCAAGGATTACGCCTCGTCCTTTTGTGAGTCAGGATTCGCGTGTCTCACTCTCTGGCTAATCACAGACCAAGCCTCGCTCGCTTCGCTTGGTTTCTTGCGGATATCGCCTGTTGCCACAATTCACGCGTGGCAAGGATATACGACTCGCGCCTAATTTCAGGACCTCGATGTCCTGTGATCCTTGTGTTTTGTTGAGTTGGACACTTCGTGTCCTTGCACTTTCACCGGTATTTCTGGCTTTCACTCGCACATATGTTCGCACTGTGTACGCGCAGCCTCTCTTGTTTAATTCTCACAGCGTGTTGACTTTCGTAGCCGCGTATCTAATCTCCTCGCTTTGTGCGGCGGCGCTCCTTTTATAGGCAGGCTGGCCACCTTTTGTCGGGACTGTACCCCGGTGGCGTGATCTTCTGGTGGCGTGATTTTCTGGTATGGACAACAGTATTGCCACCGCAATATTCCTCACACACTAACGGCACATGTCCTGATGGACATGTGTGTCAGACACGTTCAAATGGCTGAACACCTGCGTTAGAAAGGGAGACGGCGAAAGAGAGCGAATTCGCCGCAACTGCATCAGGGCCGGATTTCGGTCTGATAGATATTTATTGTGAAAGGCGCATATAAAATTGAATACATGCTGATAGGCATTTTGCATCCACATCCATTAACATACATATATATATTTATGATCATAAACATACATACATATACATGCATACCCACATGTGCATGGTTATATGACTCCTCACACTCCCTATTCTTCCGCAGCGGAAAGCTTCCACTTTCTAACCTAAAAATCTGAAAATATAAATAGTAAGAATATCTTGAGTGAATCTACTCAGGACTTAGATCATCCAAATCGCTTGGATAGCGTCGGCGTCGCGGTGCCATCTCCTCGGCGACTTCCGGCACATTACTGTCCCTGTCAACGCTGGGGGCATGTAGTGGCGACGCCAGCAGCTCGATCTCGTCATGCTGATGATTCCGTTGTTCCTGACCGATGCGACGCAAGAACACCACGCACACCACGCGTACCACGCACCACTAGTATAAGAGAAGAGCTTACGTCGTCCTTCGTATGTATATATATGTATATACATATATACACATAATATATAATTACGTTTTTGGAGAGTGTTGTACCGGCTGAGCCAATTGAAAAATCTGACAACGGTTTTTTAGGAATAATATAATTCTTTATTAAACAAAAAAAAACAGGTCTTCTCGGCTTCGTGTACAAAATAACTCTGCTTATGCTAGTGGTTTAATCTATAAGGAAACCTCGCACTTGCTTCTATCTCATGGTCTGTTTATGGAGGGTCTCTTTTGCATTCCTTGTTTATGTTTATCTTATCTTGCCTGCTATGATTCTATTTAGAGAAAGTGCGTCTGCGATGTTGACATGCTGTATGATACTTTGACCTGCCATCTATGTAGGGGTCTCTTTTGATAGTTGCATTCTTTGTTTATGCTTATCTTATCTTGCCTGCTATGATCCTATTTAGAGAAAGTGCGTCTGCGATGTTGACATGCTGTATGATAAGCGTGAGTGTGGACATGAGAGATCTGCGTGATCTGGATATGTCACTTCCCCATCCCTTAGAAATTGGCTTGTCCTCAAGCGCTCAGTATAGGGTATAACTGTAAGTCGTTGGTGTCTTCTGCGGTTGTTTTTTCTTCATCTTCGACGTGTGGTGTCGTTGCTGCACTATTCTTATATTTGATTGTTATTATTTGGTTGAGAATGCTGTTTTCGCGATTGATTGTTCGTCCATCTGAATTTGGTGAAATCCTTTGGCTAAATCGATTGTGGTGAAATATTGACATTTTCCGAGTTTGTCCAATATTTCATCCATTACAGGTATAGGAAACTTATCGCTAATTGTTTTTTCGTTAAGGCCGCGATAGTCGACGACAATTCTATATTTTTTCTCTCCGGATGCATCTTCTTTTTTTTGTACGACCCAGATAGGAGAACAATAAGGTGAATTAGATGGTCGTATAATGCCTTGGTGCATCATTTCTTTCATTTGCTTTTCAACTTCTTGGTCATAGCTTTGTGGATATTTATAAGGTTTTCGATAACAAGGGTCCTCATTCTTTGTATTGATAACGTGTTTTACAGTATTTGTGAAAGTCAAATTGTCACTCTCATTATACTGAATATCGTTAAATTCGAACAAAACTCTTGTTAACTTGGATTTTTCTTCTTTATTTAGATGTTGTAATCTAAATTGGTTACTTTCCACTAATTCATTTTCCAATGCGTATGCTGTATGTATATCTTGTATTAGCGGTGGGTCTTCATATTCTTCTTCTTTAGTTTCGTTTTCATATTCTTCTTCTTATTTTCGTTACTATATTCTTTTTTCCTATTTTCGTTTTCATATTCTTTTTTCTTATTTTCGTTAAC
Source organism: Drosophila paucipuncta (assembly GCA_035043875.1). Classification (NCBI taxonomy): domain Eukaryota; kingdom Metazoa; phylum Arthropoda; class Insecta; order Diptera; family Drosophilidae; genus Drosophila; species Drosophila paucipuncta. The sequence goes on along the minus strand of JAWNMP010000301.1, from coordinate 39,661 downwards.
ATATTCTTTTTTCTTATTTTCGTTATTATACTTAAATAAAAATTGGAAATTATTAAGTCGAACAAACTCATCCTCGTAATTGATCTCGCTTTTACAATCCTTAAGGAACGTTCGGCCTAAGAGGATGTCAACATTTTTTGAAAAATTATGTATGTAAAACTTCTGATCTGTAGGACAAAGCTTGCTAGGGGCTAAAGATATGCTCTATTTATATATATGTATTTAATTGTACTTCCCCACATATGGTGTGACAAGTAATATTTTCTGTGGAAGTTTCGTAGTTAAGGAAATTTTTATTCATTAAATTTACTGATGACCCTGTGTCTATTAGGCATCGCATTCGTATGTTATTCAAAATTATGTTTATGAATGGGGTTTTGGATTCCTTTCCGAGGCTGTTTGATGAAAATTTGCCTCCCAATCCATTTTTGATTGACCACTGTTACTGGGTCGTTGTCTTTTTATGGGTTGGTTAGGTGGTCTATTATTATTATTATTTGATTGGTAATTCATAGGGTTGTGTATTCTGCCCTGATTTAATTTTTGCTGAAATTCATTATACAATGGTTCGTTAACCATTGGTTCATTTTGGGGATACTGATTCCTATTAAAATTTTGCTGACTTCTAAAATTCTGATTATAATTGGGATTAAAATTTTGCTGACTTCTAAAATTCTGATTATAATTGGGATTAAAATTTTGTTGACTCCTAAAATTCTGATTGTAATTGGGGTTAAAATTTTGTTGACTCCTAAAATTCTGATTGTAATTGGGGTTAACATTTTGATAAGTTCTTGGGTTCTGATTATAATTTTTATTGTAATATGTATTATTTATTTTTTCAGGAATGCGGTCCTCGTACAACCCTAATTCTTGGGCTACCGCTTTCAGTTTGTCAGTTGTGGATATGTCGTATCTTGCTAACTGCATATATAATCTGTCCGGTAGTCTCTTATTTATGACGTCCCTAACTGTATTATTTAATGCATTAGTATACAATGTTTTATTTTCTAGGTTATTTTCTAGTGCTAATTTATTAGTTATTACATGTGATTTGTGCTCGAGTTCTTCGAGGAACTCACGAATACTTCCTCCATAATATGTGTTGAGCTTACGTCGTCCTTCGTATGTATATATATGTATATACATATATTCACATATATATAATTACGTTTTTGGAGAGTGTTGTACCGGCTGAGCCAATTGAAAAATCCGACAACGGTTTTTTAGGAATAATATAATTTTTTATTAAACAAAAAAAAAACACGTCTTCTCGGCTTCGTGTACAAAATAACTCTGCTTATGCTAGTGGTTTAATCTATAAGGAAACCTCGCACTTGCTTCTATCTCATGGTCTGTTTATGGAGGGTCTCTTTTGCATTCCTTGTTTATGTTTATCTTATCTTGCCTGCTATGATTCTATTTAGAGAAAGTGCGTCTGCGATGTTGACATGCTGTATGATACTTTGACCTGCCATCTATGTAGGGGTCTCTTTTGATAGTTGCATTCTTTGTTTATGCTTATCTTATCTTGCCTGCTATGATTCTATTAAGAGAAAGTGCGTCTGCGATGTTGACATGCTGTATGATAAGCGTGAGTGTGGACATGAGAGATCTGCGTGATCTGGATATGTCACTTCCCCATCCCTTAGAAATTGGCTTGTCCTCAAGCGCTCAGTATAGGGTATAACTGTAAGTCGTTGGTGTTTTCTGCGGTTGTTTTTTCTTCATCTTCGACGTGTGGTGTCGTTGCTGCACTATTCTTATATTTGATTGTTATTATTTGGTTGAGAATGCTGTTTTCGCGATTGATTGTTCGTCCATCTGAATTTGGTGAAATCCTTTGGCTAAATCGATTGTGGTGAAATATTGACATTTTCCGAGTTTGTCCAATATTTCGTCCATTACAGGTATAGGAAACTTATCGCTAATTGTTTTTTCGTTAAGGCCGCGATAGTCGACGACAATTCTATATTTTTTCTCTCCGGATGCATCTTCTTTTTTTTGTACGACCCAGATAGGAGAACAATAAGGTGAATTAGATGGTCGTATAATGCCTTGGTGCATCATTTCTTTCATTTGCTTTTCAACTTCTTGGTCATAGCTTTGTGGATATTTATAAGGTTTTCGATAACAAGGGTCCTCATTCTTTGTATTGATAACGTGTTTTACAGTATTTGTGAAAGTCAAATTGTCACTCTCATTATACTGAATATCGTTAAATTCGAACAAAACTCTTGTTAACTTGGATTTTTCTTCTTTATTTAGATGTTCTAATCTAAATTGGTTACTTTCCACTAATTCATTTTCCAATGCGTATGCTGTATGTATATCTTGTATTAGTGGTGGGTCTTCATATTCTTCTTCTTTAGTTTCGTTTTCATATTCTTCTTTCTTATTTTCGTTACTATATTCTTTTTTCCTATTTTCGTTTTCATATTCTTTTTTCTTATTTTCGTTAACATATTCTTTTTTCTTATTTTCGTTATTATACTTAAATAAAAATTGGAAATTATTAAGTCGAACAAACTCATCCTCGTAATTGATCTCGCTTTTACAATCCTTAAGGAACGTTCGGCCTAAGAGGATGTCAACATTTTTTGAAAAATTATGTATGTAAAACTTCTGATCTGTAGGACAAAGATTGCTAGGGGCTAAAGATATGCTTTATTTATATATATATATTTAATTGTACTTCCCCACATATGGTGTGACAAGTAATATTTTCTGTGGAAGTTTCGTAGTTAAGGAAATTTTTATTCATTAAATTTACTGATGACCCTGTGTCTATTAGGCATCGCATTCGTATGTTATTCAAAATTATGTTTATGAATGGGGTTTTGGATTCCTTTCCGAGGCTGTTTGATGAAAATTTGCCTCCCAATCCATTTTTGATTGACCACTGTTACTGGGTCGTTGTCTTTTTATGGGTTGGTTAGGTGGTCTATTATTATTATTATTTGATTGGTAATTCATAGGGTTGTGTATTCTGCCCTGATTTAATTTTTGCTGAAATTCATTATACAATGGTTCGTTAACCATTGGTTCATTTTGGGGATACTGATTCCTATTAAAATTTTGCTGACTTCTAAAATTCTGATTATAATTGGGATTAAAATTTTGCTGACTTCTAAAATTCTGATTATAATTGGGATTAAAATTTTGTTGACTCCTAAAATTCTGATTGTAATTGGGATTAAAATTTTGTTGACTCCTAAAATTCTGATTGTAATTGGGGTTAAAATTTTGATAAGTTCTTGGGTTCTGATTATAATTTTTATTGTAATATGTATTATTTATTTTTTCAGGAATGCGGTCCTCGTACAACCCTAATTCTTGGGCTACCGCTTTCAGTTTGTCAGTTGTGGATATGTCGTATCTTGCTAACTGCATATATAATCTGTCCGGTAGTCTCTTATTTATGACGTCCCTAACTGTATTATTTAATGCATTAGTATACAATGTTTTATTTTCTAGGTTATTTTCTAGTGCTAATTTATTAGTTATTACATGTGATTTGTGCTCGAGTTCTTCGAGGAACTCACGAATACTTCCTCCATAATATGTGTTGAGCTTTACGTCGTCCTTCGTATGTATATATATGTATATACATATATTCACATATATATAATTACGTTTTTGGAGAGTGTTGTACCGGCTGAGCTAATTGAAAAATCCGACAACGGTTTTTTAGGAATAATATAATTCTTTATTAAACAAAAAAAAAAACACGTCTTCTCGGCTTCGTGTACAAAAATAACTCTGCTTATGCTAGTGGTTTAATCTATAAGGAAACCTCGCACTTGCTTCTATCTCATGGTCTGTTTATGGAGGGTCTCTTTTGCATTCCTTGTTTATGTTTATCTTATCTTGCCTGCTATGATTCTATTTAGAGAAAGTGCGTCTGCGATGTTGACATGCTGTATGATACTTTGACCTGCCATCTATGTAGGGGTCTCTTTTGATAGTTGCATTCTTTGTTTATGCTTATCTTATCTTGCCTGCTATGATTCTATTTAGAGAAAGTGCGTCTGCGATGTTGACATGCTGTATGATAAGCGTGAGTGTGGACATGAGAGATCTGCGTGATCTGGATATGTCACTTCCCCATCCCTTAGAAATTGGCTTGTCCTCAAGCGCTCAGTATAGGGTATAACTGTAAGTCGTTGGTGTTTTCTGCGGTTGTTTTTTCTTCATCTTCGACGTGTGGTGTCGTTGCTGCACTATTCTTATATTTGATTGTTATTATTTGGTTGAGAATGCTGTTTTCGCGATTGATTGTTCGTCCATCTGAATTTGGTGAAATCCTTTCGCTAAATCGATTGTGGTGAAATATTGACATTTTCCGAGTTTGTCCAATATTTCATCCATTACAGGTATAGGAAACTTATCGCTAATTGTTTTTTCGTTAAGGCCGCGATAGTCGACGACAATTCTATATTTTTTCTCTCCGGATGCATCTTCTTTTTTTTGTACGACCCAGATAGGAGAACAATAAGGTGAATTAGATGGTCGTATAATGCCTTGGTGCATCATTTCTTTCATTTGCTTTTCAACTTCTTGGTCATAGCTTTGTGGATATTTATAAGGTTTTCGATAACAAGGGTCCTCATTCTTTGTATTGATAACGTGTTTTACAGTATTTGTGAAAGTCAAATTGTCACTCTCATTATACTGAATATCGTTAAATTCGAACAAAACTCTTGTTAACTTGGATTTTTCTTCTTTATTTAGATGTTCTAATCTAAATTGGTTACTTTCCACTAATTCATTTTCCAATGCGTATGCTGTATGTATATCTTGTATTAGTGGTGGGTCTTCATATTCTTCTTCTTTAGTTTCGTTTTCATATTCTTCTTTCTTATTTTCGTTACTATATTCTTTTTTCCTATTTTCGTTTTCATATTCTTTTTTCTTATTTTCGTTAACATATTCTTTTTTCTTATTTTTCGTTATTATACTTAAATAAAAATTGGAAATTATTAAGTCGAACAAACTCATCCTCGTAATTGATCTCGCTTTTACAATCCTTAAGGAACGTTCGGCCTAAGAGGATGTCAACATTTTTTGAAAAATTATGTATGTAAAACTTCTGATCTGTAGGACAAAGCTTGCTAGGGGCTAAAGATATGCTTATTTATATATATCTATTTAATTGTACTTCCCCACATATGGTGTGACAAGTAATATTTTCTGTGGAAGTTTCGTAGTTAAGGAAATTTTTATTCATTAAATTTACTGATGACCCTGTGTCTATTAGGCATCGCATTCGTATGTTATTCAAAATTATGTTTATGAATGGGGTTTTGGATTCCTTTCCGAGGCTGTTTGATGAAAATTTGCCTCCCAATCCATTTTTGATTGACCACTGTTACTGGGTCGTTGTCTTTTTATGGGTTGGTTAGGTGGTCTATTATTATTATTATTTGATTGGTAATTCATAGGGTTGTGTATTCTGCCCTGATTTAATTTTTGCTGAAATTCATTATACAATGGTTCGTTAACCATTGGTTCATTTTGGGGATACTGATTCCTATTAAAATTTTGCTGACTTCTAAAATTCTGATTATAATTGGGATTAAAATTTTGCTGACTTCTAAAATTCTGATTATAATTGGGATTAAAATTTTGTTGACTCCTAAAATTCTGATTGTAATTGGGGTTAAAATTTTGTTGACTCCTAAAATTCTGATTGTAATTGGGGTTAACATTTTGATAAGTTCTTGGGTTCTGATTATAATTTTTATTGTAATATGTATTATTTATTTTTTCAGGAATGCGGTCCTCGTACAACCCTAATTCTTGGGCTACCGCTTTCAGTTTGTCAGTTGTGGATATGTCGTATCTTGCTAACTGCATATATAATCTGTCCGGTAGTCTCTTATTTATGACGTCCCTAACTGTATTATTTAATGCATTAGTATACAATGTTTTATTTTCTAGGTTATTTTCTAGTGCTAATTTATTAGTTATTACATGTGATTTGTGCTCGAGTTCTTCGAGGAACTTACGAATACTTCCTCCATAATATGTGTTGTACACTCTTCTGAGGAGTTCCTCACAAGGTGTTTGAGTTTTGTAAGTGGAGATGAGGATGCTCCGTAGTGTTGCCCAGTCTCCCGGTGAGTGTCTGAATGATGTTCTCATCGCGTCGCCATACAACTGCATCTGGATTGCGCTGTACAGTATGAGGATTTGGCGCGCATCACTGGTTGGGTAGAGTCGCATGATGAGATCAATCCGTTCGATAAAGTTGCCCAGATCGTCCATTTCTCCACCGAAGATGGGTGCTTGGCGGATTTGCCCGAGTGCCTGGTTTAATGATTCTGACATCGTTTTGTTGTAGATTTAATTCTTTTTTTTTTTGTTGTTGTTTTGTTCACTTTTTAGAAAAAAAAGTTTTTCAAGGATCACGGGGTCCTTATGCGGATAACAGTTTCGCGAAACACTAGTACGTTTTCCTGAATGGAATAAAACGACGTTTCACAAAGTTAATCTGTTATCCTACCGGCTGCGCCAATTACGTTTTTGGAGAGTATTGTACCGGCTGCGCCAATTGAAAAAAGTCCGACAACGGTTTTTTTAGGAATAATATAATTCTTTATTAAACAAAAAAAACACGTCTTCTCGGCTTCGTGTACAAAATAACTCTGCTTATGCTAGTGGTTTAATCTATAAGGAAACCTCGCACTTGCTTCTATCTCATGGTCTGTTTATGGATGGTCTCTTTTGCATTCCTTGTTTATGTTTATCTTATCTTGCCTGCTATGATTCTATTTAGAGAAAGTGCGTCTGCGATGTTGACATGCTGTATGATACTTTGACCTGCCATCTATGTAGGGGTCTCTTTTGATAGTTGCATTCTTTGTTTATGCTTATCTTATCTTGCCTGCTATGATTCTATTTAGAGAAAGTGCGTCTGCGATGTTGACATGCTGTATGATAAGCGTGAGTGTGGACATGAGAGATCTGCGTGATCTGGATATGTCACTATATACATATATATATGAATATACATATATATATATGTTTTTTTTTATTTTTATTTATGTGTATACCCTTTCCTTTTGCTTTTTTATTAATTTATATGTTTACCCTTCCTTTTGATTTTATTACTTCATTACGTGTACCATTCCTTTTGGATTTTATTAGTTTATACGAATACCCTTCCTATTGAGGTTTTACTAATTTATGTGAATACCCTTTCCTTTTGGGTATTATTAAATTATGTGTATATCCTTTCCTTTTGATTTTATTAATTTATACGTATACCCTTCGCTTTTTAAAATAATTTATGCGTATACCCTTTCCTTTTCAGTTTTATTAATTTATAATTATACCCTTCCTTTTGGGTTTTTATTAATGTATATGTTTATAAATGTGTTATATATTCTTGTAAAGAACACATATATTTTTCCTCGCATTTTATATTGGAAAAGAAAAAAAGTGACTTGTGTAATTATAATATTATTTTTATATGGCATTTTTGATACTTTTAATGTATGAGTGTTTCACGCTCTCCCGTATCGATCTCGGTAGTGGGCCCACGAAGTCAGCACAAACTGTGCTCCAGGGTTCCTCCGGTATCTTGGTCTGCATTTTTCCTGCCGCGGCCATTTGACTTGGCTTATACTGCTGACATTTTCGATCTGTTGGACATATGCGCGTACGTCTCTGTATAAGCCTGGCCAATAGTAGCGTGCTGCTATTCGGGCTATTGTTTTCCTGCTACCCGTATGACCTGCGGTGGCGGTGTTGTGGTTTTCGCTTAGCACTTGCTTTCTCTTTACGGTGGACACACTCAGTTTCCAGCCTGCCACATCCTCGGTTCCAGCTCTATGCGGGATGTGTGTATAGAGATTTCCGGATTCTTCACTGTAGTCTGGAAACTTGCTGGCATTTTCGCTATGTCAGACCGCATGTTTTAGATCCAGTTACAGCTCTTGTTTGCCTGGTCCATCGCGTCGCCCATAGTCGAGACTCTGAAGCACGTAGCCTTCAGGGGTTGTCTGGATAGGGCATCTGCAACCACATTAAGGTTTCCCTTTCTGTATTTGACGTCAAACTGATAGGAGTTCCAGTGCCCATCTCGCGATTCTACCTGATGGGCTAATCGATAATAATATGTCCTCATCGTATGTTTTCCATACTGCGCGATCTGCCACATTTTCTGGGTAAATTTCCGTTCCATCAACATATTGCCATATTCATTTTTCACTAATATAGCACGCATCTGCAGTTTCCACGTGCCATAGTTCTCCACACATAGTATCTCAATCTTAATAAATGCGCCAGCCATTTTTCCCAGTTACACTATTTTTGTTAACGGTTTCTTATTTATTTATCACCGCGCACAGTTTTACAGCGTATACAAACAAGATAACGATATGCAGGAATCACACTTTTATTAGTCAAATGACGCGACTCACTCGGCAGTCTAAAACAGAGTGGGTACAGAACTATTGAGAGTTAATATTTGAGTACATGCGAACGAACGTACACGAAAACTTAGGATAAGTAAACGAGGGCTGTCAGATTGTTACATTGTAAACATTTGAGTCACGTTTGCAAAAAGTTCACTCCATGGACCAATTTCATATTTAACTCTTTGATGCATTGCATGTTCAGGTGTCCATATCTCTTATGCCATTTTATAATGTCCTCACCGCCTCTTTGCCATTTCCACAGAAGTAAATTGCTTCTATGATTTCCAATAATCAGAGTGTTATGCCTGCCTGTCGAGCACCAATATATCGCTCAGCCGGCCAGCTATCGGCTCAGGGTAGTTCGACCGCGATATATTGGGAGGCAAGTTAACAAAAAAATTTGTATTCTTTATAAATAAAAAAACAAGTATTGCCATCAAACCAGTCCGCCTCGCTGCTGTGTTGGCTGTGTGGGTGTTGTACAGCCTGCGTGTCCCTCCCTTCCTAGTGATTCTCCTCTAAATTTCCTGGAGAAATTCCTGTATAGATTAATTTAAATAGTAGCCAGTTGTACGCTACAGATAGCGCGCGTACACAGCAATAAAGTACACCCAATCCATGGGTTGCGATAAGAAATATGTTCACACCATCACTTGAGCGGCCTGCACTTGAGCGGCCTGCCCTTGAGCGGCCTGCACTTGAGCGGCCTGCACTTAGCAGAGAGAGATCAGTCAGCGTCATAAATAAGATCAGTTTAAGACTTGGTATCTGTGCACGCATAGATAACCATTGATTGTTTAAGCAAACATATCTTCTAAAAATTTGTATATAAGCGATGCATTTCTTCAATAAACTCAGTGTCTTTCGAGTGTCTTAGTCTTAGCACATACAAGGCTACTCATTCATTCTACCATCGCATTCACTGTGCGCAACGAAGGACCTCCCTCTCCGTAAGTCCAACTAGTTAAAAGCTAGTGGCGACGCCCTTTAGTAGTCAGTTTTATGTGCTGACTGCTTACCTTCAAATATACATAAACAATTCCTTTCACAATTATTCCTTTCTCGTTTGTTTCGTATGCCCTCATCTCACCCGATCACACTAATTTACCACCTCATATTCATTTTTCGACTATTTAATTTACAAATCATGTGATCCATGTGACATAGAGATCCCTAACATTTTGTTGGCCAACACTAAATTCTTTTATATACGAGGTGTGTTCAAAAAGTATCGCGAATTTTGTGTTTTTTCAGACATTATTTATTTATTCATGAATATCTATTTTGTTCCCTTCAAAGTAATCCCCATGAGATATTATACACTTGTGCCAACGGTTTTTCCAATCTTCGAAGCACTTCAAAAAAATTTTTTTTATCTTGTTCAGCTCCTCCTTCGATCCCGTCTTTATCTCGTCAAGCGTAGCGTAACGTCGTCCTTTATGGGCCTCTTCAGTTTAGGGAACAAGAAAAAGTCACAGGAGGCCAGATCTGGGAAATACGGTGGCTGCGGCATCATTAGTGTGTTGTTTTTGGCCAAAAGTCGCGCACAAGCAACGATGTGTGAGCGGTACGAATTTCGCGGCGACCCGTCTCATGCCCAAATCATTGATAAAAATCGAATGGCATGAGCCAATCGATATGTCTAGCTCCTCAGCAACTTCTCTAACGGTGATTCGACGATTGGCCAATACCATTTTCTCCACTCCATTAATTTTTTCGTCTGTTGTTGAAGTGCTCGGGCGTCCGGCACGCTCTTCGTCGTTCACATCTTCTCGGCCTTCTGAGAACATTTTGTACCGACCGATAAAGCGTTGCTTCGGTCCAAGGTAGCTTCTCCGTATGCCACAATCAACATTCGGAATGCATCCGGCACTTAATTTCGTTTTTCACACAAAATTTGATACAGGTTCTTTGATCCATTTTTTTGAATAGGTAAAAATCGAAGACGATCCAAAACACGTGCAAGCAAAGCAGCTGTCAACAATTAAGTGAACATTCAAAATGGCCGAGCTTGTCGGCATAAGTGAGAGACATGAGTACCAACATAACGCTACAAAAATCGAAATTCGATTATACGTAACCCGCGAAAATTAAAAATTCGCGATACTTTTTGAACACACCTCGTATATGTAGTACAAGTTTTCTACTTACTTAATTTAAAGCGTAACAAATATTTATGATTTTTCCTCTTTTTTTTTTGTCTTCAAAAGTGCGCATCACTGAGTGACAAAATGAGCATCACTATTGCATTGGTTAGGGCCGATCAGCTGTCTTTGGCTCACTCTACCGCTGTTCGGCCGGAACAAACTCACAGGTGTGTTGATATAATCCGAGTCGTCTCGGAGTCTCCGGGCTTCGACTTCCTGGCTCCTGAGTCCAGTTGTCCCTGGCGATTTTCCCCTTGGTGGTGCGATGGATAGCTCCGCCTGTTGCTGGCGCCGGTTTGTATGTTTTTATTTTATTTATGTTTTTACGTTTGCTTTATGTTTACTTATTTTATACTCGTATTCATTTTTTTTTTGTTTTATATATAATTACTTCATCATTTATTCACAATTAATTTATTTGAATTTCTTTTTTAAATACATCTTTTTTGTAGAGCATTTGCATGCGGTCTCTTCTTCCACTCTTTTCTTTTTTTTTTGAGATGGTCCCCCATTCGATATCCCTCGCCTAACGATTTATCTGCCGATGAAACAGGACAGGAAATTCTCCTCTCCCGTGTCAGGAAAGCATTAGTAAGTAGCCTGGCCCTCGGATACATACCGGGCGCATGGAGAAGAGCAGGGTAGTCTTCATCCCCAAGGCAGGGAAGAAAGACATTACCAGCCCAAAGTCTTTCAGACCCATCAGCTTGACATCGTTCTTACTGAAAACGTTGGAAAAGCTGGTGGACTACAAAATCAGAAGCACTTTGCTTAACCAAAGGCCGCTGCACACAACGCAGCATGCATACAGAGTAGGCAGGTCCACGGACACAGCACTTTATCAGCTGCTACGCACTTGACAATAAGGAAGTAGCACTGTGCGCCTTCTTAGATATAGAAGGTGCCTTTGATAACACATCTCAGATGCAATCAATGCTACTCTTGAGAGAAGAGGCCGTAGCATTGCACTGCTACGGTCCAGGCAAGCCACGGCATCACTACACGATAGCAATGTAACAGTCCTAACCACCAGAGGCTGTCCCCAAGGTGTGGTGTTGTCTCCGCTACTCTGGAGTCTGTTAGTAGACGAACTGCTAAACAGACTTGTTAACAGTGGTATTCAATGTCAAGGATATGCCGATGACATTGTTATCATAGCGCGAGGCAAATTTGAAGAATCACTTTGTGACATAGTCCAGTCAGGGCTAAGGATAACGTATGACTGGTGTATGGAGGTTGGACTCAACCTAAACCCTACGAAAACAGTCATCGTCCCCTTTACCAGACGAAATAAGTTACAAAGGATGAGACAAATATGGCTCTCAGGGACCCTACTAGAAACGAGTAGGGAGGTCAAATACCTGGGGGTCACAGTTGACAGCAGGCTTAACTTTGGCACCCATGTGCAAAACACGATATTAAAGTGATCCAGGGCGCTTTATACATGTTGTAGCATTGCTTGCAAATCATGGGGTACATCTCCAAGATACTAAAATGGTTATACCTAATGGTAGTAAGACCCATGTTAACCTATGTGGTGACCGGACGCGGCTGACCACCGTGAAGAAACAACTATCCCACAACAACTATCTTTATCCCGATTGTTAAATTTGCTGCTTCCAGACAGTCTCCTACTTCGGATAATAGATGGCAATGTTCTTCAAATGTGCGCGAAATCACTAGCAGATTATCTAGATAAACGAAAACATGACTTTGGAGCTTTTGTGGGATCACCTTGTCCGTTAGTCGACAAAGTCGTTGCGTTGAACCAAACGGCATAGATTTGAACTGATACAGTGGTCTCCCGGGTATGGTGAAGGCTGTATAAGGTCTACTTTCTGCCTCCAGTTCAATCTGCCAAAAGGCATGTTTTAGGTCGATACTGCTGATGAAAACCGTATCTTCTTCTCGGCTAAGGATCGACTCTATGCACTGTAGGGGATACGCATCCTTGATTTTCACCTTATTCAGCTCGCGAGCATCCAGACAGAGCCTATTTTTTCCTGGCTTTCGAACAAGCGTTACTCTGTTACTCCAAGGACTCTCACTAAGCTCTATGACTCCTAGCCGTAACATCTCGTCAACCTCAGCAAAGAGTAGTTCCTGTATCGCTGGTGAAACTGGATGGAAGCGTTCTTTCACCGGCACCGTATCCTTGGAAAATCGTATTTCGTGCTTTTCCAACGATGTCCTGCCTAGACCGAATTCAGCGAACGATTTAAATTTGGCCTTAACCCGCTCCAGTTGCTCCTGTTGTTCCCGTGATAAGGTATGTGGTTCCGTAGGATGGCTTTTTGATAATTGCTCTAGCTCAATTTCATCTACCACCTCCACATCTCCTTCCAGGCCTTCTATATGGGGAGCTAATCCAAATCTGCGCCAGAAATCTACACCTAAATACAGCGGTTGTCTTAACGAGGGACATACAAGAGATCGACGTCCTTGGTGATTCACTTATAGGTCATGGCGGTGTGTATCTTTCCCATGATGCGGTAAGGAGATCCTCCAGCGGATTGGTCAGCGGAGCAAGCTTTGTGTACCACCATGTCTCAGCAAACTCACTGAAGCCCCTGTGTCTAATAGGCTATTGAATTCCTTGTGAGCGATCCATACCTTGGCGAACGGCCTGCTATCCGTGCGCATCACCGATCGTATAGCTGCGAGCAAACTGTTTTTCATATCGCTTTTCGTTGTTGGAATTTTAATCGTGCTCTTCTCACTCATCTCCTGACCTGCATTCTTTTCTTTGTTTGAGCATACTCCGATTGTCTCTGCTCTAGGTATTTATGTTGTGACCATCTGGTGCTTGGTAAGTTAATACAATGGTTTATTTGATTAAATTTTGCAAGAATATTAAATATTTCCTTATCCTTACTAACAGGTTTATAATTATGAACGGTGGGGGTGTTTATGGGAGGTGATTGCTTTTGGCCCAATTGGAACGCGACTCCTCCGCTTGTATCGTGTTCCGACCTGTGTTTCCGATCGTCACTTTGGACATTTCGGCAACACTACGCCGGAATGTCCACATTTATAGCAAAATATGTTCCGTACCGCTGCCTCGCATTCAAAGAATCTAATCTGCTTCCAATTCCAGCAGGTTAGGCTTGTCGGATCTTCCGGCTTCATCGGTCGGTAAATCGCTTCTAGAGTTTCTTGTGGTTCGATCCTTGGATCATGTTCAGTCTCATCTATCTCGTGTACCCTTGCTTGTTCTCGGGACCGAGCATAGTCTTGGCTCGTTGACGATCTAGCCCATCGTGTTGCCAGCATCCTTTCCGCGTCTTGGCACTCCCGGCGCGGATTCTGGAGTTTGGCTATCGACATCGGGTAAATTATCCTTGATAGCTGATCTCTGACATTCATTTTAATCACTTTGATTAAATCGTAGTCCGAGAAACCGCCGGATAGCCGCGATCTTAACACCAACATGGCTTGAATGTATTCATCCGTGCTTTCTCCATGCCGTTGCTTGCGTTCTCTCAGTTCCTGTTCTCTCTCAAATTCAGATCGCCTTATTTGGAACTGCTGTTGTAGGCCATATCTGAGATTTGGCCAATCTGGAACTCCAGAGGTACGCACATACATCCAGTACCAGTCTTTAGCCTGCCCGTTCACTAATCCATGGAAATCCCTCAGTACATCTGTCCACGGAACTTGGTACAGCGACTGGAGATGTTCTAAACGGAAGATGAATTCCGCCACTGGCATACCCTTCGGGTCTCCGTCGAAGATCAGGCCCCATCTTTGGATGTGATTACTCTCCTGCCTCGTATCCCCAATGCTCGTGCGGTTTCTTTGATAGTGCCCACTATCGTTACCCGTTTGTTGCATCCAGCACGATACGGGAACTTGTTGTTGTTCGGCTTGTTTCTGTTGTTCGGATTCCAACGCTCGATTATCCACGAAAAGGTGAGTAGGTGCAGGTCGATTAGTTCTCGTCTCTCTCGCTCCTTGTGAACTCGAACCTTTTTCCACTTTCAGGGATGAGACCACTTCGTTGATTTCACGCATGAAACTTAATATGCTGGCCTCCATTGTCTCTTTAAAATCGCTCATTTCCTGGGACAGCGATGCTCTGTAAGTCTCGTGCGCTTGGGCTATCGCTACATTAATAGCCGACTTCAGTTCACTGGGCAGCTCCACTTCGCTCCGAGGTACCCGCTACATCTTCGCGGCTACGTATTCCGACTGGGTGAGAAGTACTCTCCATTTCTTCGGTGGACTTAGTAATTTGTGCGCGAGTAGTTGGGCCCATTCTCTCTCTCTAAATATTATATTATTAAATAAGCAACATACACTTTTTGCCAATAAACATTGATTAAATCTAAATGTGTATTAAATAAATAAATAATAAATATTTGACTAACATACTCTCTAAGTCAAAATTGTATTGTATGTTTTTACGTTTGCTTTATATTTATTTATTTATTTTATACTCGTATTCATTTATTTTTTTGTTTTATATATAATTACTTCATCATTTATTCACAATTAATTTATTTGAATTTCTTTTTTAAATACATCTTTTTTTGTAGAGCATTCGCATGCGGTCTCTTCTTCCATTCTTTTTCTTTTTTTTGAGATGGCCCCCATTCGATATCCCTCGCCTAACGATTTATCTGCCGATCAAACAGGACAGGAAATTCTCCTCTCCCGTATCAGGAAAGCATTAGTAAGTAGCCTGGCCCTCGGATACATACCGGGCGCATGGAAAAGAGCCAGGGTAGTCTTCATCCCCAAGGCAGGGAAGAAAGACATTACCAGCCCAAAGTCTTTCAGACCCATCAGCTTGACATCGTTCTTACTGAAAACGTTGGAAAAGCTGGTGGACTACAAAATCAGAAGCACTTTGCTTAACCAAAGGCCGCTGCACCCAACGCAGCATGCATACAGAGTAGGCAGGTCCACGGACACAGCACTTTATCAGCTGCAACGCACTTTGACAATAAGGAAGTAGCACTGTGCGCCTTCTTAGATATAGAAGGTGCCTTTGATAACACATCTCGCGATGCAATCAATGCTACTCTTGAGAGAAGAGGCCTGGACCACAAGCAGATGGATACTTGCACTGCTACGGTCCAGGCAAGCCACGGCATCACTACACGATAGCAATGTAACAGTCCTAACCACCAGAGGCTGTCCCCAATGTGTGGTGTTGTCTCCGCTACTCTGGAGTCTGTTAGTAGACGAACTGCTAAACAGACTTGTTAACAGTCGTATTCAATGTCAAGGATATGCCGATGACATTGTTATCATAGCGCGAGGCAAATTTGAAGAATCACTTTGTGACATAGTCCAGTCAGGGCTAAGGATAACGTATGACTGGTGTATGGAGGTTGGACTCAACCTAAACCCTACGAAAACAGGCATCGTCCCCTTTACCAGACGAAATAAGTTACAAAGGATGAGACAAATATGGCTCTCAGGGACCCTACTAGAAACGAGTAGGGAGGTCAAATACCTGGGGGTCACAGTTGACAGCAGGCTTAACTTTGGCACCCATGAGCAAAACACGATATTAAAGTGATCCAGGGCGTTTTATACATGTTGTAGCATTGCTTGCAAATCATGGGGTACATCTCCAAAGATACTAAAATGGTTATACCTAATGGTAGTAAGACCCATGTTAACCTATGGGGTGACCGGACGCGGCTGACCACCGTGAAGAAACAACTACAGAAGTTGCAAAGAATGGCCTGCGTATGCTTGACAGGAGTCATGCGCACCTGCCCAACAATGGCCCTTGAAGCCTTAATGGAGCTCACACCACTCAACCAT
Organism: Drosophila paucipuncta; assembly: GCA_035043875.1. Taxonomy (NCBI): domain Eukaryota; kingdom Metazoa; phylum Arthropoda; class Insecta; order Diptera; family Drosophilidae; genus Drosophila; species Drosophila paucipuncta. Next base: position 23,307 of record JAWNMP010000301.1, on the reverse strand, counting down.
ATAAGGCTCAAGCAGAAAGCCATGCTTCTAAGGATATCAGCAGAAGGAGTTGGGGGTAACCATATCCTACGCCATAAAGATGCCCAACTCCTCTTAAACGAACTGCCCCTGCTGATGCAACCTAGGTACGAAATGGTAGCCGAATATATATTCGAGCGAAACTTCACAGTTCGCATGAGTAGCAAAAGGAATGGACAACTCTAGATGAAGTCCATCCCATGAAACCGCACACAATAAATGGACACCGACGGATCACTCACGAATCAGGGCACCGGTCTTGGAGTGGTGGGTCCTTGGGTATCATACCATGAATCCCTGGGAACGCACACCAGCATATTTCAGGCTGAGGTGTGTGCGATAGGGAGATGTGCGGATTTCAAAATAGAATGTAACTATCGGAAAACGGATATATCCATCCTATCCGATAGTCAAGCAGCATTGAATGCCATAAAGGGGACTAAAGGTCATCGAAGGTAGTCCATGAGGTTCGTTCGACCTAGACCTGCTCGGGACTCGCAACAGGCTCACCCTAAGATGGGTCCCGGGCCACAGGGACATAGCGGGAAATGAGGCGGCTGACGAGCAAGCAAGAATGGGGCAGGAAGGCCCCTAACAGGACCAGAACCGTATTGTGGCATAGGGAGGCACACTATACGACCGGAACTTAGAAACGAGGAGAGGCAGAGATGGCAACAGAGCTGGTCGGAGACAGTGGGACTCCGACAAGCAAGATGTCTCCTAGGTGGTTATAATCTTGTTCGATTTAAACAGATTATAACCATGGGAAAGAACAGCCTTAGGATACTTACCGGTCTACTTACAGGACACTGTAGACTAAGGAGTCACCTGACAAAATCGGGTATATACAGTAGCGATATCTGCAGGTTCTGTGAAAGAGAGGAGGAATCCTCGATGCACATCCTGGCAGAATGTGTCGCCTTAGCTAGAAGAAGGAGCAGCATCCTTGGGGCGCATGTCTTGAATTGCAAAGATATAGAAGATCTCAACACAATAAAGATCCTTTCGTTCGTACGGGAGTTGGAGCTGATGGAGGAGCTATAAGCTCAGAAGGGGGCACAATTGATCTAATAGGTCGCGGTGCAGCTTCCCCAATAATAATAATAATAATCTGCCGACCATTACACCCCACTACGGTTTCGAGGTTTATTTCAGAGAAACAGTAGTGCAAAGGAGGCTATATTTGTCCAACGTAGGCCATCGCGCACACCCTGGGATTAAGAGCGTCATACTCGACTGACTTAGCTAGCCGGGCTTACACTGCTATTGTTTCAAGTCCTTTGCATGGAATACCCCAATCCTGATTCCTTGGAGGGTCACCAGCTCGTAGAGACTGTTTCCAATTGGTTTAATGACTCGGCATTTGACGTATTTCGGACAAAACTTGGCATTAATCCAATTCTTGAAATCACGCAGCACGAAGTTCCGTTTGAAAAGTTCTTGTCCAGAAACATGGTGGATTTCCCGCGTTTTTAAATTATAAGTCTTAGCCGCTCTCTCATATGCTCTATGCAGATTCTTCTGGACTTCCTGCCGGGAGGTTTGTTGCTGGTCCTGTCTGGAAAGATGTTGGACTTCGGCATCCGTTAAGGCTCCTAGTTTGCGAGCGAGTAAAAATATGCTGTCCAAACAGCACAAAATGTGGCGAGGTTCCAATGCTAGGGTGTATAGCGCTTCGAGCCGCGCCCTGGATGTCGGGCAATCTCTTGTCCCAAGTGTGTGATCGTCTCCAACATATGTCCTTATCGACGCTAGGATAGTTTGGTTGACCCTTTCTAGGTATGTCTGTTCCTCAAAGGCGGTCGTTTCGAATTGAAAGAAGTCAGTCTCCTACATTATATCCACCCTTTCTATGCTCGATCTGGAAGTCATACGCCTGAAGTGTTAATGACCATCAGTGCTTTGAATGACATTGACCATTGAAGACTTGCATGGTCCGTTATGATGGTGAACGGCATGAGTTCCACATATGCTCTGAATTTCTCCACTGCTCTCACTGCTGCCATGCATTCTTTTTCTGGAACACTGTAGTTTAATTGACCTCTTCGCAATTTCGCGGAAAAGAATGCAATTGGGTGCTCGGCGTTTCGTCCTCGTGGAATAGGACGGCTCCAATACCTATATGACTTGCATCGCACTGTATAAAAAATGGCTTCTTAAAGTCGGGATGGATCAACAGTGGTGCACTCAACTTTGTGAAAGCTTCGGAACGGTATCTCCGTATCTCCGTTGCTTGTACCTTTTCTGGATCAGTCCGTAGTGACCCATCGCCAACTACATATCCCAGATATTTTAAATATTTATAGCAAAACTTAGATTTCTTTATCCCGATTGTTAAATTTGCTGCTTCCAGACAGTCTCCTACTTCGGATAATAGATGGCAATGTTCTTCAAATGTGCGCGAAATCACTAGCAGATCATCTAGATAAACGAAAACATGACTTTGGAGCTTTTATGGGATCACCTTGTCCGTTAGTCGACGTTGAACTGATACTGTGGTCTCCGGGTATGATGAAGGCTGTATAAGGTCTACTTTCTGCCTCCAGTTCAATCTGCCGAAAGGCATGTTTTAGGTCGATACTGCTGATGAAAACCGTATCTTCTACTCGGCTAAGGATCGACTCTATGCACTGTAGGGGATACGCAGCCTTGATTGTCACCTTATTCAGCTCGCGAGCATCCAGACAGAGACTATTTTTTCCTGGCTTTCGAACAAGCGTTACTCTGTTACTCCAAGGACTCTCACTAAGCTCTATGACTCCTAGCCGTAACATCTCGTCAACCTCAGCAAAGAGTAGTTCCTGTATCGCTGGTGAAACTGGATGGAAGCGTTCTTTCACCGGCACCGTATCCTTGGAAAATCGTATTTCGTGCTTTTCCAACGATGTCCTGCCTAGACCGAATTCAGCGAACGATTTAAATTTGGCCTTAACCCGCTCCAGTTGCTCCTGTTGTTCCCGTGATAAGGTATGTGGTTCTGTAGGGTGGCTTTTTGATAATTGCTCTAGCTCAATTTCATCTACCACCTCCATATCTCCTTCCAGGCCTTCTATATGGGGAGCTAATCCAAATCTGCGCCAGAAATCTACACCTAAATACAGCGGTTGTCTTAACGAGGGACATACGATAGAGATCGACGTCCTTGGTGATTCCCTTATAGGTCATGGCGGTCCGTATCTTTCCCAAGATGCGGTGAGGAGATCCTCCAGCGGATTGGTCAGCGGAGCAAGCTTTGTGTACCACCATGTCTCAGCAAACTCACTGAAGCCCCTGTGTCTAATAGGCCATTGAATTCCTTTTGAGCGATCCATACCTTGGCGAACGTCCTGCTATCCGTGCGCATCACCGATCGTATGGCTGCGAGCAAACTGTTTTTCATATCGCTTTTCGTTGTTGGAATTTTAATCGTGCTCTTCTCACTCATCTCCTGACCTGCATTCTTTTCTTTGTTTGAGCATACTCCGATTGTCTCTGCTCTATTTATTTATGTTGTGACCATCTAGTGTTTGGTAAGTTAATACTATGGTTTATTTGATTAAATTTTGCAAGAATATTAAATATTTCCTTATCCTTACTAACAGGTTTATAATTATGAACGGTGGGGTGTTTATGGGAGGTGATTGCTTTTGGCCCAATTGGAACGCGACTCCTCCGCTTGTATCGTGTTCCGACCTGTGTTTCCCGATCGTCACTTTGGACATTTCGGCAACACTACGCCGGAATGTCCACATTTATAGCAAAATATGTTCCGTACCGCTGCCTCGCATTCAAAGAATGTATGTCCAATCTGCTTGCAATTCCAGCAGGTTAGGCTTGTCCGATCTCCCGGTTCCTTCGCTCGATAAATAGCTTGTAGATTTTCTGGTGGTTCGCTCCTTGGATCATGTTCCGTCGCATCTATCTCATGTACCCTTGCTTGTTCTCTGGACCGAGCATAGTCTGGGCTCGTTGACGTTCAAGCCCATCGTGTTGCCAGCATCCTTTCCGCGTTTGGCACTCCTCGCGTAGTTTCTGTAGGTTGGTTATCGGCATCGGGTAAATTATCCTTGATAGCTGAGCTCTGACATTCATTTTCTCACTTTGATTAAATCGTAGTCCGAGAAACCGCCGGATAGTCGCGATCTTAACACCAACATGGCTTGAATGTATTCATCCGTGCTTTCTCCATGCCGTTGCTTGCGTTCTCTCAGTTCCTGTTCTCTCTCAAATTCAGATCGCCTTATTTGGAACTGCTGTTGTAGGCCATATCTGAGATTTGGCCAATCTGGAACTCCAGAGGTACGCACATACATCCAGTACCAGTCTTTAGCCTGCCCGTTCACTAATCCATGGAAATCCCTCAGTACATCTGCCCACGGAACTTGGTACAGCGACTGGAGATGTTCTAAACGGAAGATGAATTCCGCCACTGGCATTCCCTTCGGGTCTCCGTCGAAGATCAGGCCCCATCTTTGGATGTGATTACTCTCCTGCCTCGTATCCCCAATGCTCGTGCGGTTTCTTTGATAGTGCCCACTATCGTTACCCGTTTGTTGCATCCAGCACGATACGGGAACTTGTTGTTTTGCGGCTTGTTTCTGTTGTTCGATTCCAACGCTCGATTATCCACGAAAAGGTGAGTAGGTGCAGGTCGATTAGTTCTCGTCTATCTCGCTCCTTGTGAACTCGAACTTCCTTTTCTTCCTTTTTCCACTTTCAGGGATGAGACCACTTCGTTGATTTCACGCATGAAACTTAACATGCTGGCCTCCATTGTCTCTTTAAAAGCGCTCATTTCCTGGGACAGCGATGCTCTGTAAGTCTCGTGCGCTTGGGCTATCGCTACATTAATAGCCGACTTCAGTTCACTGGGCAGCTCCACTTCGCTCCGAGGTACCCGCTACATCTTCGCGGCTACGCATTCCGACTGGGTGAGAAGTACTCTCCATTTCTTCGGTGGACTTAGTAATTTGTGCGCGAGTAGTTGGGCCCATTCTCTCTCTAAATATTATATTATTAAATAAGCAACATACGCTTTTTACCAATAAACATTGATTAAATCTAAATGTGTATTAAATAAATAAATAATAAATATTTGACTAACATACTCTCTAAGTCAAAATTGTATTGTAACAATAATGTTGAGAACAAAGCTATCACTGGAAATCGACTTATTACAAAAACTAACACTCAAAATTCAAACTCAGCACTCTCGAAAATACAATTGAAACATTAAGATGGGTGAGATGAGGGTAAAATCGTATGACGCCACCTACAGGTAACAATCCATACAACACGAAACGAAAATAATTTAATATCACACGGTAAACACTCTTTATCTTTCTAGCTCGCCTTCAATTGTTTCTCTCTATTCTGGAATATTAATTAATTCTATTGTCTGCGAGCGTTCTCAAAGTCGGACAACGTTGATAATAACTAAACCGTAATGTACTCACAATTTCAAGTACAATCTCCTGATTATTTTAATTTCTTATCTATTAATTTTTTTATTTCTTCATGCAAGCGACATTTGTTGCTACAAATGTGCTTCACGGTGGTGTTTTTAAAGGGTGACATTTGTTCTTATAATGTCAGCCTAGTTTTTTCAATTGCGCGCCATTTGTTAACTTGCCTCCCAATATATCGCGGTCGAACTACCCCCGTCCCAAGTAAGCCCTGCAAGCCGGAGCTCCTCCTGACGTTTGACGACATTCAACCGTTGCAGCGCATCCAATGCCTTAAATGTGTGAGTTGAGCTTGAGAACAATGCACAAGCAGCGATAGCAAGTGCGAAAGACGAGTTATGTCCTTTGCCAGGATTACGAATCTGTTTTAATGCGTTTGGTTAATTGTTGTACTTTTTGGACAACAGGAATTGACAATGACGCTCCAGTACTTGTATGCACTGAGTCCAAGTCATGATCGCAATCATCCAGAACCACATAGATTAACATGGCTTGAGCCATATCGATGTCAGAGCTCAAAGACGAAATCGAACTATATAATGCCGATGCATTATCAATTAACGAACGTAGCTGAGTAGCGTTTGATGAACTAGCTGAAGGCAACTGAATAATAGACGTATTGTCTCTATCTATCTCTCTAAATATCAATGATGGTTTGGACTTTAATTTTTCTAAGGCCTTAGCGTAGCTTTCATTGGTGACTGGAAACGCCTTCACGTACTTCAGTGCAGCACCGTTTAAGCAGTTGAGTAGATAGTTAAACTTCTCAATGTTTGTTATTTGCGCTCCGATCACGATTTGATTAAACGAGCAAATGAAGCTTTATATTCCAGATGATTGCCATCGAATGTGTGCAGGGCCAAACAAGGCAGATGTAATGGTTGAGGATGGTAAGCAACGTTTTTTGTGCAATAACTACCTTGACAGGGAATATTTTTTTTTGCTACTCCAATCAGCGATAACGATCCCTTCCACTTTAAGCCTTGGATGGCTTTGAAAATGTGAGATTTGGTTTCCTGTCCTCTCTGTTATCAATTTATATTTAATAATTATCAAGAGGTGAGACACGTCATCCTGCTACTCGAGTTCGAATATAGAAGAAGCTGGAGCTAAGAAGCAGCAGCTTCTTTTCAGCAGAGTTGTTAACAGAGGCGCTGCCGACAACAAACCTGGCGTAGATCGCACGGTAGCGGTATCAGATAAACTATGGGCGAAGTTCCAAGAATTGAAATTATCGATCCACAAATTTATTGTAAATTTTGTGGCTCAACAAAATTGAATTAAATTTGCTATGGGGCCATTACAACACCAGATAATTCTGGCGATTCTCTTGATAAGAGTCAGATTAGCTGAATTATATTCGAATATCTTTTGCGTGGAATGTTCCTATTTCTTTTCCTTGTAGAATTCTAGCAAATACAATGCGTTTCCAACGATCTTTTTAATTTATTTCATAAATGGGAAGCGAGTTTTTGTTAAAATTTTTACGAAAATTACTCAAGTAAAAATTTCTTCGAAACACTTATTGACCCTCTCGGAATGATACTGGTTTATATCTCAAATTATTCTGATTTCTGTTCCTTTCGCAAGCTTTATTACAGTTTCCTTGATTTCATCCCTTAGAAATGCATATTTAACTCCTCTGGTTAAATTTACTGGCTCTTCTAATTAGGACTACTTCTTTATTAATTTATAATCCTCTCCATGAGTAATCATGTCCACACCAAATAATACCTTATACGAAGAGCATCCTAACGATTGGTGCAACGACCCGTACCCCGAAATTTATCCGGATCCGATTCAATATTTTTCTTCAGATCCATATTATTTGGATCTAAAAGTTCTGCGAACTCAAGATCTATTTGTGGACCTTCCAACTCTATACTATTAATTTCATCTTCGCATAGCCCGGAAATCGCATCAGGTACAATGTGATCCTTGCCTTTGCGATGAGAGATTGTTGTTTTCTCCATCACAATGCAAATAACATTTTTTTTCCAAATTTGGATTATGCAACACTGTAGAGGACGTAAGTAATCTCTTAATCGATCGATTGCAGATTGAGCTCCGACTGTCCAGTTAAGCGATTTTTTGGTCGACAGCACTTCTGTAATGGCGAATGTTTCTTCAGCAAAGTTAGGAATGAATTTTCTGTACCAACCGCATACGCCTAAGAATCCTCTGATTTTTTTTTAGGTTTTTAGGAGTTGGCTAGCTAAGAATGCAGGAGATTTTTGATGATCCTAGATATTTGATTTTTGTAACACAAGACTGACTCTTTGACAGGTTTAATGTGAGATTATCTTTTCTAAACTACTCTGCTAATCTTACCAATACTGAAAGATGTTCCGAAAAGGTTTCCGAAACTATACACAGGTCATCAATGTAGCCATACACACAATAACGCAGACATAGCCCAAATGGCATTACCGTAAATTGATAAAGTGGTCTGCCAGGCAGGCATTTGAATCCTCGGACAGTTTAATTTTCCAATACGCATATTTTAAATCTAACTTGGTTATTAGGTTAGCTTTTGAAAGTCTAGCAAAAATACCGTCGATGTTCTGCAGAGGGGTATGCATCAGTTTTCGTAACATCATTCACTTTGCGAGCATCTAAAAATAATTGAACTTTATTGGGATTAACTACCAATCGCATTGGCGAGCTCCAGGGACTTTTGGAAGGCTCAATCACTCCTAACTCTATCACACGATCTATCTCGGCGCTCATTAGCATTTCAACCACAGGACTAACCGGATAATATCGTTGTTTAATTGGCTTCGCGTCCCATACTTCAATATGATGCTTGATTAATGAGGTGCGTCCCTAAGCCTTGTTTTTCTTAATTTGGGAATAATTCGAAAATCGACTCTAGTTGTAAATAATTCACAATCGGACAACGGGTATTTCAGATTTTCTGTAGTGTCATTTTCTACGGACGGACCAGTCATAGAAGAATTTACTCCTGGGCGAGAGTGAAAATTCGCCAAAGTCAATTCCTAATATTAAGATATACAGTGTCTCACAGCTCAAAATGGTCGAAAGTCTGCAAAAAATTTAATTGCCTGCCATAAACTAATTATCCAATATCTTTTTATGAACCAACATAATGAATATATGATGCCAATATACTGGTGTTTCCCCACCTGCTAGGCTGGCTATGTAAAAACGTACCTGAATTTATGGCCACCTTTATTTGGCCCAGGGGTGTTGTGGACACGGTGCTTCGTCGACGAAAATCGGATAGATGACAAGGGCAGAAAGGCACCAAACAAGATTTTCACCGAACAGGAGGAGCGGAGGATCATCAGGAAAATAAGGGCAAATCCCAAGCTATCGGCTCTAAAACTGACTCAACATGTGGAGAATGAAATGGGGAAAAGTGCAGTGTGGAAACTGTGCGCCAGGTACTGCGCAACCATGACTTTAATGACCGAGTACCACGCAAGAAGCCCTTTATAAATTTAAATGTTATTTAAAATTTGTGGCCTCTGCTGGAAAATAACTTCCGGAATCACAGATCCGATCTCAAAAATGCTCTGCTGGATGAGTGAAGCAAAAACAGTCCAGAAACTACCAGGATGCTGGTACTTTCCATGAACAATATGTTAAGGGAAGTTATTAAGGCTAAAGGATATCATACTTAGCATTAGCATCCTTACATTTTTATACGCATAATATGTTACTTTTCTAAGACTGGGTCAAAAAAGCTTTGACATGTATTTTCGATATATTTTCAGTTTTTGACTAATTTTAATTAATTAATTAATATTATAATAAAAACTAAAGTTTATTTTTCAAACGTGATAAAACATGAAACAAATTGGCATTTAAACATTTTGCGCTTGTTTCTTTGTTTAAACTTTATAGCACTTAAAACTTTTGCAGACACTCGATTATTTTGAGCTGTGAGACACTGTATATATTAGTGTGAAAGTGCGGTAGAGAATAAAAGGAATTTCCTGGGAAAGAGTATAGACCAGACCTGCCACCATTTCGAGCCAGCTACACGCGGTTAATAATTTATACCGAGGGAATGATATAACCCGACAAGGTTGCAATTAGTTGGTCTTATTCGGAACAAAGGTGCCGAAGAGTGTTTAACCCAAGGGAGCAACTTCCCCGATTGACCGGATATTTGCTATTGTCCAGAGACAATAAACAATTTGAAAAAATGTGAATGATCAGTTCAGCTGCGTTGCGCACGCGCCTCTTACAAACACACGTAACTTTTGAGCAAAGTGCTTATCAGCTTTGCTGCTTTTGTGCAGACCATAAATCTTCTGATAAATTCAGCATATTCGACAAGCTCAACTCGTAATTGGCGAAATGTTCTAAATTACTTTGAGTGCCTCATTGATAGTAAGAGATGTAATCATTGAAGTTTTTTTCTGTAATGGCGAATGTTTCTTCAGCAAAGTTAGGAATGCATTTTCTGTACCAACCACATACGCCAAAAATGCTCTGATTTGTTTTAGGTTTTTGGGAGTTGGCTAGCTAAGAATGCAGGAGATTTTTGATAGTTGATTTTTGTAACACAAGACTGACTCTTTGACAGGTTTAATGTGAGATTAGCTCTTCTAAACTACTCTGCTAATCTTACCAATACTAAGGGTGTTCCGAAAAGGTTTCCGAAACTATACACAGGTCATCAATAACGCAGATCAGGGGGAATGAGATCATCAATCAGGCGGCGCATTGTGGATGGAGCATACATAGCCCAAATGGCATTACCGTAAATTGATAAAGTGGTCTTCCAGGCACTGTAAAGGCATTTGAATCCTCGGACAGTTTAATTTTCCAATACGCATATTTTAAATCTAATTTGGTATTAGGTTAGCTTTTGGAACTCTAGCAAAAATACCGTCGATGTTCTGCAGAGGGTATGCGTCAGTTTTCGTAACATCATTCACTTTGCGAGCATCTAAAAATAATTGAACTTTTTCGGTCTTAACTAACAATCGCATTGGCGAGCTCCAGGGACTTTTGAAAGTCTCAATCACTTAACTGTAGCACACGATCTATCTCGGCGTAAATAAGCGTTTCAACCACAGGACTAACCGGATAATATCGTTGTTTAATTGGCTTCGCGCCCCATACTTCAATATGATCATTGATTAATGAGGTGCGGCCTAGGCCTTGTTTTTCTTAATTTGGGAATAATTCGAAAATCGACTCTAGTTGTAATAATTTACGATCGGAAAACGGGTATTTCTGATTTTCTGTAGTGTCATTTTCTACGGACGGACCAGTCATAGAAGAATTCAATCCTGGGGCGAGAGTGAAAATTTGCCAAAGTAAATTCCTAATATTAAGATATACGTGAAAGAAGGGAAGATGTATAACTCGATGTCCTTTCTTGCCGATTATAGACCATACGCATTAATAATGTTCCAAGCACTTGATGATTTGCCATCTGCTGTTTTTACGTGCGAAGTTATGGGTTTGTACTGGGTGTATTCACAACGTTGGCTCATTCGGCGTTTGGTTGATTTGGAACCTATACAACTGATATTGGCTTCTGTATCTAGTAAACCTAACTCTTCAAATTCTAATAACGATACCTTTACATAACTACACATCATCGATTTCTTCAGGCGTGGCATTATATGATATTTTTTCTCGTTCTTCCAGGTTATACATTGGGGCTGCACCGCGACCTATTTGATCTATTGTGCCCCCTTCCGAGCTTATAGCTCTTCCATCAGTCCCAACTCTCTTACAAACGTGAGGATCTTTGTTGGGTTGAGGTCTACTATGTCTTTGCAATTCAAAACATGTGCCCCTAGATGCTGCTTCTTAGATTGATGTCACTGCTGCCCCATATAGTGTGGTGCGCATTGGCATCGCATCCGATGAGCACCGGCATCTTCTCTATCCTGCAATACTCCACCAGCTTCTCAATCTCTGGTGGTGTGCAGGGGGCATCCCCTGCGAAGTATGCGGATACGATGACGATAGAAACCGCGCTACCCTTGGTGGACACCAGTAGGGGAACGCAGTCTCGGTCAGGAATTCTGAAAGGATAGTAAAGTTAATGCTTTTCCTTACCATGATATAAGCTCTGGGTGCTGGATCTCTCCGATCCCAGATTACCTTGGAGTCGGCTGTGAACAGGCCCTTGATGCCGTCGTTCACCCACGTGTACCAGGGCCAGCCCAAGGTGTTTGTTGGTAAACATCCTTGCTAAGACCGCCGAGGCTGCCTTACGCGGTGGATGTTTACCTGAGCCAGCCCTGTGTTGATGCCCCTTGGCATCTACATCTGGGGAGGCTCCAGCTGACACGGTGAATGGGGCCCGGAGCCGTCCCCGTCACCGCTGCTCGCCATAGCGACGTCAGCTGCATCTTGCAGCTCCTCCTCCAGCTCCTGCGAGGACATGGGGATGTCATCGTCCCCCATCTCCTCCTGGCAGAGCGTTTCATCTGCCAGTTCTTCATCGTCAGCCAGGTCCTCCGACGGGTCGGTGGGCTGGGCAGTCGGATACCCTGCTCCGGGGCAGGCGTGTCCGGTGTTGTGGTGTTGCCCACTATGGTGGTGTTGCCCATATGACATCCTCCTTGCCCGTTGGAGGAGGTTTGGGCTTTTCTACAGTCTTCTTCGTCTTCAGACCACTTACGCGGATGGTCCCGTAACGGAAGAAGACCTGGTGCCCCTTCTCCACAATTATACTCCTGGATAGTTCGTCTATACCGATCACCAGGAGGGCTCCTCCTCCTCGTTCCTCCTGGAGATTACCTTCCAGGAGTCGGTCTCCATCCTGGTCTGGTTCCTCAGCAGAACCAACAGGGATTCGGTAGATCTATCTGCACTCCTGGGACAGTTCAGCGTGATACAGTGGGGCGACGGTATGTCGTCCCCCATCTTGCACTCAAGGGGCACGCCCTTCCATGACTGTAGCCTCGGCGTTGCGGTCCTCAGCCAATCGGCTGAGGCCTCATCGGAGCATTCAATAACCAGGAATCCAACCCGGAAGTGAATGCCCGCGAATGAGACCATGACATCTCCCTCGGACGCAATGATTTCGTCGACAATGGCCTCCTCCAACACAGATCAATCTCCGTGACTGAGTATGACCCGTGGGAAATCCACGGGCAACACGGCCACCTTTACCTTCTATGTCATGTCAGCGTAAGACAGACGAGGCTCGGTGGGTGTCGGCGAGCTGGGCATCATGGCCGCTGCACTCGATGTGCTTGGGCGCAGGTCCAGACTTCCTGCCCCATTGTTCTTCAGCACCTTTGACGCTGCCGAGCTGGGGATGTGTGAGGCTATACTTTGAAAGGCGCCAACACAAGCGCCTTGTCGGTACGATCAGCATTACCGCACCCGCTGTTTGTCCGGGACTGTATTTTACGAGGAATCTCGTATTATTCGCAGCTAACCTCCCCAAGTGGAGGCCGTTCGCTATCCGCAACCCGCGACCCGCCTGGTGGCCTCAGCTCAGCCCCATCCGAACCATCCCGCAAGTTCAGATTAACAGCACGAAGATATTACGCCATTAAGATTCGAAATTTCTTTGCAAGTTTTTGGGTCAATTTCTTAATCCGATATAAAACTCTTCTACAGGCAACCCTTGTGAGGTTCCATCAAAATGTACACCACACTTCTGAATCACGTCTGCAACTTTATGTTGTAGGAAACCCAGGCAACTATTGAAGGAATCACCAAGGTTGCTTGGAGGCGTAGGCATCATGAAGATACTATACGATCAGCATTTAATGGCCTTGATATACGAGGTGTGTTCAAAAAGTATCGCGAATTTTGAATTTTCGCGGGTTACGTATAATCGAATTTCGATTTTTTTGTAGCGTTATGTTGGTACTCATGTCTCTCACTTATGCCGAAAAGCTCGGCCATTTTGAATGTTCACTTAATTGTTGACAGCTGCTTTGCTTGACACGTGTTTTGGATCGTCTTCGATTTTTACCTATTCAAAAAAATGGATCAAAGAACCTGTTTCAAATTTTGTGTGAAAAACGAAATTAAGTGCGCGGATGCATTCCGAATGTTGATTGTGGCATACGGAGAAGCTACCTTGGACCGAAGCAACGTTTATAGGTGGTACAAAATGTTCTCAGAAGGCCGAGAAGATGTGAACGACGAAGAGCGTGCCGGACGCCCGAGCACTTCAACAACAGACGAAAAAACTAATGGAGTGGAGAAAATGGTATTGGCCAATCGTCGAATCACCGTTAGAGAAGTTGCTGCGGAGCTAGACATATCGATTGGCTCATGCCATTCGATTTTTATCAATGATTTGTAATTCGTACCAAAATTGCTCAATTGCGACCAAAAACAGCATCGCATGAACATTGCTAATGAGATGTTGGACTCTGTCCGCGACGACCCAAATTTGCTCCAGAGGGTCATAACTGGTGACGAATCGTGGGTTTATGGTTACGACGTGGAAACCAAAGCTTAATCATCTCAATGGAAGCTGCCGCACGAACCAAGACCGAAAAAAGCGCGCCAAGTTCGGTCGAATGTGAAAGTTTTGCTGACAGTTTTCTTCGATTGCAGGGGCGTGGTGCATCATGAGTTCTTGCCACAGGGTAGAACGGTCAATAAGGAATATTACCTGCAAGTTATGCGCAATTTGCGCGAAGCAATCCGCCAGAAACGCCCGGATTTGTGGAAGAACAAAAATAGGCTTTTGCACCACGATAACGCCCCTGCTCACACATCGTTGCTTGTGCGCGACTTTTTGGCCAAAAACAACACACTAATGATGCCGCAGCCACCGTATTCCCCAGATCTGGCCTCCTGTGACGTTTTCTTGTTCCCTAAACTGAAGAGGCCCATGAAAGGACGACGTTACGCTACGCTTGACGAGATAAAGACGGGATCGAAGGAGGAGCTGAACAAGATAAAAAATGATTTTTTGAAGTGCTTCGAAGATTGGAAAAACCGTTGGCACAAGTGTATAATATCTCATGGGGATTACTTTGAAGGGGACAAAATAGATATTCATGAATAAATAAATAATATCTGAAAAAGCACAAAATTCGCGATACTTTTTGAACACACCTCGTATTTGCTAACCTTCCAACAGCTCTTGTGACGGGACTAGTATGTTTAGGCAGCAATCGCTTGGCAGGTGAGCAACTTCCCACTACCCTTTTCAGATCGGCTGCACGTCAGTCTGCGAAACAATTTGGGCATTCCGCATTGTTTTCTAGTCTATTCTCAATACATGCCAACATACATGTTTATGGAACAAATGTCGGCACGGAGTGACACAATTAGGTTGCGTATCCGATATGGTCTCACCAGAAATTATGCATATGCTTGTCTCAGCTGTTGCTGACGATTCCCTTCGTCATTTTTGGGAATCGAAAATTAAAATTGAAATTAAATAAAAGACAAAAAAAAAACGTCGTTAATTACGAACACATTCCTTGGGGGATTTATTAAATGGGCTATTGATTTTACAGGCAATTTTTTACTTGTAACATGATAAACTTATGATACTGTCAACACTTAGCGGTCAAGGATACTCCTCCTATATCCAATTAAATTTCACACAGATCTCTTAACTCATAATTTTACAAATTTTGAACGACAATGTGTGGCAACTCAATATATCATTCAAAATAATTACTAATTTCAGCAATAAATTATACATTTAACTTCGGTCGAATGTAATCCCACGAGTAAACACTCGAGTTCCAGAAGCAGAGTAAATAGTATTTACTAAATAAAAGAAAGATTTCAAAATGTATAATAAGATCCGCACGAAAACAAAACGAGCAGATCATCTGAACTGTTTTTTTTTTCCGAAATGTGTTCATGGAATATTATTTCTGGATTACTTTGGAGTTGTCAGGCTCACCTGGTCGACCTAATCTTGTACTAACAACAATTATCGAGATCGAAAGTAGCTACGACGAATAAAACAACAAGAGATTCTATATGGCTATATAAAAATATGTCTGAATATGATGCGTAACAACGCGTTCTTTCACTCTACACACATCTTTCGCTTCATAATTGTGGGTTTACTACTTGTAATTCCAACAAGAAACATCAGGCCTATCACAACTGTTGGATATGCCAGCTAAATATATTAATTAGCATTTCCAAGTATTTCCAGTCGTGCCTCATCCGTTTTCCAGTCAGGCCTCACGTTGCAGTAATGCCCCACGTTGGGCGCAATAAATTATGTGTAATGCTCGGTCACATTTAAAAAGTTAATGCTAGAAGAACCTGGACAATGCTGCCGAACTTCTCCATTCGTCGGATATAGTTAAACGATCGGGACCCGTCAACGAACTAGCTCTATTCGGGAATGTGGGGCGGTTTTGTTGATCTATCTCGGCACACTACGTGAATTTTATTTATAGGGTCCCTAAAATCCCTGTTGGCTAATACTTAAATGAATTGACACTTCCGGTTAATCCGAATTCAACACAAATATCTCAAAAAGGATAATCAAAATAAAAACAATGGGATAAATGGGAACGCAGGAGAAAAGAAATAATAAAGGGGGGAGAAAATCAAGGATACGTTGGTAGTCACGACGGCGGTGTGGTCTCAGATGTCATTCGACACACACCTTCTGGACCTGACCCGACTATGACCTGCAGCTCCCCATACGTGCATATCGATTCAATTCAGACTTTACGACACCATGACACGGAAAAAAAATTTTGTTTTCATTTTATAAACTTCAACCCGTTAAAATTTTTATGGCCAAATAAGGGTATCCAAAAACTAAACTTAGTATTAAAAGTTATTTCCTTTTTTTCCGGTTCCTGGATAACATTGTAACATTATTTTTACATATTATTTGGATTTTGAAGTATTCATATTTTTAAAGTCCTAATTGCATGTAGGGTATGGTATGAATTCTTAAAACTAATATTTTATTTTATTTATTTTTTTGCTATAAAACATTGATTTGAACAGAATGAATAATAGCAGTGAATTACAATCTATAACATAAACATAGAACAGGTTTTAGCAGTTAATAAATAACATCAAATATTACATTTGTGGCACATTAATTTAACGCCCTACAGTCCAGAGGTCGCTGGTGTGGAGGCGCTTCAACCTCCTGCGAGTTGTATTTGACCCAAGTGTGCAGGCCAAAGGGTTGACGTGGTTGTGCAAACGGTCATTATACCGACTTGTATGTCTGTTGAGATTGTGTTGACTGACCGCAATGCGAAGTCGTTGTGCAGAGTTCTGTTGCTCACATATGGTGGAGCACCAGAGATGTCTCTGAGCACTTGTTCTGCAAAACCTGAATTTGGTTAATCCAGGATTTTGCGGCTGTGCCCTCAGAATGGAATTCCATATGTCCATGTAGGCATGATGATGCTCCTGTACACCAGCAGCTTGTTGTTCAAGCTGAGTTTGCTTGATGACTTCAGCACCCAGTTGAGTTTCGTAAAACTAATATTTGGATATTTATTTCTTGAAGTCGATTACATATTTTATTTTATTTTTATGTATTTATTTTTTCTTATTCTTTTGCTTAATAAACAATTTTTTTTTAATTATTGTTTTATTTTTGTACATAAAGATTCGTAATTTTTTTCCAGTGTATATGCAAAATTATTTATCAAACCAAAGAAAATGATATTAAACTTTGTTCCTTCATTTTAACTTCTTCAACTAGCATTTTTACTCATGTAATTTATTATTTATTTTTCTCATTTTTGTTCTTTATCGCATGTTCTCAATTTATTTCATTTTCACAGCTGTGAATAAGAGTTGTATTTATATGTAAAAATTAATAGGGTATATATATGTGTATTATAGATAAAAGTAAATGATCGTTGTAATACATTTTTAGCAAGGGTGGGATAATTTTACTTTAATTCAAAAATGTATCTTTCAAGTGTTTTAGGAGTATGCATTACATTAAATATTTATCATTAGAAAGTTACATTGTAAGAGTTAATCAAACCAAAAGATCATCAATATCTAAGAGAGCAGAGAGAGCAAGAGCTTTAGAGCTTAATTATTATTGAGCTTACGCTCACGCTTTTTGTGTAACCTTGCTCACATTCGTTTTATTTATTTATTTATTTTATTGTGGTTCAATGCAATTTTTATTTATTTTTATGTGCAAGAATATTGTTAAATTGAATATTATGACTATTTTCAGGTGATATACGAGTACATTTTTCGCTTATTGAAACTTGTCCACCGGTTTCATTCAATAATTTGATTATTTATTCACAGCGAACTGAATTGTTCTGAGAACACAGATAACCACAATTTTGCACTTATAACTAAATTTAATTTTGCACTTATTATTATTATTATTATTGGGGAAGTTGCACCGCGATCTGTTGGATCTATTGTGCCCTCTTCTGAGCCTACAGCTCTTCCATCAGTCCCAGATCCCGTGCGAATGCTAGGATCGTTGTTGGGTTGAGGTCTTCTATATCTGTAGAATTTAAGACATGCAACCCTAGGATGCTACATCTTCTTCTAGCGACACATTCTGCTTTATTTGATCGGACTTATTTAAAGTCACACTTCGCAATGTTAATTTCTGATCGCTTAATTTTACTTGTGTCGTCTCGCCACATCGGTGTCCTTGATCAGGTTTGATTCGAGCTCCTGTCGTCCGCCAGAGATTCCGTACAGAACTCCTGATGCTCACCGGACTAGCGGTTTCCTTGTTCCCAAGGATTGCCCTAGTATTCTTGTGAGTCAGGATCGCGTGTCTCACTCTCTGGCTAATCACAGACCAAGTCTCGTTTGCATCGCTTGGTTCCTTGCGGATGTCGCATGGACACAATTCCATCGTGGCAAGGATATACGTTTCGTACCTAATTTCAGGACCTCTATGTCCTGTGATCTTTGTGTTCAGTTGAGTCCTTCGATACACAGTGTCCTTACACTCGTTCTTTGTGTCGCGCGTTGATTTCGTAATTGTGACCGACTCACGTTCCCTTCTGCACAGATCGATTTTCACTCGCATATGGGTTCGCGCTTATATATTTGCACCGTTTCGCGTGTTTATTTGCACAGCCACCGCCTTGTGCTTCGGCGCTCCTTTTATAGGCCTTGTATAGCCGCCTTTTGCCTGGACTGTACCGCGGTATCGTTATCTTTTTGGTGGCGTGATCTTTTGGTAATTTTCCACTGCCCTTTACTGGCGGCACTTGTCTGACGTCATTGAGTATGGACCACAATATTGCTCCCGCAATACTCCTCACACACTAACGGTACATGTCCTGATGGACATGTGTGTCAGACACGTTCAAATGGCTGAACACCTATGTTAGAAAGAGAGAGGGCGAAAGAGAGCGAAGGGCCGGATTTCGGCCTGATAGCTATTTATTGTGAAAGGCGCATATAAAATTGCTACATGCTGATAGGCATTTTGCATCCCTACATAAACATAGATATATATATATATTTATGATCATAAACATACACAAAATACATGCATACCCACATGTGCATGGTTATATGGCTCCTCACACTCCCCTCTTTCTTCGGCGGAAAGCTTCCACCCTCCAACCTAAAAATCTGAAAATATAAATAGTAAGAATATCTGGGGTTTTTGCTTAAAATTGGTGTTGTTTTTTTTTATTTGCTAATTATCATCCTCATTTGTATTATTATTATGATTTTTTTTTATGTATTTTTTTCGTATTCATGGCGGAGGACCCGTGAGCCTCGCGTCGACGTCTTCATCCGATAGTGGCAACCATCGTACCACACGATCTCAGACCACCGTCGACTTGGTCCTGGCATCGGCCATCTCCATGATGCCAGGTGGCCAAGCCAGCGGTGGCAGCTCCTGCCACACAGCCTCCCCTTCCGGGTTTGAGTATTGCCTATGGAATGTTGTCCTAGGGGGTTTCGGCTCTGGGCATGATGCCTAATGCATAATTGGGCTCCTCGCCCGCTTCCTGTTCGTCTTCTGTTGGATCGTCATCCGGCGTCGGAGGCAGTTCTGGATACTGCCAGTGAATCCACTCAGTATTTACATCATCCAAATCACTTGGATAGCGTCGTCGTCGGGTGCCATCTCCTCGGCGACTTCCGGCACATTACCGTCCCTGTCAACGCTGGTGGCGTGTAGTGGCGACGCCAGCAGCTTGATCTCGTCATGCTGATGATTCCGTTGTTCCTGAGCGATGCGACGCAACACCACCGTGACCGACGACCAGTAATCGCGCGCGCACTCGGATCGGCTCTCTCGTCGCGCGGAATCCCAGCACCGCTGGGCCGGCCATGGAGATTTCGGTCCGAGGTGCGGCGACGACCAACTGCCGACCCGCTGACTCCCACGCTTGCTGTTTGCTGTTTGTCCATTTTGATTGTTGAAGTTTTCTGAAGTTAAAGAATCCAAGCACGTGGCTGCTTCCTTTTATACCCTTTTGGGTCGTGTTGTGTACGTGTGCTCGTTCTGATGCCCGAATTTTCACTCTCAAAGCTCTAATGCACATTCTCAAAGTTCTAATGCACACGCCTAAGCACTAGTATAAGAGATGAGCTTACGTCGTACTTCGTATGTACATTTATATACATATATACACATATATATATATATATATATATACATATACATATATATATATATATATATCTATCTTTTATTTATGTGTATACCCTTTCCTTTTGTGTTTTTATTAATTTATATGTTTACCCTTCCTTATCGATTTTATTAATATATACGTATACCCTTCCTTTTGGGTTTTATTAATTTATGTGAATACCCCTTCATTTTGGGGTTTTTAATTTATCCATACCCTTCCTTTTGGGTTTTATTAATATGTAGACGTATCCTTCCTTTTGGGTTTTTATTAATTTATGTGAATACCCTTCCCTTTTGGGGTTTTTAATTTATCCGTATACCCTTCCTTTTGGGTTTTATTAATTTATGTATATACCCTTTCCTTTTGATTTTATTAATTTATACGTATACCCTTCCCTTTTTTAAAATAATTTATGCGTATACCCTTTCCTTTTCAGTTTTATTGATTTTACACCTATACCCTTCATTTTGGGTTTTTATTAATATATATGTTGATAAATGTGTTATACATTCTTGTATAGAACACATTTATTTTTCCTCTCATTTTATATTGGAAAAGAAGAGAAAAAAAGTGACTTGTGTAATTGTAATATTATTTTTATATGGCATTTTTGATACTTTTAATGTATTGTTTCAGGCTCACCGTATCGATCTCGGTAGTGGTCCTCACGAAGTCAGCACAAACTGTATCTTGGTCTGCATTTTCCTGCGCGCAAATTGACTTGGCTTATACTGCTGACATCTCGAATTGTTGTACATATGCGCGTACGTCTCTCTATAAGCCTGGCCAATAGTAGCGTGCTGCTATTCGGGCTATTGTTTTTCTACTACCCGTATAACCTGCGGCGGCGGTGTTGTGGTTTCGCTTAGCACTTGCTTTCTCTTTACGGTGGGCACACATCAGTTTCCAGGCTACCGCATCCTCGGTTCCAGCTCTATGGGGATGTGTGTATAGAGATTTCCGGATTCTTCACTGTAGTCTGGAAACTTGCTGGCATTTTTCGCTATGTCAGACCGCATGTTTTGGATCCAGTTACAGCTCTTGTTTGCCTGGTCCATCGCGTCGCCCATAGTCGAGACTCCGAAGCACGTATCCTTCAGGGTTGTCTGGATGGGCCATCTGCACCAACATTAAGGTTTCACTTTCTGTATTTGACGTCAAACTGATGGAGTTGCAGTGTCCATCTCGCGATCCTACCTGATGGGCTTTCGATGGAATTCAGCCACTTCAGTGCCATATGATCTGTGATGACAGTGAAGTGGTATCCTTCCAAGTACGGTCTTAGCTTCCTTATGCCCCAGATTATCGCAAGGCACTCTTTTTCGGTCGCAGAGTAATTACGCTCCGCACCGCCTTCTCCTCTGAGTTTTGGGTCAGAATCGCTCCCAAGCCATAATTGCTAGAATCCGTCTGCAAGCAAAATGGCCTTGAGAAGTCTGGGCATGCTAACACCGGTGATTGTGTCAGCAGCTTTGACCAGTATTCTTTTGCCGAATTATAATCTTCAATTATAGCCAATTCCGATGGGCTAATCGATAATAATATGTCCTCATCGTATGTTTTCCATCCTGCGCGATCTGCCACATTTTCTGGGCAAATTTCCGTTCCATCGACATATTGCCATAGTTCGTTTTTCACTAATATAGCACGCATCTGCAGTTTCCACGTGCCATAGTTCTCCGCACACAGTGGCTCAATCTTAATAAATGCACCAGCCATTTTTCACAGCTACACTATTTTTTGTCAACGTTTTCTTATTTATTTATCATCGCGCACAGTTTTACAGCGTATACAAACAAGATAACGATATGCAGGAATCACACTTTTATTAGTCAAATGACGCGACTCACTCGGCAGTCTAAAACAGAGTGGGTACAGAACTATTGAGAGATTAATATTTGAGTACATGCGAACGAACGTACAATGCAAAACATAGGATAAGTAAACGAGGGCTTTCAGATTGTTACATTGTAAAAATTTGAATCCACGTTTGCAAAAAAGTTCACTCCATGGACCAATTTCATATTATTTAACTCTTTGAGGCATTGCATGTTCAGATGTCCATATCTCTTATGCCATTTTATAATGTCCTCACCGCCACTTTTGCCATTTCCACAGAAATAAATTGCTTCTATGATTTCCAATAATCAGAGTGTTATGCCTCCGTCGAAAGCATCAATATATCGCTCAGCCGGACGCTATCGGCTCAGGGTAGTTCGACCGCGATATATTGGGAGGCAAGTTAACAAAAAATTTGTATTCTTTTATAAATAAAAAAACAAATATTGCCATCAAACCAGTCCGCTCGCTGCTGTGTTGGCTGTGTGGGTGTTGTACAGCCTGCGTGTCCCTCCCTTCCTAGTGATTCCTCCTCTAAATTTCCTGAAAAATTCCCTTTAACAATTATTCCTTTCTCCTTGTTTCGTATGCCCTCATCTCACCCGATCACATTAATTTACCACCTCATATTCATTTTTTTCAGACTATTTAATTTACAACTCATGTGATACATGTGACATAGTGATCCCTAACATTTTGTTGGCCAACACTAAATTCTTTTATTATATATGTAGTACAAGTTTATCTACTTACTTAATTTAAAGCGTAAAAAAATTTGATGATTTTTCCTTCTTTTTTTTTTTTTTGCACAAGCACTGTGCGCCATCATAGATATAGAAGGTGCATTTGATAACACATCTCACGATGCAATCAATGCTACTCTTGAAAGAAGACGCCTGGACCACACTACCAGCAGATGGATACTTGCACTGCTACGGTCCAGGCAAGCCACGGCATCACTAGACGATAGCAATGTAACAATCCTAACCACCAGAGGCGGTCCAAGGAGGGGTGTTGTCTCCACTACTCTGGAGTCTGTTAGTAGACGAACTACTAACAGAGTTGTTAACAGTGCTATTCAATGTGAAGGATATGCCGATGACATTGTTATCATAGCGCGAGGCATAGTCCAGTCAAGGTTAAGGATAACGTACGACTGGTATATGGAGGTTGGACTCAACCTAAACCCTACGAAAACAGTCATCGTCCCCTTTACCAGACGAAATAAGTTACAAAGGATAGACAAATATCTCTCAGGGACCCTACTAGAAACGAGTAGGGAAGTCAAATACCTGGGGTCACATTTGACAGCAGGCTTAACTTAGCACCCATGTGCAAAACACGATATTAAAGTGCTCCAGGGCGCTTTATACATGTCGTAGCATCATAGGGTACATCTCCAAAGATACTAAGATGGTTATACCTAATGGTAGTAAGACCCTGTTAACCTATGGAGTGGTAGCATGGGGTGATAGGGCACGGCTGACCACCGT
>JAWNMP010000300.1:0-35197 GCA_035043875.1 Drosophila paucipuncta | reverse complement strand
AGGGTCTCCGGGCTTCGACTTCCTGCTTCCTGAGTGCAGTTGTCCCTGCGAGTTTCTCCTTGATGGCGGCGATGGATAGTTCCGCCTGTTGCTGCCGCCGGTTTGAATGTTTTTATTTAATTTTTTTTGTTACTTTTATTTTATATTTATTTATTTTATATTATTATTTTTATATATAATTACTTCATAATTTATTCATAACTAATTTATTTGCATTTCTTCTTTTAAATCAAATTTTCTGCAGCGCTTGCGCATGCGGTCTCTCCTCTCTCTTTCTCACTGCCTTTTCACTCTCCTTTTTTCTGAAGATGGTCCCCATCGATATCCCTCTCCTATCGATGTTATATTATATATATATATGATTATTCTATTTTTTCATATTTTTATTTTTAATGTACTTTCGCGCTTTTTTATCACCATGAGAAGCTCTAGCGACTTGTTCCAGCTTAATATTATATTTTGATTTTTAATTCATTTAGTTGCTTGTGTATATATTATTATGTACATTTATTTCTGTTACTCTTCAGCTGTCTATATTTTTATTATAATTATAATTTGCATTATTGTTGATTTATAATATAGGTCTCTTTCATGTAATTTGTATTATTTTATTTTAAGTATATGTGCATACATATAATTACATGTGTGCGCTTATTTGGTTTAATTTTGTTTTTGTTTCACATAAGTTTGTGTGTTTCATTTATTTTATTTAATTAATTTTTATATTTGTTTGGCTTGTTTTTGATTATGTTACTTATTTCTGTTGTTTGGGAAAATTTTTTTTTAATTTGTTTTGTAAGGTACCTATTTACTAGGTTGAGTTTTTGCTAGGCTAAACTCAATCGAGCTGTGGGTCCGAGCAACAAATTTATATTGCGTTTGCAATAATTAATAACACAATGTTCATAGATTAAAATAGCTTTATTTGATTTCACTGTTTTGTTTGTAGTTACACATTCCACTGTTGGTTTTACGGATCGCTTACTGGCTATTCGTTCCGTGGCGCTTCACTGCACCTCGGTGTCCTTGATTAGGTTTGTTTCGAGCTCCTGTGCGCTAGAACCTGCCCCAGGCACTCCGCCCGCCAGCTACGCAAGCCCAGGATCTCAGTCTGCCCGCCAGAGATTCTGTACAGCACTCCTGACACTCACCAGGATCAACGGCTTCCTTGTTCCTCAAGGATTACGCCTCGTCCTTTTGTGAGTCAGGATTCGCGTGTCTCACTCTCTGGCTAATCGCAGACCAAGCCTCGCTCGCTTCGCTTGGTTTCTGGCGGATATCGCCTGTTGCCACAATTCACGCGTGGCAAGGATATACGATTCGCGCCTAATTTCAGGACCTCGATGTCCTGTGATCCTTGTGTTTTATTGAGTTGGACACTTCGTGTCCTTGCACTTTCACTGATAACTTTGGCTTTCCCTCGTACCTATTTTCGCACTGTGTACGCGCAGCCTCTCTTGTTTACTTTTCACAGCGTGTTGACTCTCGTAGCCGCGTATCTCAACTCCCGCCTTGTGCGGCGGCGCTCCTTTTATAGGCCGGCTGGCCACCTTTTGTCGGGACTGTACCCCGGTGGCGTGATCTTCTGGTGGCGTGATTTTCGGGTACTTTTCCACTGCCCTTTTGCTGGCGCCAGCCATTGTCTGCCATTGGTGTGAGTATGGACAACAGTATTGCCCACGCAATACTCCTCACACACTAACGGCACATGTCCTGATGGACATGTGTGTCAGACACGTTCAAATGGCTGAACACCTGCGTTAGAAAGGGAGACGGCGAAAGAGAGCGAATTCGCCGCAACTGCATCAGGGCCGGATTTCGGTCTGAATGTCAGTTGTTGTGGGGGCGCATATAACATGCTCATGGGCATTTTACATGCCCGTTCGTGAACATGCATACACATGTATGTCTTTAATCAAAACATACACACACATGCATGCTCACCAGTGCATGGATATATGGCTCCTCACACTCCCCTCTTTCTTCGGCAGCGGAAAGTTTCCACTTTCCAACCTAAAAGGAGAAAACCATGGACTTATTCCATTATTATCAGGTGTTTATTTTAATCATTATTTAGGTATATACATATTTATTTATTTTTTTTTCTCTCCGCCGCTATTCCTTGCGGAACACGCGCGTGCCGCGCACCGACGTCTTCACCCGATAGCGGTGCCCCGCATGCCACACGATCCTCGACGCCCGTCGACTTGGTCCTGGCTGGGCATCGGCCATCGCCGTGACGCCAGGTGGCCAAGCCGACGGTGGCAACTCCTGCCATCCAGCCTCCTCTTCCGGGGCCGAGCTCTGTCGCTGGAGCGTCGGTCGTGTGGGTCGGGGCCCCGCCTCGGGGCACGACGCCTGGCGAACGAATGGTGGTCTCCACTCCGGCGGCGGTGGTGGTGGTGACTCCGCAGCGGGCGGTGTTGGGCTCTCGGGCCGTTTCTCCTCCTCCAGCTGCCAGGTGGGTGGCAACCCCACATCCTCCTCCCAGGCACACACCAGGGTGACCTGGTGTCTCCACCGGCCGTCCGCGAAGGCCCTCTTGTAGGATGCGGTCACAGTGGGTGGCGGTGTTTGCGGGCGTTCATTCTGCCCCTGGGCCTCGCCTCCATCCTCGTATCACGCGCACCACGCGCACTTCGCGCACCAAGCGCACTCTTCGCACGTGCTGGCGTCGCGGCCGGCGACCAGTAGCCGCGCGCGCACCCGGACCGGCTCTTTCCTCGCACGGAGCACCAGCTTCGCTGGGCCGGCAAAAAAGATTTGGGTCCGAGGCTCGGCGGCGGCCTGATGCCGGCTCGCTGCTTCCTATGTTTTCCGCGTGGCTTGACATCCTGTTGGTACTGCGTCGCTTAAGATTTTCTCCAAGAGTGGCCGCGTGCGTGGCTGTTTCTGCCCTTTATACGCTTTTGGGGCGTGTGTGTGTGGGTGTGTGTGATCGCGATGCCCGAAGTTCGACACAAGCTCAGCTCTCATATTAGTGCTTAGGCATGTGCATTAGAATTTGGAGAATGTGCACGAGAGCTCTACGAGTGAGAATTCGGGCGCACGCCTGCACGCCGGCAAAGTGTTGTATTGGCTCTCTTTTGCCCTTCGGGTATGCATCTCCAAGCGCCGCCGTTTATCTCTCTGCAGCTGCACCAGTTGTTGTTGCCCTGTTCGTTGTGCGCTCTCACACGTCTGGGCACTAATATTGGTGAGTAACCAACGGTGCCCTTTGTGTACACGCACCTGTAACAGTGTGGGTGAGTAACCAACGGTGCAAGCGTAAATTGTCGTGGCACTTTTGTGCGCAAACGCGCGGCTGATTAGTTTTTAGGTGCGATGACCTTTTCCGTTGGTGTATGCATTTGCGCTCGCTCGCATGTTGTTGTTTTGCACTTCATATGCAAGCGTGTTGCTAAGCGAACGTTTTCAGCGGCCGTTGCGCTCTAGCTTTTAGGTTTTGCGGTCGATTGCAGGTCATGGTCATGCTCTCTCTTTGCATGTCTTTTTTTCCCGCTCTCCCGCTGTAAAGCTGATCAGCGTAGTTGTTTCCTATTCGCCGTGTTCAGGGCCGCCTTTTATTTTTGCCTTTTGGGCCCGCCTTTGGGGCGCTGTTTATTTATGTTTCTTCCATTTTTATACATACACATATACCTACATACACACATATACATACATATATACATATATATATATATATATACATATATACATGCATACATACATACATATACACACCTACATATGTATACCTTTTTTTTTTTTAATTTAATTTATGTGTGACCCTTTCCTTTTGGGTTTTTATTGCATTATTTTTATACCCTTTCCTTTTGGGTTTTATTGAATTATTTTATACCCTTTCCTTTTGGGTTTTTTTATTTTAATTTTTTTATTAAATTATTATACACCCATACCTTTTGGCGTTTTATTAAATTATTTTTATACCTTTCCTTTTGGGTTTTATTGAATTATTTTTATACCCTTTCCTTTTGGGTTTTTTTTTTTTTTTTTTATTGAACTATTATATACCCTTTCCTTTTGGGGTTTTATAAATGTGTTGTATATGTATAACGTCACATTTATTTTCCCCCTCTTTTTATATTGGGAAAGAAAAAATGTGACTTATGGAATTTCTGCATTTTACGGTATTTTGGCAAGTTTTACTGTTGGATATTTTCTGGCTCACCCGTATCCTTCCGGTCGCTGTGCGGCTTCAGGTCGCTCACGTGTGCTGTCCTTATCCGCTTGTCCGTTATGCCCTTTATCTTGCATATTACGGGTGAGGTGAAATCCACAATCTGGTAAGGGCCCCCGTATCTTGGTGCTAGCTTCGCCGCGAAACCTTCGCTGCATTCGACAGGTGGTGTAATTTCACCCACACTCTGTCTCCGATATTGGGTTTCCACGGCCTACGACGCAGGTTGTAGTGCCTTGCTTGGTCCTGTGCTGCCTTTTCTAAACTCCGCCGGACAATTTCGAATACTTCCTTTAATTTATTCGCATTGTCGGATGGTGTTTGAGTTGCTTGACCTGTTCCGACTGTCACCTCGTCGAACAGTGCCTTTGGAAGCCTAGGCTCTCGGCCTTGAGTTATGAACGCCGCGCTGTACCCGGTGGAGCTGGAGACGCTGGTGTTAACTGCCAGTGTCAGCTCTGGTAGGGCTTCGTCCCAACGTCTTTGGTTGTCCTTGGTGAATTGTGCGATCATTGTTTTCACCGTGCGATTCGCGCGTTCCGTGGGGTTTTCTTGTGGAGTGTAGGGCGCTGTGAATTGCTGTTTGACCCCCATCTCCTCGAGGAATTTTTTAAATGCCCGACTTGTAAATTGTGTTCCATTGTCGGTTATTAACATTTTGGGTACCCCAAACCGTGCAAGAATCCTTTCCCTGAAGGCCTTTTGTAGTGTTGCTGTAGTGGCGCTTCGGAGTGGTACCATTTCCGTCCATTTCGAGAAGCGGTCTATAAAGACCAACAGCATCGTGTTTCCGTGGGTCGATCTTGGTAGTGGTCCCAATGAAGTCAGCACAAACTGTGGCCCAGGGTTCCTCCGGTATTGGTCAGCATTTGTCCTGCCGCGGCCATTTGACTTGGCTTATACTGCTGACATATTTCGCATTGCTGGACA
This sequence comes from Drosophila paucipuncta, assembly GCA_035043875.1. Lineage (NCBI taxonomy): Eukaryota > Metazoa > Arthropoda > Insecta > Diptera > Drosophilidae > Drosophila > Drosophila paucipuncta. Next base: position 30,087 of record JAWNMP010000300.1, on the reverse strand, counting down.
TATGCACGTACGTCTCTGTATAAGCCTGGCCAATAGTAGCGTGCTGCTATTCGGGCTATTGTTTTTCTGCTACCCGTATGACCTGCGGTGGCGGTGTTGTGGTTTTCGCCTATCACTTGCCTTCTTTTTCCCATGGGCACACATAGTTTCCAGGCTACCACATCTTCGGTTCCCGCTCTCAGTTACAGTGTTTGTTTGCCTGGTCCATCGCGTCGTCCATAGTCGAGACTCTGAGGCACGTATCCTTCAGGGGTTGTCGGGATAGGGCGTCTGCAACAACATTAAGGTTTCCCTTTCTGTATTTGACGTCAAAGTCAAACTGTTGCAGTTCCAATGCCCATCTCGCTATCCTGCCTGATGGGCTTTCGATGGAGTTCAGCCACTTCAGTGCCATATGATCCGTGATGACAGTGAAGTGGTATCCTTCCAAGTATGGTCTTAGCCTCCTTATGCCCCAGATTATCGCAAGGCACTCTTTTTCGGTCGCAGAGTAGTTACGCTCCGCACCATTTAAAGATCTGCTTGCGTACGATATGACCCGTTCGCCCTCCTCTGAGTCTTGGGTCAGAATCGCTCCCAAGCCATAATTGCTAGCGTCCGTTTGCAAGCAAAATGGCCTTGAGAAATCTGGGCATGCTAGCACAGGGGATTGTGTTAGCTTAGCTTTGACCTTTTCGAAAGCTTCCTGGTGCTCTCCGGTCCATTCCCATTTTGTACCTTTCTTCAATAGTGTGTGTAGTGGGTGTACTGTGGTGGCAAAATCTGGTACAAACCGCCTGTACCCATGATGCCACTCCCAGGTACTGTCGTAGTTCCTTTACGTTTCCAGGGGGCTTCAATTCGGCGATAGCAGCTACTTTCTCCGGGTCCGTGCGTATCCCTTCTTCGGTCACCTGATGGCCAAGGTATTTAAGTTCCTTTTTGAAGAAGTCGCACTTGTCCACGTTGATCCTCAGATTCGCTGCTCTCAACCGTCTGAATACTTCCCTCAAGTTGTCCATGTGTTCCTCGCGTGTTTTCCCGATTACAATGATGTCGTCCAAATATGCGAACGCCTGCGGCATCATTTCGGGTCCAATCACGCGATCGAGGGCCCTCTGGAACGTGGCTGGCGCCGAATGGAGTCCGAATGGCATTACTTTCCATTGGAACAGTCCTTTCCCGGGAACTGTGAATGCCGTCATCGCTCGACTCTCCTTCTCCATCGGGATCTGCCAGTATCCGTCTTTTAAGTCCAAGCTTGTTATAAATTTGGCCTCTCTTAGCTGATCCAGAATGTGGTGGACTCTCGGCAATGGATATGCATCTTTTATTGATTTGCCGTTTAATTGTCGAAAGTCCACACAGAGGCGCCATTTTCCCGTCTTCTTTTTCACCATCACGATTGGTGCGCTGTGTGGGCTTCTTGACGGCTCGATGCACCCTTTGGCGAGCAAGTCGTCCACCTGTTTGTTGATTTCGGCTTGCATTTTTGGATTTTTGGGGAAGTATCGCTGTTTAATTGGCCGATCGTCGCTCATGACAATACGGTGCTCCGTTATAGGCGATGTTCCTTTTATTTCCCCAAATGCTGCCAATTCTTTTCGCAAAAATTGGTCAATCTCTGCGTCCGGATGTATTGGTGTTTCGACTGTTTTGGCTACCGACAATCTTTCCTTTTGGTAGTTTGTCTCGCATTTTGGGATGCTTACTAGCAACCCTGCGCACTCCAAAACTGTGCCCATGCCTGACAAAAAGTCCCATCCGAGGACTAAGTCGTCGATGACTCCTGGGAGTATCAGTAGGGCTATATCCAGGTTTTTCAGCCCTAGTCTTATGTTCACCTCGACTTGTTCTCGGACTCCGCTGTTTCTGCCATCTGCCATTCGGACTCGACGTTCGGTTGCGCTTCGTCGGCCTACGTTGATCAGTCCACCAGCTAGCTTCTCGCTAACGAAGCTACTCGTGGCCCCTGTGTCAATCGTAGCCTTATACCGACAGTTGCCGATCTCTACGACCGCTGTCAGCTGCGCTCCCTCGTCCTGCAGGCTTCCGATTAGCGTCTTGGGGCTGATCTGTTCGGCTCCCGCTCGCCCCTCGGTGGCGGACGCCGGTGTCCGTTTCCCGACGGACAACATACTGACGTACGAACTCCGATACGTCCACATAGCCAGCAATATTCCAGCATAGGATTCGTACACTCTATTGCGAAGTGTCCCTCCTGGCCGCAAAATCTGCATGCCCTCGCTGGGTTGCTTACATGTGTTGTATGTTGTCGCGTCTCGTCCTCGGGGCAGGTCTGGGTCTCGTGTCGAATTCCGGCCGCTCCTGATACGCCTCATTGTGTGTGTTCTGTGTGTCCGTTATTGCCATAAATCGTGGTCGATTATTTCTTTGCGCGGATTCTCTGTGGCTATATTGTGGAGCTTCCTGGCGCGTTTGTGGCTGCTCCATGCGGCGTCGCGGTGGTTCCATGAGCCTTGGTTGCTCCATGCGGCTCTGTCGCCTCAGCTTCTCTCTGTCCGCTTCGAGTTCCTCGAACGCTTCAGCCAACTGCATCAATTCTGTTAAATTATTGAATTGGTATGGCCTGGCGTAAGATCGTAGATCCGGGAGGCTGTTGTTGTATATTTTGTTAAGCTGTCTTTCCGCCGAATACTGTAGTGGCCGCATGAGCGTCTGCATTTCCACCATGTACGCCTTGAATGGTTCGTGCATCGCCTGTCGTCTTCGGGTAACTTCGTCCTTCAAGTTTTCGAAGTAGTCTCTTGGAAGGAAATACTCCTGAAAACTTTGGACGAATGCTACCCATCTCGTCCAGTGCTGGTTGTTGGCAACATACCACTTAAGAGCCATTCCTTGCAGTAATTCGGGCATGGCCCTGGGAATGAAATTCAGGTTCAATCCATATGTGTCTGCCGACCATTCGACTTGTTCCAGGAATTCCAGTGGTTTGGTGGTGCCGTCGAAGCGAAAATTCCATTCGCGGACTTGTTTTGCGACTCTGGGGTATTCTTGGGACATAGTCGGTGCCGTTTGTTCGTTTATGGACACTCTTCTTTGTGGCTGTGGTGTGGACGCTACTCCCCACAGAGTATGATTGGCGTCTCGAGTCCGCGCAGCTGCCCTTGTTGCCGGGATGCTCAGCTGGGCGAAGTTTACATTCGTCGACTCTCTTGCATCCGCAACATATTCCGTTCTCTGGCCGGCGATTGTCTGCCGTGAATCGCCGCCAGTTCTTCCAATCTTGTGCTATATGGCAATCTGTTTTCCTGAGTACTCACCCACTCTCCAAATTGTCTGCGCATAGCATCCAAAGTTCCTGATAACTCCACTTCGAATTCTGCTCCATATTTTAGCACTTCATCTTTTTTTAAATTGTACATCCACGCGCGGACCATTTTTATTTTAATTTATTTTAATATATGATGTGTGTTTTAATTTATTGCAACCACCAAAGTTGGGCGCCAGTTGTAAGGTACCTATTTACTAGGTTGAGTTTTTGCTAGGCTAAACTCAATCGAGCTGTGGGTCCGAGCAACAAATTTATATTGCGTTTGCAATAATTAATAACACAATGTTCATAGATTAAAATAGCTTTATTTGATTTCACTGTTTTGTTTGTAATTACACATTCCACTGTTGGTTTTACGGATCGCTTACTGGCTATTCGTTCCGTGGCGCTTCACTGCACCTCGGTGTCCTTGATTAGGTTTGTTTCGAGCTCCTGTGCGCTAGAACCTGCCCCAGGCACTCCGCCCGCCAGCTACGCAAGCCCAGGATCTCAGTCTGCCCGCCAGAGATTCTGTACAGCACTCCTGACACTCACCAGGATCAACGGCTTCCTTGTTCCTCAAGGATTACGCCTCGTCCTTTTGTGAGTCAGGATTCGCGTGTCTCACTCTCTGGCTAATCGCAGACCAAGCCTCGCTCGCTTCGCTTGGTTTCTTGCGGATATCGCCTGTTGCCACAATTCACGCGTGGCAAGGATATACGATTCGCGCCTAATTTCAGGACCTCGATGTCCTGTGATCCTTGTGTTTTATTGAGTTGGACACTTCGTGTCCTTGCACTTTCACTGATAACTTTGGCTTTCCCTCGTACCTATTTTCGCACTGTGTACGCGCAGCCTCTCTTGTTTACTTTTCACAGCGTGTTGACTCTCGTAGCCGCGTATCTCAACTCCTCGCCTTGTGCGGCGGCGCTCCTTTTATAGGCCGGCTGGCCACCTTTTGTCGGGACTGTACCCCGGTGGCGTGATCTTCTGGTGGCGTGATTTTCGGGTACTTTTCCACTGCCCTTTTGCTGGCGCCAGCCATTGTCTGCCATTGGTGTGAGTATGGACAACAGTATTGCCCACGCAATACTCCTCACACACTAACGGCACATGTCCTGATGGACATGTGTGTCAGACACGTTCAAATGGCTGAACACCGTCGTTAGAAAGGGAGACGGCGAAAGAGAGCGAATTCGCCGCAACTGCATCAGGTCCGGATTTCGGTCTGAATGTCAGTTGTTGTGGGGGCGCATATAACATGCTCATGGGCATTTTACATGCCCGTTCGTGAACATGCACACACATGTATGTCTTTAATCAAAACATACACACACATGCATGCTCACCAGTGCATGGATATATGGCTCCTCACAGTTTTTAATATAAATTATGCAATTAAAAAAAATTACTAGAATTGAAATGAGGCATGAGTCAAACTCATGTGCCGAAGAAAAGTGCAATGTTTATTTAACCATTTATTTAAACGGACCGAGAAAAAAATGTTTGGAATTGGTTTTATATATACTGCTGCTGCCGCAAAATGAAAAAAATATTTAACCAATTTACCTTGCAAGTCAAAATGCAAATGCAATTTGAAAAAGAGTAGAGCGAAAAAAGAAGAAAAAACAAGTAAGATTGCCGTAGTCGAGTGAACTCGTGCAAAGAAACGAGCAGCGCGTGTTTTTATTCACAAGCCCAAACTGATCCTAGCTGACTGGCAACAATCACGTGCATATACATAAATACAAACATATATACGTAAAATGCGCTCGCATATTGATGCATACAGAAAATGCTTGCGGCTGTATGAGGATATATTTTCGACTATAACTTGGGTGCTTCTTAACCGATCCTGATGGATAGTAGGAAGTTGATCAATAATATGCATATGTATATTCTGCATAAATTAAAAGATTCTGCCTTTAAAATTTTAACATTTATTGCTATCGGAAATTTAAATGTATCGATAATCGAGAAACGGAGGCAGCTATCGATCAAATTAAAGTTCTGATTATGAAAAAGACGGCCGACGAGCAATTTTTACACCACTGAACAAAAAAGAAATGCAATGAAAAAAATGATTTAATGTATATTGCAAATGACTAGATTTGTCCAATATTTTATTATTATTTATTTAATTTATTAGCAAAACTTGTTCGTTAGCTAAACCACTGACGGTTCCTTTCTTTACCTATTGGCAACATATGCAAATTAGAATAACAACAATAAAAATGGCTTATTGTATGTTATACAAATGGCACAAACCGTTGGCGCCTTTTTTTAAATAGTAAAATAACATATCGCAACAAGTTGGCAGCACCAAGCTGCCAAAATGAGTAACGTACATATTGTTCACACTTATTTGTTGTTTACATTTTGGATTTTCTTATTCGTAATTAATAATTTATATTTTGGTCGGGTTGATGTCTTCTGCGTCGTCGTCGATGGACTGGGTAAGTTGCTTTTGTGTTGTTTTGCCAGCTGTCTCTGCAGCAGCTGATTTACGTATTTGTCTGCTTAGAAAGAGTCTTCTTGATGGTCATATGCTGGAGTACCCGGGATTTGTTGTGTCGTCTAACGGTTTGGGTGATTATGCTTGCAACAGCTGATTTTTGGCCGCGAGAGCAGCATGGACGTCAATTAATAATGTATATTTTTCTTTCTTTGCATGTACTTGGAGACGATCGCCGATGGTCATTTTGTCAAGTTGGCTGCTCAGGAGTCGGTTCTGGATACGCCGTTGGTTAAATTTGTTTTATTTATTTTTGTTTTTATTGAATATACACATATATATGCGTTTGCATATTTGCATTTATTTGGTTTTTGTTTTGTTGTTTTGCATGAATATGTGTTTTATTTATTTTTATTTTGTTTGTGTATAATAATTAATTTTGCTTCAAATTTTATTTTTATTTAATTATGACCTTGTTATTTTATTTTGCTTTAGTGTTATTTATTTTATTTGTGGTTTTAATTAGTGTTTTCTCCTTTTTTCAGGTCTAGGTGCAGGAGAGCGTCGAAATGACTTTAGGTACTCCAGTCATCCAGGTAAGTTTTTGCCTTGCCTGTCGAAAGCACCAGTATATTCAAAAGTGGGCATCACAGAGTGACAAAATGAGCATCACTATTGGTTAGGGCCGATCAGCTGTCCTTGACCCAATCTGCCGCAATTAGGCGGGAAAAAACAAACAGGTGTGTTGGTATAATCCGAGTCGCCTCAGGGTCTCCGGGCTTCGACTTCCTGGTTCCTGAGTCCAGTTGTCCCTGCGATTTTCTCCTTGATGGCGGCGATGGATAGTTCCGCCTGTTGCTGCCGCCGGTTTGGATGTTTTTATTTAATTTTTTTTTACTTTTGTTTTATATTTATTTATTTTATATTATTATTTTTATATATGAACTATGGCAATATGTCGATGGAACAAAAATTTGACCAGAAAATGTGGCAGATCGAGCAGTATGGAAAACATACGATGAAAAGGCGCGCGCGGACATTATTATTATCGATTAGCCCATCGGAATTGGCTTTAATTTAAGATTGTAATTCGGCAAAAGAATACTGGTTGAAATTGCAGGAGACATTTCAATCAAAGGGGCCAGTGCGAAAAGCAAGCCTGCTGAAACGAGTGGCATTGTCGCGAATGAACGGGGGCGATGGATAGTTCCGCCTGTTGCTGCCGCCGGTTTGTATGTTTTTATTTAATTTTTTTTTACTTTTATTTTATATTTATTTATTTTATATTATTATTTTTATATATAATTACTTCATAATTTATTCATAACTAATTTATTTGCATTTCCTCTTTTTAAATCAATCTTTCTGCAGCGCTTGCGCATGCGGTCTCTCTCTTTTTCTCACTGCCTTTTCACTGTCCTTTTTTTCTGAAGATGGTCCCCCATCGATATCCCTCGCCTATCGATGTTATATTATATATATATATGATTATTATATTTCTTTCATATTTTTATTTTTAATGTACTTTCGCGCTTTGTTATCACCATGAGAAGCTCTAGCAACTTGTACCAGCTTAATATTATATTTTGTATTTTTAATTCATTTAGTTGCTTGTGTATATATTATTATTTTTGGAATTGGTTTTATATATATTGCTGCTGCCGCAAAATGAAAAAATATTAACCAATTTACCTTGCAAGTCAAAAGTAAGATTTTTAGAAAAAACAACTCACACACGCACGCTCGCGCGTACACAGACTTTGTATTTATTGTGCTTCACAAGGAAGAAAAAGAGCGAGGCAAAAGAGTTGAGCAATAGTGCAATATTGTATTTAAAATATATTTTTTTATAATGTGCAATTTGAAAAAGAGTTGAGCGAAAAAAGAAGAAAAAACAAGTAAGATAGCCGTAGTCGAGTGAACTCGAGCAAAGAAACGAGCAGCGCGTGTTTTTATTCACAAGCCCAAACTGATCCTAGCTGACTGGCAACAATCACGTGCATATACATAAATAAAAACATATATACGTAAACGGAATCGTAAAGGTGTAAAGGGGACGTCAGTTATAATGTCGTCTCTATCTCACAAATGCGCTCGCATATTGATGCATACAGAAAATGGTTGCGGCTGTATGAGGATATATTTTCGACTATAACTTGGGTGCTTCTTAACCGATCCTGATGGATAGTAGGAAGTTGATCAATAATATTCATATGTATATTCTGCATAAATTAAAAGATTCTGCCTTTAAAATTGTAACATTTATTGCTATCGGAAATTTAAATGTATCGATAATCGAGAAAAGGAGGCAGTTATCGATCAAATTAAAGCAAACGATCTGCGCCATTTTTAATGGGTTCTGATTATGAAAAGACGGCCGACGAGCAATTTTTACACCACTGAACAAAAAAGAAGTGCAATGAAAAAAATGATTTAATGTATATTGCAAATGACTAGATTTGTCCAATATTTTATTATTATTTATTTAATTTATTAGCAAAACTTGTTCGTTAGCTAAACCACTGACGGTTCCTTTCTTTACGTATTGGCAACATATGCAAATTAGAATTACAACAATAAAAATGGCTTATTGTATGTTATACAAATGGCACAAACCGTTGGCGCCTTTTTTTAATAGTAAAATAACATATCGCAACAAGTTGGCAGCACCAAGCTGCCAAAAGGAATAACTTACACATTGTTCACACTTATTTGTTGTTTACATTTTAGATTTTTATTAGCAAAACTTGTTCGTTAGCTAAACCACTGACGGGTTCTTTCTTTACCTATTGGCAACATATGCAAATTTCAAGTACAACAATAAAAATGACTTATTGTATGTTATACAAATGGCACAAACTGTTGGCAGCACCAAGCTGCCAAAATGAGTAACTTACATATTGTTCACACTTATTTGTTGTTTACATTTTGGATTTTCTTATTCGTAATTAATAATTTATATTTTGGTCGGGTTGATGTCTTCTGCGTCGTCGTCGATGGACTGGGTAAGTTGCTTTTGTGTTGTTTTGCCAGCTGTCTCTGCAGCAGCTGATTTACGTATTTGTCTGCTTAGAAAGAGTCTTCTTGATGGTCGTATGCTGGAGTAGCCGGGATTTGTTGTGTCGTCTGACGGTTTGGGTGATTATGCTTGCAACAGCTGATATTTGGCCGCGAGAGCAGCATGGACGTCAATTAATAATGTTATATTTTTCTTTCTTTGCATGTACTTGCAGACGATCGCCGATGGTCATTTTGTCAAGTTGGCTGCTCAGGAGTCGGTTCTGGATACGCCGGTGGTTGAATTGTTTTATTTATTTTTGTTTTTATTTGTATATACACATACATATGCGTTTGCATATTTGCGTTTATTTGGTTTTTGTTTTGTTGTTTTGCATGAATATGTGTTTTATTTATTTGTATTTTGTTTGTGTATAATAATTTATTTTTTCAAATTTTATTTTTGCTTATTTAATTAATTATTTTATTTGTGGTTTTAATTAGTCTTTTCTCTCTTTTTTTCAGGTCTAGGTGCAGGAGAGCGTCGAAATGACTTTAGGTACTCCAGTCATCCAGGTAAGTTTTTGCCTTGCCTGTCGAAAGCACCAGTATATTCAAAAGTGCGCATCACAGAGTGACAAAATGAGCATCACTATTGCATTGGTTAGGGCCGATCAGCTGTCCTTGACCCAATCTGCCGCAATTAGGCGGGAAAAAACAAACAGGTGTGTTGGTATAATCCGAGTCGCCTCAGGGTCTCCGGGCTTCGACTTCCTGGTTCCTGAGTCCAGTTGTCCCTGCGATTTTCTCCTTGATGGCGGCGACGGATAGTTCCGCCTGTTGCTGCCGTCGGTTTGTATGTTTTTATTTAATTTTTTTTTACTTTTGTTTTATATTTATTTATTTTATATTATTATTTTTATATATAATTACTTCATGAATTTATTCATAACTAATTTATTTGCATATCTTCTTTTTAAATCAATCTTTCTGCAGCGCTTGCGCATGCGGTCTCTCTCTCTCTTTTTTTCTCACTGCCTTTTCACTCTCCTTTTTTTCTGAAGATGGTCCCCCATCGATATCTCTCGCCTATCGATCTATCTGCTGACCATTACACGTTGTATGAATTTGTTATGTATTTTTCATATTTTTATTTTCAATGTACTTTCGCGCTTTGTTATCACCATGAGAAGCTCTAGCAACTTGTTCCAGCTTAATATTATATTTTGTATTTTTAATTCATTTAGTTGCTTGTGTATATATATTATTATGTACATTTATTTCTGTTACTCTTCAGTTGTCTATATTTTTATTATTATTATAATTTGCATTATTGTTGATTTATAATATAAGTGTCTTTCATGTAATTTGTATTATTTTATTTTAAGTATATGTGCATACATATAATTACATGTGTGCGCTTATTTGGTTTAATATTGTTTGTTGTTTCACATAAGTTTGTGTGTTTCATTTATATTATTTAATTAATTTTTATATTTGTTTGGCTTGTTTTTGATTATGTTACTTATTTCTGTTGTTTGGGAAAATTTTTTTAAAAAAATTTGTTTCTAATATAAATAGTGCAATTAAAAAAAAATGACTAGAATTGAAATGAGGCATGAGTCAAACACATGTGCCGAAGAAAAGTGCAATGTTTATGTTGCAAATGTAACTCAAATGATTGCATGTAACAATCTGCCAACCCTCGTTTAGCTTATCCTAAGTTTTGCATTGTCCGTTCGTTCGCATGTACTGAAACATTTGACTGCCGAATGCCGTCGCGTCATTAGACTAATAAAAGTGATTCCTGCATATCGTTATCTTGTTTGTATACGCTGTAAAACTGTGCGCTTGGCTCTAATAACAATTTTCCAACAGGTTATGGGCCCAGTGATAAATAAATAAGAAAACGTTGACAATAAATAGTGTAGCTGTGAAAAATGGCTGGTGCATTTATTAAGATTGAGCCACTGTGTGCGGAGAACTATGACACGTGGAAACTGCAGATGCGTGCTATATTAGTGAAAAACGAACTATGGCAATATGTCGATGGAACAAAAATTTGACCAGAAAATGTGGCAGATCGAGCAGTATGGAAAACATACGATGAAAAGCGCGCGGACATTATTATTATCGATTAGCCCATCGGAATTGGCTATAATTTAAGATTGTAATTCGGCAAAAGAATACTGGTTGAAATTGCAGGAGACATTACAATCAAAGGGGCCAGTGCGAAAAGCAAGCCTGCTGAAACGAGTGGCATTGTCGCGAATGAACGAGGGCGCTAGTGCGCGCAAGCATGTAAATGAATTTTTCGACGCAGTGAAGAAAATTTAAAGAAATACATGAGGTGTCGACAGCGTGCAAATAAAGAAAATCGCGAAGAACAAAACGCAATGTTCGCTAATCGTCGGAAAGATGTAGAAAGAAATAGCAAAGAAAGAAAAAGCGATAAAGTGCAGCGTGAAGACAGAAAATGTTTCAGCTGCGGCAAGGTTGGACATTTCGCGCGAAATTGTCGAAGCAACCCAAAGAAGAATATGAAACGCAATACGAATGAACAGAACAGTGCGGGTACAGCAGAAAACGAGGAACTTTCGCTAAACGCGTTAGAGATGGCCTTTTCTGCCGATGAGAAAAATGGCTTGTGGTGCCTCGATAATGGTTGCACGGCACACATGAGTTCAAATAAAAGCATGTTCACCGATATTGCAAAAGTCGAAAAGACTTTACATTTGGCCAACAATAAGACCACACGGATTAGTGGTATTGGTAATGCTAAAGTCACAGTTAAGAAACAACAGCAACGAGTTGACTTAACGTTGAAAGATGTTTTGTACGTATCGAATTTGCCAAAATTTGATGTCGGTTTCCAAAATCACAGACAATGGTTTTGAAGTTCATTTTCGGAAAAATTAAGCACTTGTTATGAAAAATAACGAAGTTTGGCTGCGTGCGCAAAGATACGGTAACTTGTATTACTTGAATGGCGAAGAGCAACAAGTGAATAATGTAATGTATGGTGGTCAAAACGACCTTGATCTATGGCATTATGGAATGGGACATCTGAATGAAAGCGATTTGAAAAATATGGCTAAAAGTGGTAAAGCCTACGGCGAAAATGTGCGAGAATGGAAAATTGTCGAAATGTGAAATCTGCATAAGCGAAAAGCAAACTGCAAGCATTTATAAAAGTGGAAACGAAAATCGTACGACAGAACTACTGGAAATAGTTCACAGCGATGTATGCGGCCCAATGAGAACGCAATCCCTGGGAGGATGTAAATACTTCGCTACTTTTATAGATGACTATTCGCGCTATTGTGAAGTTCACTTTCTTAAACAGAAATCAGAGTTATTTGAAGCTTTTAAAGCATATAAAGCAACAGCAGAAAACTTCACAAGTAAGAAGATAAAAGTACTTCAGTCAGATAACGGGACTGAGTACTGCAACAAAGAGTTCGACAAGTATATGAAGGTGAACGGAATCCAGAGACGCCTTACCACACCACACACGCCACAGCAGAATGGCTTAGCTGAGAGACAGAATCGTACCCTGGTCAAGATGGCACGCTGTATGATGAAGCAAATCCGGTGTGCCGCCATCCTTTTGGGCAGAAGCAGTAAATGCAGCATGTTACATCAGAAACAGATGTGTAACGCAGGGTCTATCCGGCGAGATTCCCCACACTTACTGGACGAAGAAAATTCCTACAGTGTCGCATTTACCCAGTGGCAACCTGTCTGGGCATAGAATTCAAGCAGGATCTGAAAGAGCATCGCATATTCCTTGCACAGGAAAAGTACATCGACGCTATATTGAAAAGATTCGGAATGACTGAATGCAAGCCTGCATTAACACCCATAGAAGCGAAATGTACTTTGAAGCGAACAGAAGCAGCCGATGAAGCCGAAATGAGGAAGTACCCCTATCAAAACTTAATTGGCTCTCTTATGTTTCTTTCAGTTACAACCCGTCCAGATATTGCGTACGCCATAAATTTCATTAGTCACTTTAATTCATGTTATAACGCTGAACACTGGAAGACGGCGAAGTGCAACCTTCGGTACCTAAGCGTTATCAAACAACTCGGCCTGTTATTTAAGCGAACAGGCGAAGATCTGTAAGGAGTCGTCGATGCTGACTGGGGCGCAAATTTGACCGACAGACGGTCATATTCTGGACAGGCGTTTATATTAGCAGGTGCTGCTATAAGTTGGAAGGCACGAAAACAACGCACCGTCGCTTTGTCAAGCACAGAGTCCGAATACTTGGCAATGAGCGAAGCAACGAAGGAGGCCTTATACTAGAAGGCCATACTCAACAGGATTGGCAGAAAATGTGATTCGGTTCTGCTCCTAAACGACAACCAAAGCGCTCAAAAATTGGTTAAATGCTTTGGTTTTCATCCACGCACAAAACACATCGATGTGCGCCACCATTTCATCCAGCAGAAGCACCAGAGTGGCGACATCCAGGTTGGCTACATGCAGACGGAGCAAATGCCAGCAGATGTACTTACGAAGGGTCTTAGCAGTGCCAAGCATCATGGTTGCATCTCTTCATTGGGCATCACTAGTATTTAAGGTTAACAGAATTGTTACTTTGAGAGGGCATGTTGCAAATGTAACTCAAATGATTGCAATGTAACAATCTGGCAACCCTCGTTTAGCTTATCCTAAGTTTTGCATTGTCCGTTCGTTCGCATGTACTGAAACATTAATCTCTCAATAGTTCTGTACCCACTTCGTTTTTGACTGCCGAATGCGTCGCGTCATTAGACTAATAAAAGTGTGATTCCTGCATATCGTTATCTTGTTTGTATACGCTGTAAAACTGTGCGCTTGGATCTAATAACAATTTTCCAACAGTTTGTTTAACCATTTATTTAAACGGAGCGAGAAAAAGAAATGTTTGGAATTGGCTTTATTTATGCTGCTGATAAAATATTTAACCAATTTACCTTGCAAACCAAAAGTAAGATTTTTAGAAAAAACAACTCACACACGCACGCTCGCGCGTACACAGACTTTATATTTATTGTGCTTCACAAGGAAGAAAAAGAGCGAGGCAAAAGAGTTGAGCAAAAGTGCAAAAAAAAATAAATAAATAAAATAAAATGCAATATTGTATTTAAAATATATTTTTTTATAAAAAACATTTTTTCCATGTGCAATTTGAAAAGAGTTGAGCGAAAAAAGAAGAAAAACAAGTAAGAGTGCTGTAGTCGAGTGAACTCGGAGCAAAGAAACGAGCAGAGCGTGTTTTTATTCACAAGCCCGAACTGATCCTAGCTGACTGGCAACAAACACGTGCATATACATAAATACAAACATATATACGTAAAATGCGCTCGCATATTGATGCATACAGAAAATGCTTGCGGGTGTATGAGGATATATTTTCGACTATAACTTCGGTGCTTCTTAACCGATCCTGATGGATAGTAGGAAGTTTATCAATAATATGCATATGTATATTCTGTATAAATTAGAAGATTCACGCCTTTTAAATTGTAACATTTATTGCTATCGGAAATTTAAATGTATCGATAATCGAGAAACGGACGCAGTTATCGATAAAAATAAAGCAAACTTGACTGCGCCATTTTTAATAGGTTCAGATTATGAAAAGACGGCCGACGAGCAATTTTTACACCACTGAACAAAAAAGAAGTGCAATGAAAAAAATGATTTAATGTATTTTAAAAATGACTAGATTTGTCCAATGTTTTATTATTATTTATTTAATTTATTAGCAAACCTTGTCGTTACCTATTGGCAACATATGCAAATTTGAATTACAACAATAAAAATGGCTTATTGTATGTTATACAAATGGCACAAACCGTTGGCAGCACCAAGCTGCCAAAATGAGTAACTTACATATTGTTCACACTTATTTGTTGTTTACATTTTAGATTTTCTTATTCGTAATTAATAATTAATATTTTGGTCGGGTTGATGTCTTCTGCGTCGTCGTCGATGGACTGGGTAAGTTGCTTTTGTGTTGTTTGCCAGCTGTCTCTGCAGCAGCTGATTTACGTATTTGTCTGATTAGAAAGAGTCTTCTTGATGGTCAATATGCTGGAGTCGCCGGGATTTGTTGTGTCGTCTAACGGTTTCGGTGATTATGCTTGCAACAGCTGATTTTTGGCCGCGAGAGCAGCATGGACGTCAATTAATAATGTATATTTTTCTTTCTTTGCATGTACTTGGAGACGATCGCCGATGGTCATTTTGTCAAGTTGGCTGCTCAGGAGTCGGTTCTGGATACGCCGGTGGTTAAATTTGTTTTATTTATTTTTTGTTTTTATTTGTATATACACATATATATGCGTTTGCATATTTGCGTTTTATTTGGGTTTTGTTTTGTTGTTTTGCATGAATATGTGTTTTATTTATTTGTATTTTGTTTGTGTATAATAATTTATTTTTTCAAATTTTATTTTTGCTTATTTAATTATGACCTTGTTATTTTTTTGCTTTAGTGTTATTTATTTTATTTGTGGTTTTAATTAGTCTTTTCTCCTTTTTTCAGGTCTAGGTGCAGGAGAGCGTCGAAATGACTTTAGGTACTCCAGTCATCCAGGTAAGTTTTTGTAACGTTTGTTATGACTTGCCTGTCGAAAGCTCCAGTATATCCCTCAGCTTAGCTATCGTCTGAGGGGTAGTTCGGCCGCGATATATTGGGCGGCAAGTTAACAACAAATTTGTATTCTTTTATAAATAAAAAGAAAAAAATATTTCCATCAAACCAGTCCGCTCGCTGCCGTGTTGGCTGTGTGGATGTTGTACAGCCTGCGTGTCCCTCCCTTCCTATTGATTCCTCCTCTGAATTTCCC
Organism: Drosophila paucipuncta; assembly: GCA_035043875.1. Classification (NCBI taxonomy): domain Eukaryota; kingdom Metazoa; phylum Arthropoda; class Insecta; order Diptera; family Drosophilidae; genus Drosophila; species Drosophila paucipuncta. The sequence continues at coordinate 14,537 of JAWNMP010000300.1, read as the reverse complement.
TTTCACAATTATTCCTTTCTCACTTGTTTCTTATGCGCTCATCACACCCGATCACATTAATTTACCACTTCATATTAATTTTTTTATGACTATTTAATTTACAAATCATGTGATACATGTGACATAGTGATTTTTAACATTTTGTTTGCCAACAGTATTATTATTATTGGGGGGTGAGACTGCACCGCGACCTATTTGATCTATTGTGCCCCCTTCTGAGCTATAGCTCTTCCATCAGTCCCAACTCTCTTACAAACGTGAGGATCTTTGTTGGGTTGAGGTCTACTATGTCTTCGCAATTCAAAACATGCGCCCCTAGGATGCTGCTTCTTCTTCTAGTTAGGGCGACACATTCTGCCAGGATGTGCTTCGAGGACTCCTCCTCTCTTTCACAAAACCTGCAGAGATCGCTACTATACCCAGTTTTGTCAGGTGACTCCTTAGTCTACAGTGTCCTGTCAATAGACCGGTAAGTATCCTAAGGCTATTCTTTCCCATGGTTATGATCTGTTTGAAACGTACAGGATTATAACCACCTAGGAGACATCTGGCTTGTCTGAGTCCCACTGCATCTGACCAGCTCTGTTGCCGTCTCTGTCTCTCCTCGTTTCTGAGTTCCAGTCGTATAGTGTGCCTCCCTATGCCACAATACGGTTCTGCTCCTGTTAGGGGCCTTCCTGCCCCCATTCTTGCTGGCTCGTCAGCCGCCTCGTTTCCCGCTATGTCCCTGTGGTCCGGGACCCATCTCAGGGTGAGCCTGTTGTGAGTCCCGAGCAGGTCTAGCTTCGAACGAACCTCATGGACTACCTTCGATGTAATTTTAGTCCCCATTATGGCGTGCAATGCTGCTTGACTATCGGATAGGATGGATATATCCGTATTCCGATAGTTGCGTTCTATATTGAAATCCGCACATCTCCCTATCGCACACACCTCAGCCTGAAATATGCTGGTGTGCGTTCCCAGGCATTCATGGTATGATACCCGAGGACCCACCACTCCAAGACTGGTGCCCTGATTCGTGAGTGATCCGTCGGTGTACCATTTTATTGTGTGTGGTTTCATGGGATGGACTTCATCTAGAGTTGTCCATTCCTTTTTGCTACTCATGCGAACTGTGAAGTTTCGCTCGAATATATATTCGGCTACCATTTCGTCCCTGGGTTGCATCAGCAGGGGCAGTTCGTTTGAGAGGAGTTGGGCATCTTTATGGCGTAGGATATGGTTGCCCCCAACTCCTTCTGTTGATGTCCTTAGAAGCGTGGCTTTCTGCTTGAGCCTTATGGTGTGGTGGAGTGGTGTGAGCTCCATTAAGGCTTCAAGGGCCAGTGTTGGGCAGGTGCGCATGGCTCCTGTCATACATACGCAGGCCATTCTTTGCAACGTCTGTAGTGGTTTCTTCACGGTGGTCAGCCGAGCCCTATCACCCCATGCTACCACTCCGTAGGTTAGCATGGGTCTTACTACCATTAGGTATAACCATCTTAGTATCTTTGGAGATGTACCCCATGATTTGCCAGCAATGCTACGACATGTATAAAGCGCCCTGGAGCACTTTGATATCGTATTTTGCACATGGGTGCCAAAGTTAAGCCTTCTGTCAAATGTGACCCCCAGGTATTTGACCTCCCTACTCGTTTCAGTAGGGTCCCAGAGAGCCATATTTGTTTCATCCTTTGTAACTTGTGTCGTCTGGTAAAGGGGACGATGATTTCTCGTAGGGTTTAGGTTGAGTCCAACCTCCATACACCAGTCGTACGTTATCCTTGGTCCTGACTGCACTATGTCACAAAGTGATTCTTCAAATTTACCTCGCGCTATGATAACAATGTCATCGGCATATCCTTGACATTGAATACCACTGTTAGCGAGTCTGTTTAGCAGTTCGTCTACTAACAGACTCCAGAGGAGCGGAGATAGCACCCCTCCTTGGGGACAGCCCCTGGTGGTTAGGACTGTTACATTGCTATCATGTAGTGATGCTGTGGCTTGCCTGGACCGTAGCAGTGCAAGTATCCATCTGCTGGTAGTGTGGTCCAGGCCTCTTCTCTCAAGAGTAGCATTGATTGCATCGTGAGATGTGTTATCAAAAGCACCTTCTATGTCTAAGAACGCGCACAGTGCTACTTCCTTATTGTCAATTGCGCACTTAAAGTGCGTTGCAACTGGTAAAGTGCTGTGTCCGTGGACCTGCCTACTCTATATACATGCTGCGTTGGGTGCAGCGGCCTTTGCTAAGCAAAGTGTTTTGATTTTGTAGTCCACCAGCTTTTCCAACGTTTTCAGTAAGAACGATGTCAAGCTGATGGGTCTGAAGGACTTTGGGCTGGTAATGTCTTTCTTCCCTGCTGAGGATGAAGACTACCCTGGCTCTTCTCCATTCGCTCGGTATGTATCCGAGGGCCAGGCTACTTACTAATGCCTTCCTGATACGAGAGAGGAGGATTTCCTGTCCTGTTTGAAGGAAGGCTGGCGATATGCCGTCCGTTCCAGGGGATTTATAGGGCTGGAATGTACGCAACTGCCCAATTTCTTTCTGTAAGTCGATTGGCTGCCCACTGTCGTTGACGGCCTATATCTGTTTTCCCTTTCAATAGCTCCTTCCTGCAGGGGTGTACTTCCTGGGAAGTGCGTCTTGAAAAGTAGTTCTAATTTCTGTAGATTACTGCTCGTAAAGGAGTTATCCCCACGTTTCAATGCTAAGTTCGCATCAGGCACTCGTTTCGCCAGTGCTCTGTGGAGCCTTGCGCCTTCGCTTGTGCAAACTATGCTTTCGCAGAAATCTCTGTAATTCTTCCGCTTAGCCTTCCTTATTTCCTTATTATAGTAGGTAAGGCTATCACGGTACTGCTCCCATACTCCGTCTCTCTTTGCTTTATTGAAGAGGCGACGTGTGGTCACGCGCAGCCTTTCTAGGCAGTCGTTCCACAATGGGGCATCTTTTTCCATGTACTTTTTCCCTACCGGGCAGTTATCCTCAAATGCCTTAGTTATGCATCTGTTGAGGACACCAATAGCCCTGTCCAGCTCTAGCGGCCTTCTGGGTATACCAGATGGCTCGTTGGCTAGGGAAAGACGTAGAGTCGACTTATAGCCTTCCCAGTTGGTTTTCTCTGGGGTTGCGGCTAGGTGTACTACTATCCGTATTTAATTTTAGATTAAATAGGATAGCCCTGTGGTCAGACATGGATTCCTCTTGGGAAACATGCCAGTCCCTAAGGTGAGACTTTAGAGACCGACTGACCAGGGTGATGTCTAATACTTCTTCCCTGATCCTAGTGACGAATGTCGGTGTAGATCCGACATTTCCTAGTTCTAGATTATACTTAAAAATAAAATCAGTCAGACACTCACCCCTTGGATTGATGTCACTGCTGCCCCATATAGAGTGGTGCGCAATGGAATCGCATCCGATGAGCACCGGCATCTTCTCTATCCTGCAATACTCCACCAGCTTCTCAATTTCTGGTGGTGGGCAGGGTGCATCCCCTGCGAAGTATGCGGATACGATGACGATGGAGACCGCGCTTCCCTTGGTGGACACCAGTATGGGAACACAGTCTCTGGTCAGGAATTCTGAAAGGATAGTGAAGTTAATACTTTTCCTTACCATGATACAAGCTCTGGGTGCTGGATCTCTCCGATCCCAGATTACCTTGGAGTCGGCTGTGAACAGGCCCTTGATGCCGTCGTTCACCCACGGCTCCTGTACTAGGGCCAGCCCAAGGTGTTTGTTGGTAAACATCCTTGCTAAGACTGCCGAGGCTGCCTTAGCTCGGTGGATGTTTACCTGAGCCAGCCCTGTGTTGATGCCTCTTGGCATCTACGTCTGGGGAGGCTCCAGCTGACACGGCGAATGGGGCCCGGAGCCGTCCCCGTCACCGCTGCTCGCCATCGCGACGTCAGCTGCAGCTGCATCTTGCAGCTCCTCTTCCAGCTCCTGCAAGGACATGGGGATGTCTTCGTCCCCCATCTCCTCCTGGCAGAGCGTTATATCTGCCAGTTCTTCATCGTCCGCCAGGTCCTCCGACGGGTCGGTGGGCTGGGCAGTCGGAGTACCCTGCTCCTGGGCAGGCGTGTCCGCTGTGGTGGTGTTGCCCACTGCGACATCTTCATTGCCCGTTGGAGCAGGTTTGGGCCTTTCCCCGGTCTTCTTCGTCTTCAGACCACTTACGGGGATGGTCCCGTAACGGAAGAAGACCTGGTGCCCCTTCTCCACAATTATATTCCTGGATAGCTCGTCTATCCCGATCACCAGGAGGGCTCCTCCTCCCTCGTTCCTCCTGGAGATCACCTTCCAGGAGTCGGTATCCATCCTGTTCTGGTTCCTCAGCAGAACCAACAGGGATTCGGTTGACCTGTGTGCACTCCTGGGGCAGTACAGCGTGATACAGTGGGGCGACGGTATGTCGTCCCCCATCTTGCACTCAAGGGGCACGCCCTTCCATGACTGTAGCCTAGGCGTTGCGGTCCTCAGCCAATCGGCTGAGGCATCATCGGAGCATTCAATAACCAGGAATCCAACCCGGAAGTGAATGCCCGCGAATGAGACCACAACATCTCCATCGGACGCAATGATTTCGTCGACGATGGCCTCCTCCAACACAGATAAATCTCCGTGACTGAGTATGACCCGTGGGAAATCCACGGGCACCACGGCCACCTTTACCTTCTTTGTCATGTCAGCGTATGACAGACGAGGCTCAGGTGGGTGTTGGCGAGCTGGGCTTCATGGCCGCTGCACGCGATGTGCTAGGGCGCAGGTCCAGACTTCCTGCCCCACTGTTCTTCAGCCCCTTTGCCGCTGCCGAGCCGCGGGCAGCGCCCACAACCTCGGGGCACATCCTCTTGGGGGTGGCCACCGGTGGTGTGAGATTGCTGCTCCGCCTTTTCGGGGCTGGCGCAGGTGCTGTGATCTCTTCCCTGGGCTCTTTGGCCTTTTTCAGGGCTTCATCAGGGGTGAGTCCCTGCTGGAGGTACCGAAGGTACCATTTGACCCTTGAACCGCAGAGATTCCTCCGGTTCGGGTCATCCACCCGCTGTTTGTCCGGGACTGCTTATTTACGAGGAATATCGTGTTATTCGTAGCTAACCTCCACAAGTGGAGGCCGTTCGCTATCCGCAACCCGCGACCCGCCTGGTGGCCTCAGCTCAGCCCCATCCGAACCATCCCACAAGTTCTTAGACCAGGTTGCCAACACTAATTCGCTTACATATATGTAGTACAATTTTATCTATTTACTTAATTTAAAGTTTACAAAATATTATTATTTATGATTTTTCTTTTTTTTCGGCTTCAAAAGTGCGCATCACAGAGTGACAAAATGAGCATCACTATTGCATTGGTTAGGGCCGATCAGCTGTCCTTGACCCAATCTGCCGCAATTGGGCGGGAACAAACAAACAGGTGTGTTGGTATAACCCGAGTCGCCTCAGGGTCTCCGGGCTTCGACTTCCTGGTTCCTGAGAGCAGTTGTCCCTGCGAGTTTCTCCTTGATGGCGGCGATGGATAGTTCCGCCTGTTGCTGCCGCCGGTTTGTATGTTTTTATTTAATTTTTTTTTTACTTTTGTTTTATAGTTATTTATTTTATATTATTATTTTTATATATAATTACTTCATAATTAATTCATAACTAATTTAATTGCATTTCTTCTTTTTAAATCAATCTTTCTGCAGCGCTTGCGCATGCGGTCTCTCTCTTTTTTCTCACTGCCTTTTCACTCTCATTTTTTCCTGAAGATGGTCCCCATCGATATCCCTCGCTCTATCGATCTATCTGCTGACCATTACACGTTGTGTGAATTTATTATATTTTTTTCATATTTTTATTTTCAATGTACTTTCGCGCTTTGTTATCACCATGAGAAGCTCTAGCAACTTGTTCCAGCTTAATATTATATTTTGTATTTTTAATTCATTTAGTTGCTTGTGTATATATTATTATGTACATTTATTTCTGTTACTCTTCAGTTGTCTATATTATTATTATTATTATAATTTGCATTATTGTTGATTTATAATATAAGTCTCTTTCATGTAATTTGTATTATTTTATTTTAAGAGCATACATATAATTACATGTGTGCGCTTATTTGGTTTAATTTTGTTTGTTGTTTCACATAAGTTTGTGTGTTTCATTTATTTTATTTAATTAATTTTTTATATTTGTTTGGCTTGTTTTTGATTATGTTACTTATTTCTGTTGTTCGGGAAAATTTTTTTAAAAAAATTTGTTTTTAATATAAATAGTGCAATTAGAAAAAATTACTAGAATTGAAATGAGGCATGAGTCAAACTCATGTGCCGAAGAAAAGTGCAGTGTTTATTTAACCATTTATTTAAACGGAGCGAGAAAAAGAAATGTTTGGAATTGGTTTTATATATACTGCTGCTGCCGCAAAATGAAAAAATATTTAACCAATTTACCTTGCAAGTCAAAAGTAAGATTTTTAGAAAAAAACAACTCACACACGCACGCTCGCGCGTACACGGACTTTGTATTTATCGTGCTTCACAAGGAAGAAAAAGAGCGAGGCAAAAGAGTTGAGCAATAGTGCAACAAAAAAAATAAATAGTATGCAATATTGTATTTAAAATATATTTTTTTATAAAAAATACATTTTTTCCATGTGCAATTTGAAAAGAGTTGAGCGAAAAAAAGAAGAAAAAACAAGTAAGAGTGCTGTAGTCGAGTGAACTTGAGCAAAGAAACGAGCAGCGCGTGTTTTTATTCACAAGCCCGAACTGATCCTAGCTGACTGGCAACAATCACGTGCATATACATAAATAAAAACATATATACGTAAACGGAATCGTAACGGTGTAAAGTGGATGTCAGTTATAATGTCGTCTCTATCTCACAAATGCGCGCGCATATTGATGCATACAGAATATGCTTGCGGCTGTATGAGGATATATTTTCGACTATAACTTGGGTGCTTCTTAACCGATCCTGATGGATAGTAGGAAGTTGATCAATAATATGTGTTCGGTGCATAAAGCGTTTTTTATGCAAACATGAAACTTCAGATCTGGGCGGTGTTTAAACTATTTAATTTAGCAACTTTTTATATGACCGAAACAAAACTATCTATCTATAAACTATGATAACTATCGATATTTACCAAAATTACAACTAAGGGTTTACATAAGTGAATAAGATTTAACAGAGTTATGTTAAGTAGCGATAAATTAGCAAATTAACAGCTGAACATTCATTGTCAGTTGTATTTAAATTAGTTTGACCAAACATCCCGGCCACCTTGAAAGGATCTGCTTTCAACATATCAAGCCTCCATCGGTAAGATAGCCAATTTGTGTATTGGTCGGCAGCAGATGCCATTGGCTGTACGAAGATGAACAACTCGAACATGACCATCCTTTCCAGGCACAAGTGATTCGATGCGGCCGAGCTTCCATTGCTGAGGCGGAAGATTGTCGTCCTGGATTATGACCATGGTTCCAATAGAGAGATTTGCCGACGATGATGTCCATTTGGTTCGAGCACGAAGCTCGTGAATAAATCTGATGACCAACGACGCCAAAATTGCTGTTTAGCAGCGGTTATCACGTCAAACCGCTCCAAATTGTTGAGATGAGGCGTTGCTATCGTGCGTTCAGGAAGCGTCCGAAGCGATTTTCCAACTAAAAAGTGTCCATTTGTTTGACTGCCGGAACTGCTGCTGCCGCCGTTGATGACGAGCTTCTTGGGTGAGGCTGGTGCGGATGTTGATGTGGAAGCGGGCGCCGGCGAACTGCTGCCCTTGAGCGAGTGCATCGAATGCGGCGTCGATTTGCCGCTGCTGCTGTCCGGATTGATTTTGGGGACATTCTCCTTGCTGCTGGCACTGTCCCGTCCACCACTGTTATTTTGCTCCTTGGCACTCGGACTGCGAGCGCATTGTACTGTGGATTCAGCGAGGGGTAGAGGGAATTCTCGAGCTGAAGCATTGATCTCCTGCACTTCATCATCATGGCCGGCGGGGGATTCCACTTTGGGTCGCTTGGCCAGCTGCACAGGCTGGAACGGACTGAGGCGCTGCTGCTGTTGCGACTGATTCGGTGGCAGCTGTGGCTGGAGTTGTTGCTGCAACTGTTGCTGATGTCTTTCAAAGTAGAAGTCATTGAAACTATTGAAGCCGGGATGGGGATGAGCATGTCCATGCGGATGAGCATGTGGATGGCCGGCAAATGGTGGCCAGGCGGGATTCAATTGGTGCTGCTGCTGGAGTGCATAGTGTTGCTGATAAGCTCGATGTTCTGGTTTCAACAGCACATTTGAAGTTTCAGTGTTCAATTTCCCATAAGCGTGTAAGGTGATCGTCAATTGAAGTGGCACCAAGCTTAAAACTAGCAGCAAGCTCTCGAGACTGTTGCGGATCACACTTTCCTGTCACTACCCATCCAAACAGCGTCTTTTGGAGCATGGGCCCAGTTGTACCAAGTTTAACTTGGCCCACTGATAGAATGTCGAAGAATGCTTCTGTTCCTAAAAGCATGTCGATGTGTCGAGACTGGTAGAATTTCTCATCTGCCAGACCAATATTTTCTGGCATTTTCCATTTAGAAATGTCGATATTGATGTCCGGCTGATAGGCTATATGCGAGGTGACGCAAAGATCTAACGAAACTTCAAAGAGTGACAAACGAGACCTTATTGATGTAGTTGTAAGAGAAGTGATGTTGTACGTGCATAGCTAATACTGCTGATTTGCACATCATGTTTCTCTCTTTTTAGACGAAGCTTTTGAGCAAACGAATCGGTGACGAAATTCACCTGCGAACATGAGTCCAGTAGAGCACGGCCTAGTCTGTAGGTGCCAGTTGCATCTCTGACCAGGACCATAGCCGTTGCTAAAAGAACCTGAGATTGATAAGGTTTTTTGATTTGCGAATGGTTGTGTGCTACTGCTTCGGTGGCTGGGGAAGAGCTTGGTTGTGTTGTTGAACGTAGTTTGTTGTGTAGCAAAGCGTGGTGCGATCTCTAACAATGGCGACAGCGATTTTTTGAAGGGCAATCGGCCATTTGATGACCCTTAGACAAGCAATTAAGACACAGTCGGTGACGTTTGACGACATCAAAACGTTGCAGCGAATCCAATGTTTGAAATTGTTCGCAAGCCATCAATTTGTGAGTTGAGCTTGAGCACAATGCACAAGCAGCGATGGCAAGTGCGAAAGACGAGTTATGTCCTTTGCCAGGATTACGAATCTATTTTGAATCCGTTTGGTTAATTGTTGTACCTTTGGACAACAGGAATTGACAATGACGCTCCAGTACTTGTACGCACTGAGCCCAAGTTGGGATTGTTGTATAATCCAGCGATAAATTCCATTTGTTTCTAGTTTACTGATCGCATTTATCCAGAACCACATAGATTAACATGGCTTGCGCTATGTCGATGTCAGAGCCCAAGGACGAAAGTGAACTAAATAATGCCGATGCATTATCAATTAACGAACGTAGCTGCGTAGCGTTTGATGAACTAGCTGAAGGCAACTGAAAAATAGACGATATTGTCTCTGTAAATATCAATGCTGGCTTGTCATATCGAGACTTTAATTTTTCTAATGCCTTAGCGTAGTTTTCATTGGTGACTGGAAATGCCTTCACGCACTCCAGTGCAGCACAATTTAAACAGTTGAGTAGATAGTTAAACTTCTCAATGTTTGTTATTTGCGCTCCTTTCACGATTTGATTAAATGAGCACATGAAGTTGTTATAGTCCAGATGATTGCCATCGAATGTGGGCAAGGCCAAACAAGGCAGACGTGATAGTTGAGGATGGTAAGCAACGTGTGATGTAGCGTCATCAACGACTGTACTATTTAGGTCTTCACCAAGCAATTTCTTAATTACCAACTTGATGTGTACATAGTTGTCTTCCAGTTCAGCGCGCCCTTTATCATTTGAATCCAGAATTTCTATTTCCGATTGAATAGCCAACGATTGCTTGAAGTACGATTCCAAAATGCCTAAACGACATTGAAGATCCGCAGGTGATCATTTAGAAGAATCTCCAGATTGTCCATCGACCAAGGTTTTAATGCGGGAAATGTTCCGTTTGATATTTGCGCGCTGGCGTCGGTAGTCTTCCAAGGAATGCGACATATTTACAGATGTGTATTGAAGTCGAAGAGAATTCGGCGCGGAGCTTGAGTTCTGCTTGACGCGCCAAAAACGACGAAAATGATTGTTGTGTTTATGTGTGTATCTGAACTACAACAGTATCGATCGCAGTTGCAGCTCTTACACAAACGAACGAAGAACGAATTTGGGATAAACCACTAAAGGCAGCGACTGAAGCGACGATTGCGAGCAGCGCACTGGGCGTTTAGCAGTAGCGAAATATGCGATAAGAGCAGCGACGGTGTGAAAGAAGACGATCGAAAATTAACCGAAAACTAACGGCGAACAAAGTAGACGACGAGCGAAAACGGCGCTGACAGTCTGCACAACGAATATAGAGACACAATGCAATAACCGTTACTTTGAGTTATGTGCATGTGTTTGATTGCTGCTGCGACGAACTTTGTGTTGGTTCTAGTTAACGATTTTCACATTTTTGACAAGTTTGATGCTTTAATTGTTGCAACCAAGCAATTGGAAGCCAAGGCGAATTTGTTTAGTTGGTGTTTACGCGCAAGCGGAATTTGCTAACGTTACGAAATGCGAAATTGTCCAATTGTTTATTAATAATTTGTTTAAACACTGCCCCACGTTGGGCGCCAAAATGTTCGGTGCATAAAGCGTTTTTTATGCAAACATGAAACTTCAGATCTGGGCGGTGTTTAAACTATTTAATTTAGCAACTTTTTATATGACCGAAACAAAAGCGCGCGTCTGGCTTGCTTGAATCTCCAATTCAGACTCTTCGATAGTGATAACTATCGATATTTACAAAAATTACAACTAAGGGTTTACATAAGTGAATAAGATTTAACAGAGTTATGTTAAGTAGCGATAAATTAGCAAATTAACAGCTGAACATTCATTGTCAGTTGTATTTAAATTAGTTTGACCAAACAATATGCATATGTATATTCTGTATAAATTAGAAGATTCTGCCTTGTAATTGTAACATTTATTGCTATCGGAAATTTAAATGTATCGATAATCGAGAAAAGGAGGCAGTTATCGATAAAATTAAAGCAAACTTGATCTGCGCCATTTTTAATGGGTTCCGATTATGAAAAGACGGCCGACGAGCAATTTTTACACCACTGAACAAAAAAGAAGTGCAATGAAAAATAATTTAATGTATATTGAAAAATTACTAGATTTGTCCAATGTTTTATTATTAGTATTTATTTAATTTATTAGCAAAACTTGTTCGTTAGCTAAACCACTGACGGTTCCTTTCTTTACCTATTGGCAACATATGCAAATTTGAATCACAACAATAAAAATGGCTTATTGTATGTTAAACAAATTGCACAAACCGTTGGCGCCTTTTTTTAAATAGTAAAATAACATATCGCAACTAGTTGGCAGCACCAAGCTGTCAAAATGAGAACTTACATATTGTTCACACTTATTTGTTGTTTACATTTTAGATTTTCTTATTCGTAATTAATAATTAACATTTTGGTCGGGTTGATGTCTTCTGCGTCGTCGTCGATGGACGGGTAAGTTGCTGTTGTGTTTGCCAGCTGTCTCTGCAGCAGCTGATTTACGTATTTGTCTGCTTAGAAAGAGTCTCCTTGATGGTCATATGCTGGAGTAGCCGGGATTTGTTGTGTCGTCTGGTGGTTTGGGTGATTATGCTTGCAACGCCGGTGGTTAAATATGTTTTATTTATTTTTGTTTTCATTTGTATATACACATATATATGCGCTTGCATATTTGCGTTTATTTGGTTTTTGTTTTGTTGTTTTGCATGAATATGTGTTTTATCTATTTTTATTTTGTTTGTGTATAATAATTTATTTTTTTCAAATTTTATTTTTGCTTATTTAATTATGACCTTGTTATTTTTTTGCTTTAGTGTTATTTATTTTATTTGTGGTTTTAATTAGTCTTTTCTCCTTTTTCCAGGTAAGTTTTTTTTAACGTTTGTTATGCTTTGCCTGTCGAAACCACCAATATATCCCTCAGCTTAGCTATCGTCTGAGGGTTAGTTGGACCGCGATATGTTGGGCGGCAAGGTATCAACAAATTTGCATTATTTTATAAATAAAAAGAAAACAAATATTTCCATCAAACCAGTCCGCTCGCTGCCGTGTTGGCCGTATGGATGTTGCGCAGCCTGAGTGTCCCTCCTTTCCTAGTGATTCCTCCTCTAAATTTCATGGAGAAATTCCCTTTCACAATTATTCCTTTCACGCTTGTTTCTTATGCCCTCATCTCACCCGATCACATTAATTTACCACCTCATATTAATTTTTTTTTCAGACTATTTAATTTACAAATCATGTGATACATGTGACATAGTGATTTTTAACATTTTGTTGGCCAACACTAAATTCGCTTATATATATGTAGTACAATTTTATCTATTTATTAATTTAAAGCTTACAAATATTTATGATTTTTCTTTTTTTTTTTTTTCGGCTTCAAAAGTGCGCATCACTGAGTGACAAAATGAGCATCACTATTGCATTGGTTAGGGCCGATCAGCTGTCCTTGGAACGCAAACAACACAGGTGTGTTGGTATAATCCGAGTCGCCTCAGGGTCTCCGGGCTTCGACTTCCGGTTCCTGAGTCCAGTTGTCCCTGCGATTTTCTCCTTGATGGCGGCGATGGATAGTTCCGCCTGTTCCCCCGGTTTGTATGTTTTTATTTAATTTTTTTTTACTTTTGTTTTATATTTATTTATTTTATATTATTATTTTTATATATAATTACTTCATAATTTATTCATAACTAATTTATTTGCATTTCCTTTTTAAATCAATCTTTCTGCAGCGCTTGCGCATGCGGTCTTCTCTTTTTTCTCACTGCCTCCTTTACTCTCCTTTTTCTGAAGATGGTCCCCCATCGATATCCCTCGCCTATCGATCTATCTGTTGACCATTACACGTTGTGTGAATTTTTATATTTTATGTTAATGCTTTCGCGCTTTGTTATCACATGAGAAGCTCAGCAACTTGGTCCAGCTTAATATTATATTTTGTATTTTTAATTCATTTAGTTGCTTGTGTATATATTATTATGTAAATTTATTTCTGTTACTCTTCAGTTGTCTATATTTCTTATTATTATTGTAATTTGCATTATTGTTGATTTATAATATAAGTGTCTTTCATGTAATTTGTATTATTTTATTTTAAGTATATGTGCATACATATAATTACATGTGTGCGCTTATTTGGTTTGTGTGTTTAATTTATTTTTTTTATTTGTTTGGTTTGTTTTTGATTATGTTACTTATTTCTGTTGTTTGGGAAAAATTTTTTCAAAAAAAATTTTTTTGTGTAAAATGTGCAATTAAAAACAATGACTTGAATTTAAATGAGGCGAGTCAAACTCATGTGCCGAAGAAAATTGCAATGTTTATTTAACCATTTATTTAAACGGACCGAGAAAAGAAATGTTTGGAATTGGTTTTATTATGCTGCTGCTGCAAAATGAAAAATATTTAACCAATTTACCTTGCAAATCAAAAGTAAGATTTTTAGAAAAAACAACTCACACACGCACGCTCGCGCTTACACACACTTTGTATTTATTGTGCTTCACAAAGAAGAAAAAGAGCGAGGCAAAAGAGTTAAGCAATATGCAACAAAAAAAATATAATATGCAATATTGTATTTAAAATATATATTTTTTTAAAAAACATTTTTTCCATGTGCAATTTGAAAAAGAGTTGAGCGAAAAAAATAAGAAAAAACAAGTAAGAGTGCTGTAGTCGAGTGAACTCGAGCAAAGAAACGACCAGCGCGTGTTTTTGTTCACAAGCCCGAACTGATCATAGCTGACTGGCAACAATCACGTGCATATACATAAATAAAAACATATATACGTAAACGGAATCGTAACGGTGTAAAGGGGACGTCAGTTATAATGTCGTCTCTATCTCATGCAATTGGTACCGTATTGATGCATACAGAAAGCTTGCGGCTAAAGCATGATATACTTTCGACTATAACCAAGTTTCTTAACCGATCCGATAGTAGAAGTCGATCACACATGCATATGTATATTCCTGTATAAATTAGAAGATTCTGCCTTTAAAATTGTGGCATTTGCTATCGAAAATTTAAATGTATCGATAATCGAGAAACGTAGCAAAGACGATAAAAATAGCAAACTTGACTCCGCGCCATTTTAATGGGTCTGGATTACAGACGGCCGACGAGCAATTTTTACACCACTGAACAAAAAAAGAAGTGCAATGAAAAAATGATTTAATGTATATTGAAAATGACTGGATTTATCCAATATGGTGGTGGTCGGCAAATCGATAGTTGGCGCCGCCAACAGGCAAACAGGTGCAACCCACAGGAAGATTTTAAGGAGTTCGCGCGCTCAAGAGAGGTGAGGACTACAAGAAAGCGAGAGCACGCGCTCAAGAAAGGGAGATGGAAGACAC
>JAWNMP010000297.1:0-51516 GCA_035043875.1 Drosophila paucipuncta | reverse complement strand
ATGAAAATAATGCAATAAAACCCCAAAGGGAAGGGCTACACATAAATTAAAATAAAAAGAAAAAAAGGAGGTATGCATATGTGTATGTGTATATGTATATAGATATATATGTATATATATGGATATATATATATATATATATACATATATGTATGTATATGTGCGTATGTAGGTATATATGTGTATGTATAAAAATGGAAGAAACATAACATACGGCGGCAGCGCCCACAGGCAGGCCCAAAAGGCAAAAACAAAAGGCGGCCCTGAATACGAGCGAGCAGGGAAACAACGACGCTGATCAGCTTTACAGCGGTAGAGCGAAAGGAAGGAAAGACATGCAAGAGAGAGCGTGACCATGACCTGCAATCGACCGCAAAACGTGCTAGAGCGCAACGGCCGCTGAAAAACGTTCGCTCAGCAACACGCTTGCACATGAAGAGCAACAACAACAACATGGAGCGAGCGCAAATGCACGCACCAATGAAAAAGTTCATCGCACCAAAACTAATCAGCCGCGCGTTTGCGCACAAAAGGGCACACAACAATTTACGCATGCACCGCTGGTTACTCACCCACACTATTACAGGTGCGTGTACACAAAGGGCACCGTTGGTTACTCACCCACATCAACAGACAGTGAGCATCGCAGCAGCAACAGCAGAGCAGATGCACATTATCACAATAGAGAGATAAAACGGCGGCGCTTGGAGATGCGCACCCGAAGGGCGAGAGAGCCAATACAACATCTTTTGCCGGCGTGCAGGCGTGCGCCCGAATTCTCACTCGCAAAGCTCTCGTGCACATTCTCCAAATTCCTAATGCACACGCCTAAGCACTAGTATAAGAGCTGAGCTTGTGTCGAACTTCGGGCATCGCGATCAACACACACCCACACGCACACGCCCCAAAAGGGTATAAAG
Source organism: Drosophila paucipuncta (assembly GCA_035043875.1). Lineage (NCBI taxonomy): Eukaryota > Metazoa > Arthropoda > Insecta > Diptera > Drosophilidae > Drosophila > Drosophila paucipuncta. The sequence goes on along the minus strand of JAWNMP010000297.1, from coordinate 50,596 downwards.
GGCAGAAGCAGCCACGCACGCGGCTTCTTTGGAGACAAAATCAACGTAATCAAACATCAGGATGGCACAACAGACAGCAAGAGTGGAAGGCAGCGAGTCGAGCATCAGGCCGCCGCCGAGCCTCGGACCCAAATCTTTTGGCCGGCCCAGCGAAGCTGGTTGCGCCGTGCGAGGAGAGAACCGGTACGGGTCGCGCGCGCGGCTACTGGTCGCCGGCCGCGACGCCTAGACGTGCGAAGGAGTGCGCTTGGTGCGCGAGGTGCGCGTGGTGCGCGTCAGGCGCATTGAGAGCCGCCGAGCGCTGCGTCGCGTCGCGCAGGAGCAGCGGAACCGCCGAGCACGATGAATCGAGCGCTGCGTCGCCGCTCCACGCCCCTAGCGTCGAGGGAGACGCACGGAGTGAGAGCGACGAGGAGAGGTGGCATCACCGCCACGCGCCCCCAGCATGGGAGAAGATGCTGTGGGGGGCGCAGTTCCGGAGGCCAACGAGGAGGCACGGGCACGACGCCGACGCTACCCAGAACGACCTGGACGACGTCAACCCGGAGTGGCTTCGTTGGGAGTATCCGGAACTGCCCCCGACGCCGGACGCCGACACCACCGAGGTACGGTTCGCCGGGCCACGCCCCCGCACCGATTCTAGGGAGGCGGCCGAGCCGGCCGAACCCGACGAGGACGAGGACTCGGAAGGCGAGGCCGAAGGCCAGGGGACACCGGACGAAGTGGAGGAGGAGCCCATGCTCATATCGTCGGACGATGAGGACAGTGGCGAGGACCGGCGGTCTTCGGCGTCCCTAGTAGGCCCGGACGACGAGGAGACGATGCCGTGGCCACAAGCGACGACGGAGCCGGAAATAATCGTAATATCGGACGAAGAGGAGGAGGAAGAGCAGCGCGAGGATGGAGGAGAGGCGCAGGGGCAGGGCGAACGCCCGAGAATCCCGCCACCCACTGTGACCGCCATCTACAAGAGGGACTTCGCAGACGGCCATTGGAGACACCAGGTAACCCTGGTATGTGTCTGGGAGGAGGATATGGGGCTGCCACCACCTGACAGCTGGAGGAGGAGCAACCTCCGCAGGGCCCAACCCCTCACAGCGACCACTGAGCCCAACGCCGCCCGCCGCGGGATCATACCACCCCCGCCGCCGGAGTGGAGACCCCCGTTCATTCGCCAGGCGTCGTGCCCCGAGGCGGGACCCCGACCCACCCGACCGACGCTCCAGCGACAGAGCTCGGATCCGGAAAGAGAGGCTGGATGGCAGAAGTTGCCACCGTCGGCCTGGCCACCTGGCGTCACGGCGATGGCCGATGGCCATCCAGGACCAAGTCGACGGGCGTCCAGGATCGTGTGGCGGGAGGGGCTGCGCTAACGGGTGAAGACATCGGTGCGCGGCACGCGCGTCTTCCGCAAGGAGTAGCGGCGACAATATAAAAAAAAGAGGAAAAACAATATATATAATAATTATAATGATAATACTAATAAATACTTAAGAATAAAATAAGACCATTGTTTTTTCCTTTTAGGTTGGAAAGTGGAAATTTTCCGCTGCCGAAGAAAGAGGGGAGTGTGAGGAGCCATATAACCATGCACTTGTGAGCATGCATGTGTGTGTATGTTTTGATTAAAACATACATGTGTATGCATGTTCATGAACGGGTGCAAAATGCCCATGAGAATGTTATATGCGCCCTCACAACAACTGACATTCAGACCGAAATCCGGCCTGATGCAGTTGCGGCGAATTCGCTCTCTTTCGCCGTCTCCCTTTCTAACGCAGGTGTTCAGCCATTTGAACGTGTCTGACACATATGTCCATCAGGACATGCCGTTAGTGGTGAGGAGTATTGCGGGAGCAATACTGTTGTCCATACTCACACCGACGGCAGACAATGGCTGGCGCCAGTAAAAGCGGCAGTGGAAAAGTACCCGAAAATCACGCCACCAGAAGATCACGTCAACCGGGGTACAGTCCCGACAAAGGTGGCAGCCGGCCTATAAAAGGAGCGCCGCCGCACAAGGCGGGGAGTTGAGATACGCGGCTATGAAAGTCAACACGCTGTGAAAAGATGAAAGAGAGGCTGCGCGTACACAGTGCGAACATAGGTACGAGGGAAAGCCAAATTATCAGTGAAAACACAAGGATCACAGGACATCGAGGTCCTGAAATTAGGCGCGAGTCGTATATCCTTGCCACGCGTGAATTGCGGCAACAGGCGATATCCGCAAGAAACCAAGCGAAGCGAGCAAGGCTTGGTCTGTGATTAGCCAGAGAGTGAGACACGCGAATCCTGACTCACAAAAGGACGAGGACAAGGAAGCCGTTGATGCTGGTGAGTGTCGTGAGTGATGTACAGAATCTCTGGCGGGCAGACTGAGATCCTGGGCTTGCGTAGCTGGCGGAGTGCCGGGGCAAATTCTAGCGCACAGGAGCTCGAAGCAAACCTAATCAAGGACACCGAGGTGCAGCGAGGCGCTGCGGAACGAATAGCCATTAAGCGATCCGTAAAACCAACAGGAATGTGTAATTGCAAACAAAACAGGTAAATAAAATAAAGCTATTTTAATCTATGGACATTGTGTTATTATATTATTGCAAACGACACATCAAATTTGTTGCACGGACCCACAGCTCGATTGAGTTTAGCCTAGCGAAAACTCAACCTAGTAAATAGGTACGTTACAACTGGCGCCCAACTTACGCAAGGCATACCAATTCAATAATTTGACAGAATTGATGCAGTTGGCTGAAGCGCTCGAGGAACTCGAAGCGGACAGAGAGAAGCTGAGGCGACAGAGCCGCATGGAGCAACCAAGGCTCATGGAACCACCGCGACGCCGCATGGAGCAGCCACAAACGCGCCAGGAAGCTCCACAATATAGCCACAGAGAATCCGCGCAAAGAAATAATCGACCACGATTTATGGCAATAACGGACACCCAGAACACACACAATCAGGCGTATCAGGAGCGGCCAGAATTCGACATGAGACCCAGACCTGCCCCGAGGACAGAGACGAGACAACATACAAACACATGTAAGCAACCCAGCGAGGGCATGCAGATGTTGCGGCCAGGAGGGACACTTCGCAATAGAGTGTATGAATCCTATGCTGGAATATTGCTGGCTATGTGGACGTATCGGAGTTCGTACGTCAGTATGTTGTCCGTCGGGAAACGGACACCGGCGTCCGCCACCGAGGGGCGAGCGGGAGCCGAACAGATCAGCCCCAAGACGCTAATCGGAAGCCTGCAGGACGAGGGAACGCAGCTGACAGCGGTCGTAGAGATCGGCAACTGTCGGTATAAGGCTACGATAGACACAGGGGCCACGAGTAGCTTCGTTAGCGAGAAGCTAGCTAGTGGACTGATCAACGTAGGCCGACGAAGCGCAACCGAACGTCGAGTCCGAATGGCAGATGGCAGAAACAGCGGAGTCCGAGAACAAGTCGAGGTGAACATAAGACTAGGGCTGAAAAACCTGGATATTGCCCTACTGATACTCCCAGGAGTCATCGACGACTTAGTCCTCGGATGGGACTTTTTGTCAGGCATGGGCACAGTTTTGGAGTGCGCAGGGTTGCTAGTAAGCATTCCAAAATGCGAGACAAACCACCAAGAGGAAAGATGGTCGGTAGCCAAAACAGTCGAAACACCAATACATCCGGACGCAGAGATTGACCAATTTTTGCGAAAAGAATTGGCAGCATTTGGGGAAATAAAAGGAACATCGCCTATAACGGAGCACCGTATTGTCATGAGCGACGATCGGCCAATTAAACAGCGATACTTCCCCAAAAATCCAAAAATGCAAGCCGAAATCAACAAACAGGTGGACGACTTGCTGGCCAAAGGGTGCATCGAGCCCTCAAGAAGCCCACACAGCGCACCAATAGTGATGGTGAAAAAGAAAACGGGAAAATGGCGCCTCTGTGTGGACTTTCGACAACTAAACGGCAAATCAATAAAAGATGCATATCCATTGCCGCGAGTCCACCACATTCTGGATCAGCTAAGAGAGGCCAAATTTATAACAAGCTTGGACCTAAAAGACGGATACTGGCAGATCCCGATGGAGAAGGAGAGTCGAGCGATGACGGCATTCACAGTTCCAGGGAAAGGACTGTTCCAATGGAAAGTAATGCCATTCGGACTCCATTCGGCGCCAGCCACGTTCCAGAGGGCCCTCGATCGCGTGATTGGACCCGAAATGATGCCGCAGGCGTTCGCATATTTGGACGACATCATTGTAATCGGGAAAACACGCGAGGAACACATGGACAACTTGAGGGAAGTATTCAGACGGTTGAGAGCAGCGAATCTGAGGATCAACGTGGACAAGTGCGACTTCTTCAAAAAGGAACTTAAATACCTTGGCCATCAGGTGACCGAAGAAGGGATACGCACGGACCCGGAGAAAGTAGCTGCTATCGCCGAATTGAAGCCCCCTGAAAACGTAAAGGAACTACGACAGTACCTGGGAGTGGCATCCTGGTACAGGCGGTTCGTACCAGATTTTGCCACCACAGTACACCCACTACACACACTATTGAAGAAAGGTACAAAATGGGAATGGACCGGAGAGCACCAGGAAGCTTTCGAAAAGGTCAAAGCTAAGCTGACACAATCCCCTGTGCTAGCATGCCCAGATTTCTCAGGGCCATTTTGCTTTCAAACGGATGCTGGCAATTATGGCTTGGGAGCGATACTGACCCAAGACTCAGAGGAGGGCGAACGGGTCATATCGTACGCAAGCTGCGACCGAAAAAGAGTGCCTTGCGATAATCTGGGGCATAAGGAAGCTAAGACCGTACTTGGAAGGATACCACTTCACTGTCATCACGGATCATATGGCACTGAAGTGGCTGAACTCCATCGAAAGCCCATCAGGCAGGATAGCGAGATGGGCACTGGAACTGCAACAGTTTGACTTTGAAGTCAAATACAGAAAAGGAAACCTTAATGTTGTTGCAGACGCCCTATCCCGACAACCCGTGAAGGATACGTGCCTCAGAGTCTCGACTATGGACGACAAACGGACGCTACCAATTATGGCTTGGGAGCGATTATGACCCAAGACTCAGAGGACGTCGAACGGGTCATTTCGTACGCAAGCAGATCTTTAAATGGTGCGGAGCGTAACTATCGCGACCGAAAAAGAGTGCCTTGCGATAATCTGGGGCATAAGGAAGCTAAGACCGTACTTGGAAGGATACCACTTCACTGTCATAACGGATCATATAATTCTATAAACCCCAAAAAGAAAAGGGTATATAATAATTCAATAAAACCCCAAAAGGAAAGGGTATAAAAATAATGCAATAAAAACCCAAAAGGAAAGGGTTACACATAAATTAAAAAAAGAAAAAAAGGGGTATGCATATGTATATGTGTATATGTATATAGATATATATATATATATATATATATATATATATATATATATACATATATGTATGTATATGTGTGTATGTAGGTATATGTGTATGTATAAAAATGGAAGAAACATAAATATACGGCAGCGCCCAAAGGCGGGCCCAAAAGGCAAAAACAAAAGGCGGCCCTGAACACGGCGAATAGGAAACAACTACGCTGATCAGCTTTACAGCGGTAGAGCGAAAGGAAAAAAAAGACATGCAAAGAGAGAGCATGACCATGACCTACAATCGACCGCAAAACCTAAAAGCTAGAGCGCAACGGCCGCTGAAAACGTTCGCTCAGCAACACGCTTGCACATGAAGTGCAAAAACAACAACATGTGATCGAGTGCACACACCGAAAAAGGTCATCGCACCCAAAAACTAATCAGCCGCGCGTTTGCGCACAAAAGTGCCACGACAATTTACGCATGCACCGTTGGTTACTCACCCACACTATTACAGGTGCGTGTACACAAAGGGCACCGTTGGTTACTCACCAATATTAGTGCCCAGACGTGTGAGCACGCGCAACGAAAAGAGACAAACCGCCAAGAGGAAAGATTGTCGGTAGCCAAAACAGTCGAAACACCAATACATCCGGACGCAGAGATTGACCAATTTTTGCGAAGAGAATTGGCAGCATTTGGGGAAATAAAAGGAACGTCGCCTATAACGGAGCACCGTATTGTCATGAGCGACGATCGGCCAATTAAACAGCGGTACTTCCCCAAAAATCCAAAAATGCAAGCCGAAATCAACAAACAGGTGGACGACTTGCTGGCCAAAGGGTGCATCGAGCCCTCAAGAAGCCCACACAGCGCACCAATAGTGATGGTGAAAAAGAAAACGGGAAAATGGCGCCTCTGTGTGGACTTTCGACAACTAAACGGCAAATCAATAAAAGATGCATATCCATTGCCGCGAGTCCACCACATTCTGGATCAGCTAAGAGAGGCCAAATTTATAACAAGCTTGGACCTAAAAGACGGATACTGGCAGATCCCGATGGAGAAGGAGAGTCGAGCGATGACGGCATTCACAGTTCCAGGGAAAGGACTGTTCCAATGGAAAGTAATGCCATTCGGACTCCATTCGGCGCCAGCCACGTTCCAGAGGGCCCTCGATCGCGTGATTGGACCCGAAATGATGCCGCAGGCGTTCGCATATTTGGACGACATCATTGTAATCGGGAAAACACGCGAGGAACACATGGACAACTTGAGGGAAGTATTCAGACGGTTGAGAGCAGCGAATCTGAGGATCAACGTGGACAAGTGCGACTTCTTCAAAAAGGAACTTAAATACCTTGGCCATCAGGTGACCGAAGAAGGGATACGCACGGACCCGGAGAAAGTAGCTGCTATCGCCGAATTGAAACCCCCTGAAAACGTAAAGGAACTACGACAGTACCTGGGAGTGGCATCATGGTACAGACGGTTCGTACCAGATTTTGCCACCACAGTACACCCACTACACACACTATTGAAGAAAGGTACAAAATGGGAATGGACCGGAGAGCACCAGGAAGCTTTCGAAAAGGTCAAAGCTAAGCTGACACAATCCCCTGTGCTAGCATGCCCAGATTTCTCAGGGCCATTTTGCTTTCAAACGGATGCTGGCAATTATGGCTTGGGAGCGATACTGACCCAAGACTCAGAGGACGGCGAACGGGTCATTTCGTACGCAAGCAGATCTTTAAATGGTGCGGAGCGTAACTAGTCTGCGACCGAAAAAGAGTGCCTTGCGATAATCTGGGGCATAAGGAAGCTAAGACCGTACTTGGAAGGATACCACTTCACTGTCATCACGGATCATATAATTCTATAAAACCCCAAAAGAAAAGGGTATATAATAATTCAATAAAACCCCAAAAGGAAAGGGTATAAAAATAATGCAATAAAAACCCAAAAGGAAAGGGTTACACATAAATTAAATAAAGAAAAAAAAAAGGGTATGCATATGTATATGTGTATATGTATATAGATATATATGTATATATATATATATATATATATATATATATACATATATGTATGTATATGTGTGTATGTAGGTATATGTGTATGTATAAAAATGGAAGAAACATAAATATACGGCAGCGCCCCAAAGGCGGGCCCAAAAGGCAAAAACAAAAGGCGGCCCTGAACACGGCGAATAGGAAACAACTACGCTGATCAGCTTTACAGCGGGAGAGCGAAAGGAAAAAAAAAGACATGCAAAGAGAGAGCATGACCATGACCTACAATCGACCGCAAAACCTAAAAGCTAGAGCGCAACGGCCGCTGAAAACGTTCGCTCAGCAACACGCTTGCACATGAAGTGCAAAAACAACAACATGTGAGCGAGCGCAAATGCACACACCGAAAAAGGTCATCGCACCCAAAAAACTAATCAGCCGCGCGTTTGCGCACAAAAGTGCCACGACAATTTACACATGCACCGTTGGTTACTGACCCACACTATTACAGGTGCGTGTACACAAAGGGCACCGTTGGTTACTCACCAATATTAGTGACCAGACGTGTGAGCACGCGCAACGAAAAGGGCAACAACAACTTGGGCATCTGCAGAGAGACGCACATTATCAAATAGAGAGATAAAACGTCGGCGCTTGGAGATGCGCACCCGAAGGGCAAAGAGAGCCAAAACAACACATTTGCCGGCGTGCGCCCGAATTCTCACTCGCAAGCGCAAATCACATGGAGTGCAAAAAAAAAAAAAAAACAACAACATGCGAGCGAGCGCAAATGCATACACCAACGGAAAAGGTCATCGCACCCTAAAAACTAATCAGCCGCGCGTTTGCGCACAAACTTGCCACGACAATTTACACATGCACCGTTGGTTACTGACCCACACTATTACAGGTGCGTGTACACAAAGGGCACCGTTGGTTACTCACCAATATTAGTGACCAGACGTGTGAGCACGCGCAACGAAAAGGGCAACAACAACTTGGGCATCTGCAGAGAGATGCACATTATCAAATATAGAGATAAAACGGCGGCGCTTGGAGATGCTTACCCGAAGGGCAAAAGAGAGCCAATACAACACTTTTGCCGGCGTGCAGGCGTGCGCCCGAATTCTCACTCGCAAAGCTCTCGTGCACATTCTCCAAATTCTAATGCACACGCCTAAGCACTAGTATAAGAGCTGAGCTTGTGTCGAACTTCGGGCATCGCGATCACACATACCCACACACACACGCCCCAAAAGGGTATAAAGGGCAGAAGCAGCCACGCACTTTGGAGAAAATCGTAATCAACACAGTAACAACAGAATGTCAAGGCAGACAGTGAAGCAGCGAGTCGGCGTCAGGCCGCCGCCGAGCCTCGGACCCAAATCTTTCTGGCCGGCCCAGCGAAGCTGGTGCTCCGTGCGAGGAAAGAACCGGTCCGGGTGCGCGCGCGGCTACTGGTCGCCGGCCGCGACGCCAACACGTGCGAAGAGTGCGCTTGGTGCGCGAAGTGCGCGTGGTGCGCGTCATACGCATTGAGAGACGACGAGCGCTGCGTCGCGTCGCACAGGAGCAGCGGAACCGCCAGCACGATGAAATCGAGCTGCTGGCGTCGCCGCTCCACGCCCCAGCGTCGAGGGAGACGCACGGAGTGAGAGCGACGAGGGAGAGGTGGCATCACCGCCACGCGCCCCCAGCATGGGAGAAGATGCTGTGGGGCGCAGTTCCGGAGGCCAACGAGGAGGCACGGGCACGACGCCGACGCTACCCAAACGACCTGGACGACGTCAACCCGGAGTGGATTCGTTGGGAGTATCCGGAACTGCCCCCGACGCCGGACGCCGACACCACCGAGGTACGGTTCGCCGGGCCACGCCCCCGCACCGATTCTAGGGAGGCGGCCGAGCCGGCCGAACCCGACGAGGACGAGGACTCGGAAGGCGAGGCCGAAGGCCAGGGGACACCGGACGAAGTGGAGGAGGAGCCCATGCTCATATCGTCGGACGATGAGGACAGTGGCGAGGACCGGCGGTCTTCGGCGTCCCTAGTAGGCCCGGACGACGAGGAGACGATGCCGTGGCCACAAGCGACGGCGGAGCCGGAAATAATCGTAATATCGGACGAAGAGGAGGAGGAAGAGCAGCGCGAGGATGGAGGAGAGGCGCAGGGGCAGGGCGAACGCCCGCAGAATCCCGCCACCCACTGTGACCGCCACCTACAAGAGGGACTTCGCAGACGGCCATTGGAGACACCAGGTAACCCTGGTATGTGTCTGGGAGGAGGATGTGGGGTTGCCACCCACCTGACAGCTGGAGGAGGAGCAACCTCCCGCAGGGCCCAACCCCTCACAGCGACCACTGAGCCCAACGCCGCCCGCCGCGGGATCATCACCACCCCCGCCGCCGGAGTGGAGACCCCCGTTCATTCGCCAGGCGTCGTGCCCCGAGGCGGGACCCCGACCCACCCGACCGACGCTCAAGCGACAGAGCTCGGATCCGGAAAGAGAGGCTGGATGGCAGAAGTTGCCACCGTCGGCCTGGCCACCTGGCGTCACGGCGATGGCCGATGGCCATCCAGGACCAAGTCGACGGGCGTCCAGGATCGTGTGGCAGGAGGGGCTGCGCTAACGGGTGAAGACATCGGTGCGCGGCACGCGCGTCTTCCGCAAGGAGTAGCGGCGACAATATAAAAAAAAGAGGAAAAACAATATATATAATAATTATAATGATAATACTAATAAATACTTAAGAATAAAATAAGACCATTGTTTTTTCCTTTTAGGTTGGAAAGTGGAAATTTTCAGCTGCCGAAGAAAGAGGGGAGTGTGAGGAGCCATATAACCATGCACTTGTGAGCATGCATGTATGTGTATGTTTTTGATTAAAACATACATGTGTATGCATGTTCATGAACGGGCGTGCAAAATGCCCATGAGCATGTTATATGCGCCCTCACAACAACTGACATTCAGACCGAAATCCGGCGCTGATGCAGTTGCGGCGAATTCGCTCTCTTTCGCCGTCTCCCTTTCTAACGCAGGTGTTCAGCCATTTGAACGTGTCTGACACATATGTCCATCAGGACATGTGCCGTTAGTGTGTGAGGAGTATTGCGGGAGCAATACTGTTGTCCATACTCACACCGACGGCAGACAATGGCTGGCGCCAGTAAAAGGGCAGTGGAAAAGTACCCGAAAATCACGCCACCAGAAGATCACGCCACCGGGGTACAGTCCCGACAAAAGGGGTACAGTATAAAAGGAGCGCCGCCGCACAAGGCGGGGAGTTGAGATACGCGGCTATGAAAGTCAACACGCTGTGAAAAGTAAACAATAGAGGCTGCGCGTACACAGTGCGAACATAGGTACGAGGGAAAGCCAAAATTATCAGTGAAAACACAAGGATCACAGGACATCGAGGTCCTGAAACTAGGCGCGAGTCGTATATCCTTGCCACGCGTGAATTGTGGCAACAGGCGATATCCGCAAGAAACCAAGCGAAGCGAGCAAGGCTTGGTCTGTGATTAGCCAGAGAGTGAGACACGCGAATCCTGACTCACAAAAGGACGAGGCGTAATCCTTGGGAATCAAGGAAGCCGTTGATCCTGGTGAGTGTCATGAGTGCTGTACAGAATCTCTGGCGGGCAGACTGAGATCCTGGGCTTGCGTAGCTGGCGGAGTGCCGGGGCAAATTCTAGCGCACAGGAGCTCGAAGCAAACCTAATCAAGGACACCGAGGTGCAGCGAGGCGCCACGGAACGAATAGCCATTAAGCGATCCGTAAAACCAACAGTGGAATGTGTAATTGCAAACAAAACAGGTAAATAAAATAAAGCTATTTTTAATCTATGGACATTGTGTTATTAATTATTGCAAACGCAATATAAATTTGTTGCACGGACCCACAGCTCGATTGAGTTTAGCCTAGCGAAAACTCAACCTAGTAAATAGGTACGTTACAACTGGCGCCCAACTTACGCAAGGCTATACCAATTCAATAATTTGACAGAATTGATGCAGTTGGCTGAAGCATTCGAGGAACTCGAAGCGGACAGAGAGAAGCTGAGGCGACAGAGCCGCTTGGAGCAACCAAGGCTCATGGAACCACCGCGACGCCGCATGGAGCAGCCACAAACGCGTCAGGAAGCTTCACAATATAGCCACAGAGAATCCGCGCAAAGAAATAATCGACCACGATTTATAGCAATGACGGACACCCAGAACACACACAATCAGGCGTATCAGGAGCGGCCAGAATTCGACATGAGACCCAGACCTGCCCCGAGGACGAGACGAGACAACATACAAACACATGTAAGCAACCCAGCGAGGGCATGCAGATTTTGCGGCCAGGAGGGACACTTCGCAATAGAGTGTACAAATCCTATGCTGGAATATTGCTGGCTATGTGGACGTATCGGAGTTCGTACGTCAGTATGTTGTCCGTCGGGAAACGAACACCGGCGTCCGCCACCGAGGGGCGAGCGGGAGCCGAACACATCAGCCCCAAGACGCTAATCGGAAGCCTGTAGGACGAGGGAACGCAGCTGACAGCGGTCGTAGAGATCGGCAACTATCGGTATAAGACTACGATAGACACAGGGGCCACGAGTAGCTTCGTTAGCGAGAAGCTAGCTAGTGGACTGATCAACGTAGGCCGACGAAGCGCAACCGAACGTCGAGTCCGAATGGCAGATGGCAGAAACAGCTGAGTCCGAGAACAAGTCGAGGTGAACATAAGACTAGGGCTGAAAAACCTGGATATTGCCCTTCTGATACTCCCAGGAGTCATCGACGACTTAGTCCTCGGATGGGACTTTTTGTCAGGCATGGGCACAGTTTTGGAGTGCGCAGGGTTGCTAGTAAGCATTCCAAAATGCGAGACAAACCGCCAAGAGGAAAGATTGTCGGTAGCCAAAACAGTCGAAACACCAATACATCCGGACGCAGAGATTGACCAATTTTTGCGAAGAGAATTGGCAGCATTTGGGGAAATAAAAGGAACGTCGCCTATAACGGAGCACCGTATTGTCATGAGCGACGATCGGCCAATTAAACAGCGGTACTTCCCCAAAAATCCAAAAATGCAAGCCGAAATCAACAAACAGGTGGACGACTTGCTGGCCAAAGGGTGCATCGAGCCCTCAAGAAGCCCACACAGCGCACCAATCGTGATGGTGAAAAAGAAAACGGGAAAATGGCGCCTCTGTGTGGACTTTCGACAACTAAACGGCAAATCAATAAAAGATGCATATCCATTGCCGCGAGTCCACCACATTCTGGATCAGCTAAGAGAGGCTAAATTTATAACAAGCTTGGACCTAAAAGACGGATACTGGCAGATCCCGAAGGAGAAGGAGAGTCGAGCGATGACGGCATTCACAGTTCCAGGGAAAGGACTGTTCCAATGGAAAGTAATGCCGTTCGGACTCCATTCGGCGCCAGCCACGTTCCAGAGGGCCCTCGATCGCGTGATTGGACCCGAAATGATGCCGCAGGCGTTCGCATATTTGGACGATATCATTGTAATCGGGAAAACACGCGAGGAACACATGGACAACTTGAGGGAAGTATTCAGACGGTTGAGAGCAGCGAATCTGAGGATCAACGTGGACAAGTGCGACTTCTTCAAAAAGGAACTTAAATACCTTGGCCATCAGGTGACCGAAGAATGGATACGCACGGACCCGGAGAAAGTAGCTGCTATCGCCGAATTGAAACCCCTGGAAACGTAAAGGAACTACGACAGTACCTGGGAGTGGCATCATGGTACAGGCGGTTTGTACCAGATTTTGCCACCTCAGTACACCCACTACACACACTATTGAAGAAAGGTACAAAATGGGAATGGACAGGAGAGCGCCAGGAAGCTTTCGAAAAGGTCAAAGCTAAGCTGACACAATCCCCTGTGCTAGCATGCCCAGATTTCTCAAGGCCATTTTGCTTGCAAACGGACGCTAGCAATTATGGCTTGGGAGTGATTATGACCCAAGACTCAGAGGACGGCGAACGGGTCATTTCGTACGCAAGCAGATCTTTAAATGGTGCGGAGCGTAACTAGTCTGCGACCGAAAAAGAGTGCCTTGCGATAATCTGGGGCATAAGGAAGCTAAGACCGTACTTGGAAGGATACCACTTCACTGTCATCACGGATCATATAATTCTATAAAACCACAAAAGCAAAGGGTATATAATAATTCAATAAAACCCCAAAAGGAAAGGGTAAATAATAATTTAATAAAAACCCAAAGGAAAGGGTATAAAATAATTCAATAAAACCCCAAATGGAAAGGGTATAAAAATAATGCAATAAAAACCCAAAAGGAAAGGGTTACACATAAATTAAATAAAGAAAAAAAAGGGTATGCATATGTATATGTGTATATGTATATAGATATATATATATACATATGTATATATATGTATGTATATGTGTATGTATAAAAATGGAGGAAACATAAATATACGGCAGCGCACCAAAGGGGGCCCAAAAGGCAAAAACAAAAGGCGGCCCTGAACACGGCGAATAGGAAACAACTACGCTGATCAGCTTTACAACGGGAGAGCGAAAGGAAAAAAAGACATGCAAGAGAGAGCATGACCATGACCTACAATCGACCGCAAAACCTAAAAGCTAGAGCGCAACGGCCGCTGAAAACGTTCGCTCAGCAACACGCTTGCACATGAAGTGCAAAAACAACAACATGTGAGCGAGCGCAAATGCACACACCGAAAAAGGTCATCGCACCCAAAAAACTAATCAGCCGCGCGTTGCGCACAAAAGTGACCACAACAATTTACGCATGCACCGTTGGTTACTCACCCACACTATTACAGGTGCGTGTACACAAAGGGCACCGTTGGTTACTCACCAATATTAGTGCCCAGACGTGTCACCAACACTAGTACCCAGACGTGTGACACGCGACAGCGAAGGGCAACAACAACTTGGGCATCTGCAGGAGAGATGCATTATCAAATATAGAGATAAAACGGCGGCGCTTGGAGATAGCTTACCCGAAGGGCAAAAGAGAGCCAATACAACACTTTTGCCGGCGTGCAGGCGTGCGCCCGAATTCTCACTCGCAAAGCTCTCGTGCACATTCTCCAAATTCTAATGCACACGCCTAAGCACTAGTATAAGAGCTGAGCTTGTGTCGAACTTCGGGCATCGCGATCACACACACCCACACACACACGCCCCAAAAGGGTATAAAGGGCAGAAGCAGCCATGCACGCGGCCACTTTGGAGAAAATCGTAATCAACACAGTAACAACAGAATGTCAAGGCAGACGGAAATTGTAGGAAGCAGCGAGTCGGCGTCAGGCCGCCGCCGAGCCTCGGACCCAAATCTTTCTGGCCGGCCCAGCGAAGCTGGTGCTCCGTGCGAGGAAGAGCCGGTCCGGGTGCGCGCGCGGCTACTGGTCGCCGGCCGCGACGCCAACACGTGCGAAGAGTGCGCTTGGTGCGCGAAGTGCGCGTGGTGCGCGTCATACGCATTGAGAGACGACGAGCGCTGCGTCGCGTCGCACAGGAGCAGCGGAACCGCCAGCACGATGAAATCGAGCTGCTGGCGTCGCCGCTCACGTCCCAGCGTCGAGGGAGACGCACGGGTGAGAGCGACGAGGGAGGTGGCATCACCGCCACGCGCCCCAGCATGGGAGAAGATGCTGTGGGGCGCAGTTCCGGAGGCCGACGAGGAGGCACGGGCACGACGCCGATGCTACCCAAACGACCTGGACGACGTCAACCCGGAGTGGCTTCGTTGGCAGTATCCGGAACTGCCCCCGACGCCGGACGCCGACACCACCGAGGTACGGTTCGCCGGGCCACGCCCCCGCACCGATTCTAGGGAGGCGGCCGAGCCGGCCAAACCCGACGAGGACGAGGACTCGGAAGGCGAGGCCGAAGGCCAGGGGACACCGGACGAAGTGGAGGAGGAGCCCATGCTCATATCGTCGGACGATGAGGACAGTGGCGAGGACCGGCGGTCTTCGGCGTCCCTAGTAGGCCCGGACGACGAGGAGACGATGCCGTGGCCACAAGCGACGGCGGAGCCGGAAATAATCGTAATATCGGACGAAGAGGAGGAGGAAGAGCAGCGCGAGGATGGAGGAGAGGCGCAGGGGCAGGGCGAACGCCCGCAAATCCGCCACCCACTGTGACCGCCACCTACAAGAGGGACTTCGCAGACGGCCATTGGAGACACCAGGTAACCCTGGTATGTGTCTGGGAGGAGGATGTGGGGTTGCCACCCACCTGACAGCTGGAGGAGGAGCAACCTCCCGCAGGGCCCAACCCCTCACAGCGACCACTGAGCCCAACGCCGCCCGCCGCGGGATCACCACCACCCCCGCCGCCGGAGTGGAGACCCCCGTTCATTCGCCAGGCGTCGTGCCCCGAGGCGGGACCCCGACCCACCCGACCGACGCTCCAGCGACAGAGCTCGGATCCGGAAAGAGAGGCTGGATGGCAGAAGTTGCCACCGTCGGCCTGGCCACCTGGCGTCACGGCGATGGCCGATGGCCATCCAGGACCAAGTCGACGGGCGTCCAGGATCGTGTGGCAGGAGGGGCGGCGCTATCGGGTGAAGACATCGGTGCGCGGCACGCGCGTCTTCCGCAAGGAGTAGCGGCGACAATATAAAAAAAGAGGAAAAACAATATATATAATAATTATAATGATAATACTAATAAATACTTAAGAATAAAATAAGACCATTGTTTTTTCCTTTTAGGTTGGAAAGTGGAAATTTTCAGCTGCCGAAGAAAGAGGGGAGTGTGAGGAGCCATATAACCATGCACTTGTGAGCATGCATGTATGTGTATGTTTTTGATTAAAACATACATGTGTATGCATGTTCATGAACGGGCGTGCAAAATGCCCATGAGCATGTTATATGCGCCCTCACAACAACTGACATTCAGACCGAAATCCGGCGCTGATGCAGTTGCGGCGAATTCGCTCTCTTTCGCCGTCTCCCTTTCTAACGCAGGTGTTCAGCCATTTGAACGTGTCTGACACACATGTCCATCAGGACATGTGCCGTTAGTGTGTGAGAGTGCGGGAGCAATACTGTTGTCCATACTCACACCGAGGGCAGACAATGGCTGGCGCCAGTAAAAGGGCAGTGGAAAAGTACCCGAAAATCACGCCACCAGAAGATCACGCCACCGGGGTACAGTCCCGACAAAAGGTGCCAACCGGCTATAAAAGGAGCGCCGCCGCACAAGGCGGGGAGTTGAGATCGCGGCTACGAGAAGTCAACACGCTGTGAAAAGTAAACAAGAGAGGCTGCGCGTACACAGTGCGAACATGGTCGAGGGAAAGCCAAAACGTGTATCGAGTGAGAAACACAAGGATCACAGGACATCGAGGTCCTGAAATTAGGCGCGAGTCGTATATCCTTGCCACGCGTGAATTGTGGCAACAGGCGATATCCGCAAGAAACCAAGCGAAGCGAGCAAGGCTTGGTCTGTGATTAGTGAAGTGAGACACGCGAATCCTGACTCACAAAGGACGAGGCGTAATCCTTGGGGAATCAAGGAAGCCGTTGATCCTGGTGAGTGTCAGGAGTGCTGTACAGAATCTCTGGCGGGCAGACTGAGATCCTGGGCTTGCGTAGTTGGCGGAGTGCCGGGGCAAATTCTAGCGCACAGAACTCGAAGCAAACCTAATCAAGGACACCGAGGTGCAGCGAGAGCGCCACGGAACGAATAGCCATTAAGCGATCCGTAAAACCAACAGTGGAATGTGTAATTACAAACAAAACAGTGAAATAAAATAAAGCTATTTTTAATCTATGGACATTGTGTTATTAATTATTGCAAACGCAATATAAATTTGTTGCACGGACCCACAGCTCGATTGAGTTTAGCCTAGCGAAAACTCAACCTAGTAAATAGGTACGTTACAACTGGCGCCCAACTTTGGTGGTTGCAATAACTTCAAGCACACAACATATATTAAAATAAAATAAAATAAAAATTGTCCGCGCGTGGGTGTACAATTTAAAAAAAGAGGAAGTGCTAAAATATGGAGCAGAATTCGAAGTGGAGTTATCAGGAACTTTGGATGCTATGCGCAGACAATTTGGAGAGTGGGTGAGTACTCAGGAAAACAGATTGCCACATAGCACAAGATTGGAAGAACTGGCGGCGATTCATGGAAGAAACGCCGATTCATGGAAGACAATCGCCGGCCAGAGAAACAGAATATGTTGCGGATGCAAGAGAGTCGACGAATGTAAACTTCGCCCAGCTGAGCATCCCGGCAACAAGCGCAGCAGCGCGGACTCGAGACGCCAATCATACTCTGTGGGGAGTAGCGTCCACACCACAGCCACAAAGAAGAGTGTCCATAAACGAACAAACGGCACCGACTATGTCCCAAGAATACACCAGAGTCGCAAAACAAGTCCGCGAATGGAATTTTCGCTTCGACGGCACCACCAAGCCACTGGAATTCCTGGAACAAGTCGAATGGTCGGCAGACACATATGGATTGAACCTGAATTTAATTCCCAGGGCCATGCCCGAATTACTGCAAGGAATGGCCCTTAAGTGGTATGTTGCCAACAACCAGCACTGGACGAGATGGGTAGCATTCGTCCAAAGTTTTCAGGAGTATTTCCTTCCAAGCGACTACTTCGAAAACTTGAAGGACGAAGTTACCCGAAGACGACAGGCGATGCACGAACCATTTAAAGCGTACATGTTAGAAATGCAGACGCTCATGCGGCCACTTCAGTATTCGGCGGAAAGACAGCTTAACAAAATATACAACAAAGCCTCACGGATCTACGAGCTTACGCAAAGCCATACCAATTCAATAGCCGCATGGAGCAGCCGCAAACGCGTCAGGAAGCTTTACAATATAGCCACAGAGAATCCGCGCAAAGAAATAATCGACCACGATTTATGGCAATAACGGACACCCAGAACACACACAATCAGGCGTATCAGGAGCGGCCAGAATTCGACATGAGACCCAGACCTGCCCCGAGGACGAGACGAGACAACATACAAACACATGTAAGCAACCCAGCGAGGGCATGCAGATTTTGCGGCCAGGAGGGACACTTCGCAATAGAGTGTACGAATCCTATGCTGGAATATTGCTGGCTATGTGGACGTATCGGAGTTCGTACGTCAGTATGTTGTCCGTCGGGAAACGGACACCGGCGTGCGCCACCGAGGGGCGAGCGGGAGCCGAACAGATCAGCCCCAAGACGCTAATCGGAAGCCTGCAGGACGAGGGAACGCAGCTGACAGCGGTCGTAGAGATCGGCAACTGTCGGTATAAGGCTACGATAGACACAGGGGCCACGAGTAGCTTCGTTAGCGAGAAGCTAGCTAGTGGACTGATCAACGTAGGCCGACGAAGCGCAACCGAACGTCGAGTCCGAATGGCAGATGGCAGAAACAGCGGAGTCCGAGAACAAGTCGAGGTGAACATAAGACTAGGGCTGAAAAACCTGGATATTGCCCTACTGATACTCCCAGGAGTCATCGACGACTTAGTCCTCGGATGGGACTTTTTGTCAGGCATGGGCACAGTTTTGGAGTGCGCAGGGTTGCTAGTAAGCATTCCAAAATGCGAGACAAACCACCAAGAGGAAAGATTGTCGGTAGCCAAAACAGTCGAAACACCAATACATCCGGACGCAGAGATTGACCAATTTTTGCGAAAAGAATTGGCAGCATTTGGGGAAATAAAAGGAACATCGCCTATAACGGAGCACCGTATTGTCATGAGCGACGATCGGCCAATTAAACAGCGATACTTCCCCAAAAATCCAAAAATGCAAGCCGAAATCAACAAACAGGTGGACGACTTGCTCGCCAAAGGGTGCATCGAGCCCTCAAGAAGCCCACACAGCGCACCAATAGTGATGGTGAAAAAGAAAACGGGAAAATGGCGCCTCTGTGTGGACTTTCGACAACTAAACGGCAAATCAATAAAAGATGCATATCCATTGCCGCGAGTCCACCACATTCTGGATCAGCTAAGAGAGGCCAAATTTATAACAAGCTTGGACCTAAAAGACGGATACTGGCAGATCCCGATGGAGAAGGAGAGTCGAGCGATGACGGCATTCACAGTTCCAGGGAAAGGACTGTTCCAATGGAAAGTAATGCCATTCGGACTCCATTCGGCGCCAGCCACGTTCCAGAGGGCCCTCGATCGCGTGATTGGACCCGAAATGATGCCGCAGGCGTTCGCATATTTGGACGACATCATTGTAATCGGGAAAACACGCGAGGAACACATGGACAACTTGAGGGAAGTATTCAGACGGTTGAGAGCAGCGAATCTGAGGATCAACGTGGACAAGTGCGACTTCTTCAAAAAGGAACTTAAATACCTTGGCCATCAGGTGACCGAAGAAGGGATACGCACGGACCCGGAGAAAGTAGCTGCTATCGCCGAATTGAAGCCCCCTGGAAACGTAAAGGAACTACGACAGTACCTGGGAGTGGCATCCTGGTACAGGCGGTTCGTACCAGATTTTGCCACCACAGTACACCCACTACACACACTATTGAAGAAAGGTACAAAATGGGAATGGACCGGAGAGCACCAGGAAGCTTTCGAAAAGGTCAAAGCTAAGCTGACACAATCCCCTGTGCTAGCATGCCCAGATTTCTCAAGGCCATTTTGCTTGCAAACGGACGCTAGCAATTATGGCTTGGGAGCGATTATGACCCAAGACTCAGAGGACGGCGAACGGGTCATTTCGTACGCAAGCAGATCTTTAAATGGTGCGGAGCGTAACTAGTCTGCGACCGAAAAAGAGTGCCTTGCGATAATCTGGGGCATAAGGAAGCTAAGACCGTACTTGGAAGGATACCACTTCACTGTCATCACGGATCATATAATTCTATAAAACCACAAAAGCAAAGGGTATATAATAATTCAATAAAACCCCAAAAGGAAAGGGTAAATGTAATAATTTAATAAAAACCCAAAAGGAAAGGGTATAAAATAATTCAATAAAACCCCAAATGGAAAGGGTATAAAAATAATGCAATAAAAACCCAAAAGGAAAGGGTTACACATAAATTAAATAAAGAAAAAAAGGTATGCATATGTATATGTGTATATGTATATAGATATATATATATACATATGTATATATATGTATGTATATGTGTATGTATAAAAATGGAGGAAACATAAATATACGGCAGCGCAAAAGGGGGGCCCAAAAGGCAAAAACAAAAGGCGGCCCTGAACACTGGCGAATAGGAAACAACTACGCTGATCAGCTTTACAACGGGAGAGCGAAAGGAAAAAAGACATGCAAAGAGAGCATGACCATGCCTACAATCGACCGCAAAACCTAAAAGCTAGAGCGCAACGGCCGCTGAAAACGTTCGCTCAGCAACACGCTTGCACATGAAGTGCAAAAACAACAACATGTGATCGAGCGCATGCACACACCGAAAAAGGTCATCGCACCCAAAAAATCCAATCAGCCGCGCGTGCGCACAAAAGGACCACAACAATTTACGCATGCACCGTTGGTTACTCACCACACATTACAGGTGCGTGTACACAAAGGGCACCGTTGGTTACTCACCAATATTAGTGCCCAGACGTGTGAGCACGCACAACGAAAAGGGCAACAACAACTTGGGCATCTGCAGAGAGATGCACATTATCAAATATAGAGATAAAACGGCGGCGCTTGGAGATGCTTACCCGAAGGGCAAAAGAGAGCCAATACAACACTTTGCCGGTGTGCAGGCGTGCGCCCGAATTCTCACTCGCAAAGCTCTCGTGCACATTCTCCAAATTCTAATGCACACGCCTAAGCACTAGTATAAGAGCTGAGCTTGTGTCGAACTTCGGGCATCGCGATCACACACACCCACACACACACGCCTCAAAAGGGTATAAAGGGCAGAAGCAGCCACGCACGCGGCCACTTTGGAGAAAATCTTAATCAACACAGTAACAACAGAATGTCAATGCAGACGGGAATTGTAGGAAGCAGCGAGCCGGCGTCAGGCCGCCGCCGAGCCTCGGACCCAAATCTTTCTGGCCGGCCCAGCGAAGCTGGTGCTCCGTGCGAGGAGAGAGCCGGTCCGGGTGCGCGCGCGGCTACTGGTCGCCGGCCGCGACGCCAACACGTGCGAAGAGTGCGCTTGGTGCGCGAAGTGCGCGGTGCGCGTCATACGCATTGAGAGACGACGAGCGCTGCGTCGCGTCGCACAGGAGCAGCGGAACCGCCAGCACGATGAAATCGAGCTGCTGGCGTCGCCGCTCCACGTCCCAGCGTCGAGGGAGACGCACGGAGTGAGAGCGACGAGGGGAGGTGGCATCACCGCCACGCGCCCCCAGCATGGGAGAAGATGCTGTGGGGGCGCAGTTCCGGAGGCCGACGAGGAGGCACGGGCACACGCCGATGCTACCCAAACGACCTGGACGACGTCAACCCGGAGCGGCTTCGTTGGCAGTATCCGAACTGCCCCCGACGCTGGACGCCGCACCACCGAGGTACGGTTCGCCGGGCCACGCCCCCGCACCGATTGTAGGAGGCGGCCGAGCCGGCCAAACCCGACGAGGACGAGGACTCGGAAGGCGAGGCCAGGAGGGCACCGGACGAAGTGGAGGAGGAGCCCATGCTCATATCGTCGGACGATGAGGACAGTGGCGAGGACCGGCGGTCTTCGGCGTCCCTAGTAGGCCCGGACGACGAGGAGACGATGCCGTGGCCACAAGCGGCGGCGGAGCCAGAAGTAATCGTAATATCGGACGAAGAGGAGGAGGAAGAGCAGCGCGAGGATGGAGGAGAGGCGCAGGGGAGGGCGAACGCCCGCAAATCCCGCCACCCACTGTGACCGCCACCTATAAGAGGGACTTCGCAGACGGCCATTGGAGACACCAGGTAACCCTGGTATGTGTCTGGGAGGAGGATGTGGGGTTGCCACCCACCTGACAGCTGGAGGAGGAGCAACCTTCCGCAGGGCCCAACCCCTCACAGCGACCACTGAGCCCAACGCCGCCCGCCGCGGGATCATCACCACCCCCGCCGCCGGAGTGGAGACCCCCGTTCATTCGCCAGGCGTCGTGCCCCGAGGCGGGACCCCGACCCACCCGACCGACGCTCCAGCGACAGAGCTCGGATCCGGAAAGAGAGGCTGGATGGCAGAAGTTGCCACCGTCGGCCTGGCCACCTGGCGTCACGGCGATGGCCGATGCCCATCCAGGACCAAGTCGACGGGCGTCCAGGATCGTGTGGCAGGAGGGGCGGCGCTATCGGGTGAAGACATCGGTGCGCGGCACGCGCGTCTTCCGCAAGGAGTAGCGGCGACAATATAAAAAAAAAGAGGAAAAATAATATATATAATAATTATAATGATAATACTAATAAATACTTAAGAATAAAATAAGACCATTGTTTTCTCCTTTTAGGTTGGAAAGTGGAAATTTTCAGCTGCCGAAGAAAGAGGGAGTGTGAGGAGCCATATAACCATGCACTTGTGAGCATGCATGTATGTGTATGTTTTTGATTAAAACATACATGTGTATGCATGTTCATGAACGGGCATGCAAAATGCCCATGAGCATGTTATATGCGCCCTCACAACAACTGACATTCAGACCGAAATCCGGCGCTGATGCAGTTGCGGCGAATTCGCTCTCTTTCGCCGTCTCCCTTTCTAACGCAGGTGTTCAGCCATTTGAACGTGTCGACACACATGTCCATCAGGACATGTGCCGTTAGTGTGTGAGGAGTATTGCGGGAGCAATACTGTTGTCCATACTCACACCGAGAGCAGACAATGGCTGGCGCCAGCAAAAGGGCAGTGGAAAAGTACCCGAAAATCACGCCACCAGAAGATCACGCCACCGGGGTACAGTCCCGACAAAAGGTGGCCAGCCAGCCTATAAAAGGAGCGCCGCCGCACAAGGCGGGGAGTTGAGATACGCGGCTACGAAAGTCAACACGCTGTGAAAAGTAAACAAGAGAGGCTGCGCGTACACAGTGCGAAAATAGGTACGAGGGAAAGGCAAAATGATCAGTAAAGTCCACGTATACGAAGTGTGCAACGCAATCAAACACAAGGATCACAGGACATCGAGGTCCTGAAATTAGGCGCGAGTCGTATATCCTTGCCACGCGTGAATTGTGGCAACAGGCGATATCCGCAAGAAACCAAGCGAAGCGAGCAAGGCTTGGTCTGTGATTAGCCAGAGAGTGAGACACGCGAATCCTGACTCACGAAAGGACGAGGCGTAATCCTTGGGAATCAAGGAAGCCGTTGATCCTGGTGAGTGTCAGGAGTGCTGTACAGAATCTCTGGCGGGCAGACTGAGATCCTGGGCTTGCGTAGCTGACGGGCGGAGTGCCGGGGCAAATTCTAGCGCACAGGAGCTCGAAGCAAACCTAATCAAGGACACCGAGGTGCAGCGAGGCGCCACGGAACGAATAGCCATTAAGCGATCCGTAAAACCAACAGTGGAATGTGTAATTACAAACAAAACAGTGAAATAAAATAAAGCTATTTTTAATCTATGGACATTGTGTTATTAATTATTGCAAACGCAATATAAATTTGTTGCACGGACCCACAGCTCGATTGAGTTTAGCCTAGCGAAAACTCAACCTAGTAAATAGGTACGTTACAATACTAATGATGATATGCCCATCAAGTATAGATATTATTCGTTGCCCATTGCTAAAGAGCAACAGATGTGTACGGAAATCGATATAATGAATAAGTTAGTAGTAATAATTTCGTAGCGAGGAAAAAAATAAAAAAAGAGAGAATTTTATTTGTATTTAGTTTTTCATTTATTTTTTGTGTTGTACTTAAACAATCGATTTTCGCGTCGCATTTTTGTCTATTGTCCACCCTGGGGTGCATCGTTGGACACTCGACGTGGGATTCGCGCTTGCGGATTGCGTGAGAGACTCCAAGCTCTAAGTACTTGCCAACGGGAGGTGCAACACACTACTCGTACGGCAACCATAGACCAACAGCAATTGACTTTGCTGTGTACGCTGGGATCCGGTCTGACTGTCTTGGTATATCCGAGAGAATTGAGCTTTACTCCGATCACATCCCTTTGATCGTTGAGTACAGAGTGGCTGCAGCTCTGAATGCTCCCAAGATACGTCTTCTGCCGCGCAAGGCAAACTTCACCCGATTCCGGCAGAGGTTGGAGCAGTTTGTCAACTTGAACATGGAGCTGAGTGCACCGGCTGATATTGACGACGCAGCGGAGTTATTCCTGCGTAATATTAACGTGGCGGCGGAATACTCCTGCTTGTCCAACTACATTGTTCGCCTCCCAGTCCATCTCAGCCTTTTTTAAAACCAGAGGTTTTGGATCTGGTAAGGCACAAGATCTAAGGGACTTTAGACGAGCAGCGTACGAACTCTGAAAACTGATTTTTGACATTAAGAGCAAATATTTCCAGGATATGCTCCGCAATGCCGATCCCAATAAGAGTCATGAATTCAATTTGTGGAAGGCAACGCGTTGTGTCAAGCGGCAGCCACCAGGCGGATCCCCATTATGCGACCGGACAACACTTGTGTCGATTGGATGCAGAGATTGCATCGGCGTTTGCGGATGAGCTGGAAGGACGATTCACGCCTTTGCACTTGCATCATCCAGCCATGTACAGGATACTGAAACATTTTAAATGCAGATCTCGATCCTGTACAACCGATCACACCTATCGCCCCTGGTGAGGTCCGCTTACAGATTTGCAGGCTTAAGTCAACTAAGGCCCCTGACTATGATGGCATTGACAGCAGAGTTTCTATGGCCCTCCCAGAGAAGGGAGTAATGTTCTTGGTGCTACTTTTTA
This sequence comes from Drosophila paucipuncta, assembly GCA_035043875.1. Taxonomy (NCBI): domain Eukaryota; kingdom Metazoa; phylum Arthropoda; class Insecta; order Diptera; family Drosophilidae; genus Drosophila; species Drosophila paucipuncta. The sequence goes on along the minus strand of JAWNMP010000297.1, from coordinate 25,386 downwards.
ACTCCATGGTTCGCATCCACCCTTTCCCACTCCGTGGAAATGCGCTGTGATTGCGATGATTACAAAACCTGGCAAGCCGGATAATCCATTTTCTCCAAGATATTTGAATAAATATCAGTTTGGCTTCAGGCATCACCATGGTACACCAGAGCAAGTTCATCGAGTAGTACAGCATGTCCTCGAGGCCTTGGAAAATAAGCAGTACAGCCCTGCCGTCTTTCTGGATATCCAGCAGGCATTTGATCGCGTATGGCATGATGGCCTGCTACCATCGGCGCAGTATTTACTGCTCATGTCTTACTTACTTAGCCGTTCTTTTATGGTAAATGTTAGGGGCGAGCGATCAAACATCCGCCGCATTAGAGCGGGTGTACCGCAGGTTAGTGTCCTTGACCTGCCTAGTACACATTGTACACCGCGGACTTGCCGATCCCAGTAGCCAGAAATACGCTGCTTGCCACATACGCGGAAGGCACAGTGGCCTTGCTAACTCCACCACTCCTGGTATGTTGGAGGAGCAGCTGCGGTTACGCAGCGTTTTTGGATGATACTTAAAACGGTGAAAAGTGCGTTCCCAGCAATATTGATATAAATTGTGTAAATATATTATAAACCCGGCAGGGCATATTATTTAAAAGATTTTTGGTCATAGGCGACTGCCATAAAATTATGCCAGGGCGGCTACACTTACGATTCAAATTGTGATTACTTACAGTGTGAAAGTGCCATTTCTGTGCTTGAAGCTGCACAGTTGGCCAATCGAGCGCGACGAGCGTATTGCTGCCGTTAACAATTAACTTGCTGTTAATCTGTTGCGCCCAATACGGGGAATACATCAGTATAGTGCTACGTGGCAGCGGTACCAGCCTTGTGAAGGCGGGCTCAGCCCCGAATTCTCGGACGCAAATGTAACATCTGATTTGCATAAAGTGCACCAACTGGTGCAAATATCGGATCATATGTGAGCGGCGGTTGACCGAATCATTCTGAAGAAATAGTGACCGCACTGCAAAACTTCGATTATTTAGACTGAACTCTACAGGGCTACACAACTCTACGTTTTATTAAACTTTAGTTTAAATTAACATAGAATTAATTTTTCAGGAATTAATATTCAATTTTATAATGCGTTAACTAAACTTGGTATGGTATGTATATATTATATCAGCTGTTATATTATCTAATCCGTTTGGGAAGTTTACAGCAACGTCATCCGCCTTCAGGCCTTTCGACTACAATGGACTACTTACACATATGTTTTGGTGCTGTAAGTACGGCGTAACCGCACTCAGAGATTGTAAGTTATAAAGGCAATAACTAAAAACAATAGAAAAAAATAAAGCCTTGCAGCTGAATTAGCTGAATCAATATCTGTGCAGAAATCTCTCCAAGATTTCCTTTTTTCCCGTCTGGTGGCTTTTTTGTATTCAGCCAGACTTGATTTGTATTTTGACCATTGCAGGTCGTTATTTTGCGCTTTCGCCGCATTGAAGACAGACCTGCAAATTTGTCGAAGGACATTTAGTTGAGGTGTTCACCATGGTAGTTTCTTCTTAAGCACTGGCTTACTGATAGGGCAAGGCTGCCTTCAAAGCTTTATTACATGCTATAGTGAAAGTCTCCGTGCGATTACAGGAGATGAGCTAATTTGTCCTGACCTTTTGGTGGGTGTTCCGAAAGGGTTCGGTCAAGTTTGACTTTGAAGGTTTCCCAGTTCGTCTTCTTCTGATTTGTGAAGTGAACTGGTTCTGGGTGGCTCGCAAGAAGCTCGAATTCTATGTACCTGTGATCAGAGAAGGAGTGGTCATCGGGCACTCTCCAGCTTGTTAGCTGGTCACTCATAGATTGTGAGATGAGGGTCAGATCAATGACCTCTCGTCTATTTTTAATAATGAAAGTGGGTTCATTCCCCGTATTACATACTAGAAGGTTAGTATTAAGAATGAAGGATAAGAGTGACTCACCCCTTGGATTTGTGTCCGTGCTCCCCCACTGAGTGTGGTGAGCATTGGCGTCGCAGCCTATAATTAGGCCAATCCTGTGCTTCTGGCACTCCTGGACGAGGGACCTTGTAATCTCGTCTGGTGGCGGGCCGGCGCTGTCGTAGGCCATGGTAGGCATGGCTCCGTTGCTGGAGCTGATTGAGCTACAGGCTAACCGCTGTGTTGTCGGCATTGCTAAAATGATAAAACAGATGTTCTCTCGCGAGGATGCAGGTGCGTTTTTACCTTTATTTCCAGCTACTAGGAGCTTATAATTTTTGTTACCTAGTCGTCTCCGCCTTCAGCCAGGCGGAGCATCAGGGCAGCGGATGCCTGCTTTACTGTGGTGAAGGTGTATCTGTTGTAGTCTTAAGGACATCCGGAGAATCCACCCCCACCACTATATTGTTGCTGTCATCTTCGTCCGACAGCGTAAAATCATCCTCGTCTTACTCGTGACACAAGGCAGAGTTGACGTGTCCGGCATGTAACCAGGCTCCAGCTCCTCATCGGTGGCTCCGATCTCCACAGGAGGGCCCTGTTCAGCCGTCTTGTTAAAGATAACAGGGTCTTCTCCGGCCGGCGCATCCCGATCAGTATGCACGCGCGAGCTCGAGACTTCGCTCCAATCGACTGCAACCAGCTTCGCCCCCAGGGTAGACCTCTGCTACGGCAGCCTTATAGTGCACCATCGAGCGAGCACCCTGACCGGCGATGACCTTCGTGTTTCCCTGGTACCACCCGGCATCTCTGCATACCGGTGGTGGCCCAGGCACCTTGCTCAGCATTTTTAGCCAGTGGAGAGTGAGGGCCTCCTTCCACCCACTTCCACTGATTTCTTTGGATTCTGCCGTCCTTATTGCCCTTGTCACGGATCCCTATTAGGATTCTCTCTTGGCAATTTTAGCAAAGGACTTTCCCTGTTGCACGCTGGCCGGATTTGCAACGGGTCCTGGGCTTCCCGCGAGCGTTGCCGTTTTGCCGGCTCTGCTCTTTATTGGGTGGTGCCTCACAGAAGTTTGGCAGCACCTTCCTGGCCCACACCACCTTATTTTGCCATTCGGCTGGTGGGTTAGACACTGTATTTGCGTTCTGCCGCTTTAGAATGCTTGCGGCATTTCTTCGGTCGGCATATGTGAACCTCTTAGCCGCAGCTCTGGTAGTTGGTATTTCGCCCTTTGCACCTGCTCCGGCTGCCAGGTTGGCTGCACAAGTGCTTGCCTTCCCACCACGGAGTCGGATAGATCGGGGTTCTTAACAGCTGCACCCTCACCACTGGCTTGACAAACAGGCTTCTCAGCCACTTATTTCAGGATGCCGCTTGGCCACGAGCCACTGCCTCCGCTACATGTTTGGGATTGCTCCCTACCGGTTTTGTTAGAGTACCGGACTCTTTTTGAATTTTTTGTATTTGGGTTGGATTGCATGGTGATTCCCACGAGTTGCGGAGAAAGAATGTCCACCTGCACAGAGATCCGCGATGTGCAGGTAAGGCTGATTAATATAGGAGGTCGCCAGGTATCCGATATGCTCCGTAGAAGACTGGGCATTTGTGGGCCCCAGCTTGGCTGACTATCGGCACGGGTCGCATTACATCTTAATCCGGCCACTACCTCGGAACCATGACTCGTCCTTTCCCAGGGACAAGACTATGGAGACAGTTCATGTCCAAGGTTCGGGTCACGAGTCTTAGCTAGCAATGGTACCTTGCAGGACCACTGCAATGATATTACCAGTCGTCATCCTCGTGGAGGGTTCAGTTGAGGACTTTTTGCCAACCAAGTAAAACTCCTAAAATTAATGTCAAAAATAATGGAACTAAAATCATAATTATGAAGTATATATGGAATTAATTATGGATTAAAAAAGTTTAATGGGCTCCTGAGATAAATAAATATATAATTAGTGGATTCTGTTAGCTATTCTGTCTGGTTGTTTTATTCCTTTCCTTTAGCGCTCTGTATTTACCAGGTGCTAAATAAGGAGTCTATTTAGATTCATTTGGCGAATCATAGACACACATTTGGTCAACAAAAGTTAATGTTACCTGATTACAAAAAAGGACTACATGAAAACATCTACGGTCAACTTGGCGACCACGAGGAGCAAATAAAAAACAACAAATTCAAATTTTGTTTAGTACTATACCTTGACTAACATTCCGGTTGTGAGTCGAGTCATAACCTGTCGCAGAAACAAAAAAAATTACCTCCAATTAGTCAGGTATTACGCTAAATAAAAAAAAGAGAAGAGGAGATACAAAATGTAATTCGAAACTACAAAAAGGATCCTGTGGATCCGAAATCGAAGCCAGGATATTATCAAGAGCGCCTGAGAAGATTAAACAACATTTGGGAGACTTTTTCAAAGGAAAGTAAACTGCAAGAAATTGTCAAGGAAAAATTTGAACATAGCAATTTTTGGAATGAATACTATGTGCAAATAAAAAATTTAGTACTTGAATAAAAATACATAAAAAGAGTTGGAATTAGAGCCAATGATTCGTGATTCGTGAGCAAAATGTATTGCTCGACAGTTTAGATCGAATAATGAACAAAATGACTAACGAGACTCCGCAAGGTTTTAAAAAGTCATAAGCCAATGTTGGAACTCATTCCAAAAAATGCATGGATCCCAAGAAGATTGGATATGATGATAGGATGATAGGAGAAAGCACGAGTTAATGTTATGCTTGAATCACATCATAACAAGTTCAACTCAAAATTAGGAGCTATAGTGCTGGGAAATTCACACAAAAGAAGTAGCAAAGGCACGCTATTTCATACCACATCATTGTGTGGTAAAACCTTTCTACAACAAAGTTAAGAGTAGTTTTTGATGATTCAGCAATTACGTCATTCGAAATTCGCTTAACGACTTCACGCACAAGGGACCAACTGTGCAAAATTCAATATTTTCAATTTTGCTTCGGTTCCGAATGCACAAATATTTATTCAAAGCGGACATTGAAAAAATGTATCGTCAGATATGAATGAATCCCGAAGATCAATATTATCAGACCATAGTATGGTGCAGCGACCCATCAGAGGATCTACGATACTACAGACTGAAATCAGTTACATATGGAACAAAGGCTGCACCATATTTACCCACAATATCTGGCACAAAAGCCAAAAAGAGAACTTCTATTAGAACATGCTGCATTGTAAAATTATTTCTATGTTGACGACTGCTTAACTAAGCGAATACGATACCAGAGGCTTTCCATAGACAGCAACATCTAAATAAACTCCTGGACAGCTCCCGATTTAAGTTAAGGAAATGGTGTAGTAATAATAATTAACTACTTCAAGGAGTTCCAAAAGAAGATATATTTTCAAATGTTCAGCTGGAGGTTACCGCATATGAGGACTGCTCTATTTAGACCCTGGGAATCTACTTGGATACCCAAATTAGATGTTTTATGTGGTAAAACAGATATTATCACTAATGATAAAATAACAAGAAGAGATGTCATGTCTGAAATCTTCAGAATCATCGATCCTCTTGGACTTTCTCACGAGTGGTCATGAAGGCAAAAATATTCATGCAACACCTAACAAAAGAAGAATTTGAGTATAAAGAAGATCTCCTAGTGCACCTTCAAGAGGAATGGAAACAATACAGGGAGATGCTGAAAATGCTCAACACTATTCAAGTGCCACGTCACATATTTCGTGGAAAATTACATGTATCAACAGAAATTCGTACATTTGTTGATGCTTCCGAAAAGAGCAACACATTAAGACAAACAATCAACAGTTCAATTGTTATGTGCCAAATCATACCTAGCCCCAATCAACACAATAACTTTACCACGCCTGGAACTAAAGGCTGTTGTATTGGGAGCTCAGCTACTAGCAAAAATTAAAGAAGACATATCAATGAAAACGCACCAACTTATTAGTGGTCGAATTCAAGGATTGTACTATCGTGGATTAATTGTCGAGCATCGATTCGTGACAAATTCGTTGCCACAGGAATTGGGACGATCCAGGAACTAACATTAAAAAGGAATGGAGGCATGTTGCCTCTGAGAATAATGTCGCTGATACCATCCATAGGAATAGCTGCTGCTAAATTCGGTAAAGACAGAATGTGGTTTTATGGTCCACTGTTCTTACATGGCTAGCCTTTAAAATGGCCACCACCGTTTGTCACTACTAAAGATGAGGTGGAGAAAGGCAAACCCCAAGGATTAGTCAGAGATCCATAATCTATCACCAGAGAGGAGGACATCATCTACAAAATTCGGTATAATGCATTCAATAAGCTAGTCAGAATTATAGCTTAAATGACTCCACATAAATTGTACAGTTCAATAAACTTCAAGAAGCAAAAAAAATTCAGCATCAGTTATATACAACGGAATGATCAGGCAAATTAAAAGACAAAAGGATGCATGAGCCAGTGCAATTAATGCCTTAGCACACTTTTTGGATCAAGAGGGAATCTTGCGAGTAAGAGGTCGACGTAAACAGTAAATCTCTATTTTAGTGCAAAGCACCCAATGCTATTACCATTCAATGACCCAATCGTAAAAATGATCCAGAAAGGAAAAGGCATGGCCAGAAATATTGTTAAAAATTGCAGCAAGTGCACTACATCAAAGCCGAAATTAATGGGTCAAGTCGTGGGAAATCTACCACCACTGCGGGTCACACAAGTCAGACCATTTTTTTTATGTATTGCTGACCATATCAAGATAGCAATTCTGGATCCCGAAAGGAAGAAGCATCGTCGAAATATTGCTCAAAATTTTATCATGTGCAAAAGCCGAAATTAATGGGTCAGATTATGGGAAATCTACTACCACTTTGGGTCACACAAGCCAGACCATTTTTTAACTCTGACGTTGACTATTGTGGACCTTTTAAAATACACTACAAAATTAGTGGAAAGAATCCTAAAACTGCATACATTGCAATATTCGTTGCAAAGGCAGTTCATCTGGAACTGGTAAGCGATCTCACCACGGAGGCATTTCTAGCAACACTGCAACGCTTCATTAGTTGCCGTAGAAAGTGTCAAACAATGCACTGTGGCAACGCAACAAATTTTGTGGGAGCAAGAAACAAGTTTCAAAAGCTAGAGAAAGCGATATTTACAGAAAAATGGTCGGTCTAAATAATTCAGGAATGCACTAGAGGAGTCCAATTCAAGTTCATACCTCCTCGAGCACCACATTTGGCCGGACTATGGGAGCTGCAGTAAAGTTAGCAAAACATCTGCTATTAAAAATGTGACGCGAATGCGAATGTGATGCGAATTTAACATATGAAGAGTTGGGAACTGCCATAGTCGAGATAGAAGCGATACCAATTCTCGTCCTTAACGCCTCTATCAGATGATCCGAATGATATAACTGCAGAATAATTTCTAATTGGAGAACCACTAACCGCAAGCCGACAGTGAGCCATCCCAGCAACCCAAAACTCTAGGACAACGGCGGCAAGCAGTGTTAAAATTAAAACGTTCATTTTGGACCCAGTGGTCCCATGAATATCCGCAGCAGATGCAGCATCGTCAAAAGTGGGGAAGGTCGTCAGCAAACATCAAAGTAGGAGCACTGGTGTAATAGTCGTTCAATAATAATACTTTTTTTGTACAATTCTGGCTCCACTCTTAATTAATTGTTTAGTAGCGATCTCTGCAGGTTTTGTGAAAGAGAGGAGGAGTCCTCGAAGCACATCTCGGCAGAATGTGTCGCCCTAACTAGAAGAAGAAGCAGCATCCTAGGGGCGCATGTTTTGAATTGCGAAGACATAGTAGACCTCAACCCAACAAAGATCCTCACGTTTGTAAGAGAGTTGGGACTGATGGAAGAGCTATAGCTCAGAAGGGGGCACAATAGATCAAATAGGTCGCGGTGCAGTCTCACCCCCAATAATAATAATTAATTGTTGGTGTTTAGGCGGCCGCTAAAGGGAAGAGATATGCAGATAACCAAATAAAAGAGAACCACTCAAGAAGCGCTCAGCAAGAAGCTTTTCAATAAGCGCACGGTTCAATCGAGGCATTTTTGCGGTCAAACTGTCAAGGTTATTGGAGGAAAGAAGTCGTGTACTTAGCAAATCGACAGTGAATAAAATAAAACACGTGATTGAATTCAAGGGTTACAGTATATATATATATATATATATATATATATATATATATATATATATATATATATATATATTATTGTGAAAGTGCGGTAGAGAATAAAAGGTATGTTAGAGCAATTGGTTAATGAAAAATATTCGACCGAACCAATTCAAACTGTTATAGGCAATTTCTTTGGGAAAAGAGCCAGCTGCACACGGTTAATAATTTACACCGAGGGAATGATATAACCAGCGGGACGGAAGTGCGGAAGAGAGTTTAACCCAAGAGAGCAACTTCATCCTACGGATACCAATTGAGCGGATATTCGCTATTGTCCACGAGACAATAAACAGTTTGAAATCAAATAATTCCGAGTTTATTATCAGCTAGTGCCAGATGACCATAAAAGTTTATCCATAAAAACGAGAATGATCAGTTCAGTTACGTTGCACACGCGCCTACTTACAAACACACGTAATTTTTGAGCTAAAGTGCTTATCAACTTTTGTGTTTTGTATAAACGTGGATAAACAGATCATAAAACTTAGGCAGATCATAAAATTTGAGCAGATTATAAACTTGGAGCAGATCATAAATCTTCTGATAAATTCAGTATATTCGACAAGCTGAGCTCGTAATTGGCGAAATGCTCTAAATAATTTTTCATACAGCTTCCCTCTACGTCGACGAACATTGGGCCCAACGATCGCATCGATTTCAACAAAAAAAAAGAAAACAATCAACGTAGAGTGAGTAAGTAACTAGCTATAACGTAGGTACGACCTACTTAGTAAATAAGGGAAACCATATACATATATCAGAAACAAAAAAAAGGACTGTCAAAAAAGCCATGTAACGTCCATTATCTAAAAACTTATTCAAGATATATATGCTTTAAATATAAGTAATGCATTCTAAAGTTTAATTTGAGCGTGATGCCGTATTGAAATACTGATAAAACCATGAAGTTTAAATTTAATAATGATAATAATTAATTAAGAAAAAAGAAGAAGAAGAAGAATCCTAAGATAAAAGAATGTTTAAATGTGAATGAACAAACAAAAAAAAAAGAAAATGTACTTATAGATTATAGTTCAATTATATTTTTAAAAAATAATATTAATATTAATGATCACAACCTACTGAATTAAGTTAAGGAAGAATATATGAATTTGAAAGCAATTTAAAATGAGGTGCTGAGGGAGTATTCGTCTGTCGAGTATCCATGCTAAGTTTTTACAGAATATGGTAGGTTTTAAGAGTCCGTCCAAAGGATAATGTAACAAAATGTGTGTCATTCTCATGGTAGGTGGGTACAGAAGAGGGACAACTACCATCTATGTGCCCTCTAACAGGACTAGTGTCTCAGTATAGTTATAGAACGTGTCGGCGTCTCAATAATTGAAAATTGAATTACAGTAACCCAAGTTGTTACTTGTTTTGTAAGCGCGCCACTGCCTGAAACTCCTAAGCAAGGCGCCTGGGCCACCACCGGTATGCAGAGATGCTGTGTGGTACCAGGGAAACACGAAGGTCAGCGCCTACCAGGAGGCTCTGCTTGGTAGAGCTTTATAAAGCTGCAGTAGCAGAGCTTAATGAAATCTACCCCGGGGCGAAGCTGGTCGCTGTAGACTGGAGCGAAGTCCCGAGTAGACCCCGGGCACGCATCTGGATCCCGGCCTCCTTAAAGGAACCGGACCAGGTGCTTAACCTTTGCAATTATGCAATTATGCAACACCTCTCTTCCCTCCCATGACTGGAAGGGTGGTGAAGATTGAGGCCACCGAGGGGCCAACAAATCAGGCGGTGCTGATCCTAAACAAGGAATCGCTGGCTTTATTAAAAATAGACGAGAGGTCATTGATCTGACCCTCATCTCAGAATCTATGAGTGACCAGATAATAGGTTGAAGAGTGTCTGATGTCCACTCCTTCCTCTGATCACAGAAACATAGAATTTGAGCTTCTCGCGAGCCATCCAGAACCAGTTCACTTCACTAATCAGAAGAAGGCGAACTGGAAATCTTCAAAGCCAAACTTGACCGAACCCTTTCGGAACCCCCATCGAAAGGTTCGGACAACTTAGCTCATCTCTGCTCTCACAGAGACTTTCACTACAGCATGTAATAAGGCTTTTAAGGCAGCTTGCCCTATCAGTAAGCCAGTGCACAAGAAGAAACCACCATGGTGGACACCTCAACTAAATGTCCTTCGACAAAGTTGCAGGTATCTCTTCAATGCGGCGAAAGCGCAAAATAACGACCTGCAATGGTCAAAATACAAATCAAGTCTGGCTGAATACAAAAAAGCCACCAGACGGGAAAGAAGGAAATCTTGGAGAGATTTCTGCACGGATATTGATTCAACTACTGAAGCTGCAAGGCTTAGGAAAGTTTTATCAAAAACCACACCCACACTAGGTTATCTGAAAAAGGATGACAACTCTTGGTCGGTCTCCAGTGAAGAGTCACTGGAAATCCTCCTTCAAACACACTTCCCTGGCTGCTCTGAGCAGCCCCCGAGGTGCGCAGAAACCAACTGTATAGAGAATACATCTTTAAAGACTCTTATACACAAAGGAAGCATTAAGTGGGCAGTAAACAGCTTCAAGCCGTTGAAATATCCAGGCCCCGACCAAATAAGCCCAGTTCAACTACAAAAGTCGGGGAATACAGCCATAAATTGGCTACATCAGATCTTCGGGAAGATTCTGAAGACCGGTCGCATCCCAGTGACATGGCTCCAGTCAAAAATAACCTTCATACCCAAAGCTGGGAAGCCATCGCACACCAGCGCCAAAGATTTCAGACCCATCAGTCTGACATCCTTAATGCTAAAGACCCTGGAACGACCATTGAACCCAGGCTTATGTCGGAGTCCCAGCACGCATACAGGAAGGACAAATCCACAGATACTGCCCTTCATTCTGTGGTCTCTACTATAGAGAAATCTTTACTACACAAGGAGCCCATCCTAATAGCGTATCTCGACATTGCTCGAGCTCTAACTGGGGATTGACACCGGTACGGTGGGATTGATCAGTCAATTGCTCACTTGCAGGACTGTGATATCCACACTAGGGTCGTCAACTCTCTCCAGGTTCGTAGCAGTGGCTACGCCACAAGGAGGCGTGCTGTCACCCCTACTATGGCACATAGCAATAAACAATTTGCTGTGGGACATGGATGGGGGCGGCTGACGAATAGTTGTATACGCAGATGACGTTGCGGTAATTTTCATGGGAAAATGCCCACAAACTCTCTGTGACCTCATGACCAGTAAATTAAACATACTTTCATGCTGGTAAAATAGAGTGGATTAGGGGTAAACCCAAATAAAACGTAATTGGTTCTTTTCATAAAAAATTACAAGGTCCTTCGCTTGTCCCACCCCAACTAAATGATGTGAATCGATCTTCAACAACAGTGCCAACTTCTAGGACTGACACTGGATAGGAAACTAGACTGGAACCTAAACATCCAATCTCCGGTTAAAAAGGCAACAGTCGCTCTATATACGTGTTGGAAATCCATTGGGCTTAAATGGGGTATGTCCCCAAATATCGTTAAATGGTTATACACATATATAGTCAGACCTATACTTCTGTATGACGTCATAGTATGGTGGCCCTGTCTTAAAAAGAAAACCACCCTTAATAAACTAAACAAAGTTCAGAGAATGGCTGAATTATGCATATCAGGGGCGGTTCATACCTCACCTAGTGAGGCACTTGATGCTATCCTGGACATCCCATGTCTCGAAAGACAAGAAATGAAAATGCAACACTCACGGCCTTAAGGTCAGAAAGTCCCTCGCCTGCGCTACTCAGAGCATTGGCCATGCCTCAATCCCAGAAGGAAGCCTGACCATCCCTTCAAAAACAGATTACTGCGTGCCAGTAACACAACTTGAAACTCCCTTAAATATATACTTCCCTCGGAATGGGTTTATGGCACCCTCGGCCCACCGGCGACCATAACCTTCTTACAGACGGCCCAAACTAGACAACCGCGTAGGCGGAGGTGTCTACTCCGAGCAACTCAAAATACAGTTATCCTTCAGCCTTCCAACACACTGCAGTGTCTTTCAAGCTGAGATACTGGCTATAAAGGAAGCTATAGACTGCCTGGAGAGGCTCAAAGTCAGCCCTAGCATTGTGAACATATATATTGACAGTCAGGCAGCGAGTAAATCCATCAGCTCGATATCTTCAAATTCGATATCAGTAACAAGCTGTCTCAAATCTCTACACGAGATGGCTAAACAGTATGTTATTAGCCTACCTGTAAGCTCAACATCAAAAATGGCCTAATATCAACTCCATGCGCAGCAAGCAAAGAGCTGTGCAGTCTAAGTCGGACCAACTGTTCTGCAGTGATCCGGGCTCTAACTGGGCACTGGCTGGTCGGCATTCATGCCAAGAGATTCCACGTGCCATACAATGACTTTTGCAGAAGCTGCAAGGACGAGGAGGAAGTGGAATCTCCAGAACATTGCTTCTGCCACTGCCCAGCACTTGCCAAGAAAGGCTGGAAATCCTAGGAAACTACTCCCTAATTTTAACGGATCTCCGACATGAGACCGGCCAAGATAGCGAAATTCATCAACGAATCTGGCTGGGCAAATGTTTGAATGTTAGAAATTCTTGGAGGCATGACTGCAGGACTGCACTTCGGTATTCCTCCAATAATTTAGAATGTTCAGGGAAAATTACATCCTCAAACTCCTTGAGGAAATCATCAATTTTCCTCACAATTGTTTTAAATCCAAAATTCGAAATGAGACCCATTCTGTTGTGTATTCTCCAAAAGCAGAAATGCAACTGAAGAATTATTTTACTTTATTTATAAAGTGTCTATACTTGTGTAACTTTCTTTTGTAATACTTGTCTATACTGGTTTACATCTTTTTTTATTTCTTTTCCCATCTTTCTTGAAATTTCAAAGCATAAGCGAGTTAAATCAATTTCTGCTTCATGCCCATAAGACGCATCTAAATCTACAAGTTGGACATCATAACAACATAAGAATCAAGTAAAAATTATCCCTAATCTTATTAAGGCTCTCTCTGATTCACTATCAAATTCAATTTTATTTCCATATTGATTTAAAATTAATATGCATTGCTTATCGTATTTTCTAATCTTAAAATGACACTTTATACTCTCAATCTTCGGATTATCAACTAGCATCAGGCATCAAGAACTCAAACTGCTCAAGCCTTAGCTGGATATATTCCTTAAACGGCAGTAATTGAATCAATTCCTTTTTTCCAAATCCAATGAAATTACGATTATGCTGCTGCATTCAACTCATTGGTGTAAATCGTCTCGTTGTTGAAAAGCCACACTTCAATTTTAGATGTAGATTATAACATATAATTGAATTGTGAACGCTATTTAAGTGAAGAGTTTGCTCTGCTTATACATTAACAATGAAAGATGGACAGAACTGTTTCCTTGATTTGAAAGGAAACGAGAACTTTGGTGATCAACCACCGAATTTTTCATTCAAGCTCCTATGATATAAAGAGCTGGATGAAACCCCTACTAAACAGTACGTCGATGGATTGGATTGGTGTGATGGCGACATTTCTTATTTAAGCCTTGGTGATATATTAAGTCCATTAAATAGTTTCGCTACATTTATTGTACGAGGTCGAGCAAAGAAACAGTTTTTAAGTAAATATTTAACTACAAAAATAGTTGATTTAGAACTAGATAAAAGTTTAAGACACTTTCAAAACTTTTTCACAAATTGTAGAATACATAAGAAAATAACAAACCAATGTGCTCTAAACAATTTATTTAAACTCTTTGTAATCTTAGAAAACTCTAATTTTGAAATATATGGAAATTAGAATTTGATTATACCATTATGTTCCTAAATATAAACAAACTAAAAAATCGATAAAATTTCGAAATATTGAGTTTTACTTTATTCAATTTAGTCAATGGGTTACATCGCACTTAAATTAGAGATTATAATAAAATCTAATACAATCGTGCGTTTCTTAGGGCACATACACTTTATTTAGATAGACCCACAATCGGAGAAAACATTTAATTTCATCGCATCTAATCGTGGACATCACATCGCACTTAAATTAGAGATTATAATAAAATCTAATACAATCGTGCGTTTCTTAGGGCACATACACTTTATTTAGATGAGACCCACAATCGGAGAAAACATTTAATTTCATCGTACAACCAAAGTCTTCAATGTTGATTACACACGTCTTTAGAAACTTTTCAAGAAACTTTTTCTTTGTATCTCCCTTCGTGATTACTCTCATATCCTTGAGAAGCTCACGAATATAGTTTCTGACTTCTAAAAAGCTATAATTTCCATCATTCCAACAGAGGTTGCGCTGATTTCTAGTTAACCATATTGCCGTTTTACGGGCCTTCTTCATTAGTTAGAAAATCATATGGTGGTCTTATAAGGTAATGAATATCATGATAATAACCATTCTTAAAAACAATAGCAATTTCTTTTAATATAAAATGATCATAATTTCCAAAAAACCCTTGAATGTCCACAACTACTTGATTCTCCATCGAATTGATTTAAACAATGCGCTGAACTAATCCTGTTAATGGTGAATACTCAACTAACCGATCATGCATAAGCAGACAATATACTTTAGTGTCTCTCACACTTGCACTCTCCAACTCGATGGAAACTCTGATATCGATCGGTCCTGTTTTACAGACTCATTCTGATGTTAGATTATAACAACAATCGGTCTGTTAACAACGGTTCAGACTGCTTCATAGTAACTTACTTGGAAATTTCATTTTCTTGTTCAAATCGATTAAAATGTTAAATACCTAGTAACAATTTGCTAATCGTGATACGATTTAACAGGAATAGAGAAATTAAAATATCCATAATTTGCCACTAGTTTTTCGTTTCCATTAAACCAACCAGAATTCTCAAGCATTCGACTTTCAGGTTTATTCAAAGAAATATAGTTTTTTAAAGTTGTTGAAGTGCCAACAAATCTAGTTCGATCAATTTCAATTCCATTCAACTCGTGTCGAATCTCATCAAAAAGGTAACTCATGCAATTGTTTTTCAGTTTACCACCTCCAGTAGGCGCATTGCTAGCCAAAGATATCAAGCCTTCAATATTAATAAAACTCTCGCTCGGTAGTACATATAAGTCCTGATTCTGGATTGTGATTCTAACTTCATCATTGCTCTTAAATGATTGTAGATAGGGAGAGTAGCTATGGTATTCTTTTTTGATTATGCTCTCATCCGAATAGGGTTTCTCTCGAACTGTTAATAAATTAGTCATTGTTCTCTAATTTTTAAACCCAATGACCTTAAAAACAATTTGTTCTCTGTTGTGAGTGTTGTCCTTAACGACCTTCTTTCTTCTGCAGTATAACTCAAAGTGTTTGATAATGGAGGATAGCATACATTTTTATTGTAAATAATCATTTTTGCTGTCTTAAATGTAGGCGAAGTGTAACACTCTCATTACGCAAATTTACTAAATTTCCGTCCTGATCAACAATCCTTATTTTTAATGACTGTATACATAAATAAGATTGTGGGCTTCACTCATTTTATAGCCTGGGGGGACATTTAAAGCAAACTCATGCAATACATGACTTGATTCTGCATTAACATATGATCCGCTTACAATATTACATTCTATTCTAATTGTATTTACTTTTAAAATATCAACAGGCTGGTCTGAGATGTGTATAGAATTCGGTGTTAGTACTCTTTTATTAAACCCGAATAATTGACCAATAGTATTCCTTTTGTTTAAATATATAGGGTCTTCCTTAGTTGAAATCATCACTTGAAGCGTATTATTGTTACTTTCGATGAGAGGGTGTTTTAATTTATTTGGTTCTTTTTCCTCCATTTTCTCAATAATATTTATAGTAATGTCCAACAGGTATCTCAAAAACATGTTCACCAATATGAAATAAATTATTATCGTGATCAACATTTGGAATTGAGTTATACATGTGGAAATCAATGAGTGCACACTCATAATTTCCCTTCAATTCAATGGGTGGATGATAGTTTGCCATTAAAATTGAGCTGTTGCCCGTTAATGTAAGAGTTGTTGTCATTTCGATCGATTTTTGTTAAGTGAACTAATAATGAGATTTGTTCATATTATATTTCAAATTCTAATAAAGTCAGCGAATCCCCGTCTATAGCGTCCATTTTCTAGAGGATCATCTTTACTTATAAGTCAAAACCATATTTTTCCTTCCAAAAAATTGACAAATATTCTTAAATTTATCAAATTTCATATCTACGCCTACAGATCTTGATACACATTTTCATATTTATCATCTGTTGAACATTATTAGATATCATATCACGATACACTATCTTCACAGATCGTTATTGAGTCTTTGACTTGGTGCTAGAACACTTTCATTTTCTGAAAATGTAAATATATATATCACGAGTGTTTTAAGTATTCATATTTTGGTTGATGTAAAGACTTTGAATATAAATAAATATTTTCAAATTTTAGTCCATTTGGGCTTTCAATCAAACTGATCATTACATTGGTTTTCCCACAATTAGAAGGTCCAACAATTAGGGCTCTAATTGAATTGGGTAATAATCTGCTATGTTTAACTTGTTTGTCTTCTCCATTTTTAAAATCGATATTCCTCACTTCTATGTTCGTTTTTTGTTTTATTAATCTCATATCAGATACACTTCTCTCAGCAGATCGTTACTCTCTTCAAGTCTTTGAAGAATAAACATCGGATGCGCTTTTATAAATCAACTAGTAGCACAGCTCTATCGGGGTAGAGGTCTTATCAATAAAATAATCAACTCCCTCCCAATTGAACTACATATACCAGAAGTCCAGGAACTAGCTAGAAAGTCGGACATAGCAATCTTCATAAGATGGAAATCGGCATAGAGCTGATTCAAATGGCCGAAAGAACGTAGCGTGTAAAGGCTCTGATAGTACTCTTGGGGAAAGAGCCGCTGCTTATTTTGTAACCAACATAATGAAAGCAAAGAAAAAATTTGGCATGGGACTCAAACAAAGAGAATATAAAAAGCCATGTGAGAAAAAGAAAAAATGCATGCATGCCGTAAGAGTGGCTACCAGAGTATTGAAGAAGGAGAAGCCTCAAGATATTCAATCTGCGATAAAAATCGCTAAAAAAAGCAATAAACAAGACTTTTGGGCGAAAGAAAAATGAAGTAATAATTCCTCGAGTTATTAGTGTTCCGAAAGTTGGTGGCTTCTTGCCGCTTATACCCATTATAACAGCACTCGGAGCATTAGGTGGACTTGCCTCTGGTGGTGCAGCTATTGCAAAGAGTATTAATAGTGCTAAAAATGCAACGAAAGAATTGGAAGAGAATAAACGGCATACTCCAAGAAAAATATTCGGTATTCCTCCAATAATTTAGAATGTTCAGGGAAAATTACATCCTCAAACTCCTTGAGGAAATCATCAATTTTCCTCACAATTGTTTTAAATCCAAAATTCGAAATGAGACCCATTCGTTGTGTATTCTCCAAAAGCAGATATGCAACTGAAGAATTATTTTACTTTATTTATAAAGTGTCTATACTTGTGTAACTTTCTTTTGTAATACTTGTCTATACTGGTTTACATCTTTTTTTATTTCTTTTCCCATCTTTCTTGAAATTTCAAAGCATAAGCGAGTTAAATCAATTTCTGCTTCATGCCCATAAGACGCATCTAAATCTAAAAGTTGTACATCATATTTCCCTTCTTTGAACATTTTGTGTTCCAACATAAGAATCAAGTGAAAAATATCCCAAATCTTATTAAGGCTCTCTCTGATTCACTATCAAATTCAATTTTATTTCCATATTGATTTAAAATTAATATGCATTGCTTATCGGATTTTCTAATCTTAAAATGACACTTTATACTCTCAATCTTCGGATTATCAACTACTGCATCAGGCATCAAGAACTCAAACTGTTCAAGCCTTAGCTGGATATATTCCTTAAACGTCAGTAATTGAATCTATTCCTCTTTTCCAAATCCAATGAAATTACGTTTATGCTGCTGCATCCAAAAGGTGTAAATCGTCTCGTTGTTGAAAAGCCACACTTTAATTTTAGTTTTTGATTAACAAAATACTCGAAACCAAAAATTATTTCGTGATCTTGAAGTTTTCTTGAATTTCTAGATTTTCTTAGCTGAAGTGTGTCCATATCGATTGAAAAGTTGTCTCAAACTAACTTGGGAATTGAATTGTGAACGCTATTTAATGTGAAGAGTCTTGCTCGTGCTTCTCAGTACATTATACACATTAGACGCAAAATGATTAAGATGGACAGAAGCTCCTGTGTTCTTCTTGACTTTCAGTATATATTTGGAAACGAGAAACAAATGTTTGTAAAAGAATTGGCCTTCATGCAAGCAGGATCAATCCTTCCGAATTTCTTTCACTTCAAGCCTCCATATGATATAAAAGAGCTGGATGAAATAACAAGAAAAACCCTAAAAACTACTAAACAGTACGTCGATGGATTGGATTGGTGTGATGGCGACATTTCTTATTTAAGCCTTGGTGATATATTAAGTCCATTAAATAGTTTCGCTACATTTATTGTACGAGGTCGAGCAAAGAAACAGTTTTTAACTAAATATTTAACAACAAAAATAGTTGATTTAGAACTAGATAAAAGTTTAAGACACTTTCAAAACTTTTTCACAAATTGTAGAATACATAAGAAAATAACAAACCAATGTGCTCTAAACAATTTATTTAAACTCTTTGTAATCTTAGAAAACTCTAATTTTGAAATATATGGAAATTAGAATTTGATTATACCATTATGTTCCTAAATATAAACAAACTAAAAAATCGATAAAATTTCGAAATATTGAGTTTTACTTTATTCAATTTAGTCAATGGGTTTACATCGCACTTAAATTAGAGATTATAATAAAATCTAATACAACTCGTGCGTTTCTTAGGGCACATACACCTTTATTTAGATGAGACCCACAATCGGAGAAAACATTTAATTTCATCGCATCTAATCGTGGACATCCAAAGTCTTCAATGTTGATTACACACGTCTTTAGAAACTTTTCAAGAAACTTTTTCTTTGTATCTCCCTTCGTGATTACTCTCATATCCTTGAGAAGCTCACGAATATAGTTTCTGACTTCTAAAAAGCTATAATTTCCATCATTCCAACAGAGGTTGCGCTGATTTCTAGTTAACCATATTGCCGTTTTACGGGCCTTCTTCATTAGTTAGAAAATCATATGGTGGTCTTATAAGGTAATGAATATCATGACATGATAATAACCATTCTTAAAAACAATAGCAATTTCTTTTAATATAAAATGATCAAATTTCCAAAAAACCCTTGAATGTCCACAACTACTTGATTCTCCATCGAATTGATTTAAACAATGCGCTGAACTAATCCTGTTAATGGTGAATACTCAACTAACCGATCATGCATAAGCAGACAATATACTTTAGTGTCTCTCACACTTGCACTCTCCAACTCGATGGAAACTCTGATATCGATCGGTCCTGTTTTAACAGACTCATTCTGATGTGTTAGATCTATAACAACAATCGGTGCTTTTTCCTTAAATTCCTTAGGTGTTAACAACGGTTCAGACTGCTTCATATAGTAACTTACTTGGAAATTTGCAATTTGCAAATCGTTCACGATTAAAATTTATAGTATTTAACAGGAATAGAGAAATTAAAATATCCATCATTTGGCACTAGTTTTTCGTTTCCATTAAACCAACCAGAATTCTCAAGCATTCGACTTTCAGGTTTATTCAAAGAAATATAGTTTTTTAAAGTTGTTGAAGTGCCAACAAATCTAGTTCGATCAATTTCAATTCCATTCAACTCGTGTCGAATCTCATCAAAAAGTGCACGCGTTGTTAGCCAAAGATATCAAGCCCTTAATATTAATAAAATTCCCGCTCGGTAGCACATATAAGTCCTGATTCTGGATTGTGATTCTAACTTCATCATTGCTCTTAAATGATTGTAGATAGGGAGAGTAGCTATGATATTCTTTTTTGATTATGCTCTCATCCGAATAGGGTTTCTCTCGAACTGTTAATAAATTAGTCATTGTTCTCTAATTTTTAAACCCAATGACCTTAAAAACAATTTGTTCTCTGTTGTGAGTGTTGTCCTTAACGACCTTCTTTCTTCTGCAGTATAACTCAAAGTGTTTGATAATGGAGGATAGCATACATTTTTATTGTAAATAATCATTTTTGCTGTCTTAAATGTAGGCGAAGTGTAACACTCTCATTACGCAAATTTACTAAATTTCCGTCCTGATCAACAATCCTTATTTTTAATGACTGTATCTCTCTCGTGTTCACTGGGAAATAAATAAGATTGTGTGGCTTCTCACTCATTTTATAGCCTGGGGGGACATTTAAAGCAAACTCATGCAATACATGACTTGATTCTGCATTAACATATGATCCGCTTACAATATTACATTCTATTCTAATTGTATTTACTTTTAAAATATCAACAGGCTGGTCTGAGATGTGTATAGAATTCGGTGTTAGTACTTTTTTATTAAACCCGAATAATTGACCAATAGTATTCCTTTTGTTTAAATATATAGGGTCTTCCTTAGTTGAAATCATCACTTGAAGCGTATTATTGTTACTTTCGATGAGAGGGTGTTTTAATTTATTTGGTTCTTTTTCCTCCATTTTCTCAATAATAATATTTCTTATATCACTAAGCTCATATGATCCAACAGGTATCTCAAAAACATGTTCACCAATATGAAATAAATTATTATCGTGATCAACATTTGGAATTGAGTTATACATGTGGAAATCAATGAGTGCACACTCATAATTTCCCTTCAATTCAATGGGTGGATGATAGTTTGCCATTAAAATTGAGCTGTTGCCCGTTAATGTAAGAGTTGTTGTCATTTCGATCGATTTTTGTTAAGTGAACTAATAATGAGATTTGTTCATATTATATTTCAAATTCTAATAAAGTCAGCGAATCCCCGTCTATAGCGTCCATTTTCTAGAGGATCATCTTTACTTATAAGTACAAAACCATATTTTTCCTTCCAACAAAATTGACAAATATTCTTAAATTTATCAAATTTCATATCTACGCCTACATGATCTTGATACACATTTTTCATATTTAATTCATCTTGCTTGAACATTATTACGAATATTATTTTGTTTTTCACAAGCAACATCATCAAAAATCATTATAGAGTTCTTTTTGGCTTTACTTGGTGCTAGAACACTTTCATTTTCTGAAAATGTAAAATATCCCATCCCTTTTACTTGGGTTCACGAGTGTTTTCAAGTATTCATATTTTGGTTGATGTAAAGACTTTGAATATAAATAAATATTTTCAAATTTTAGTCCATTTGGGCTTTCAATCAAACTGATCATTACATTGGTTTTCCCACAATTAGAAGGTCCAACAATTAGGGCTCTAATTGAATTGGGTAATAATCTGCTATGTTTAACTTGTTTGTCTTCTCCATTTTTAAAATCGATATTCCTCACTTCTATGTTCGTTTTTTGTTTTATTAATCTCATATCAGATACACTTCTCTCAGCAGATCGTTACTCTCTTGCAAGTCTTTGAAGAATAAACATCAATTAAAATGGTAGTGCGCTTTTATAAATCAACTAGTAGCAAATCACAGCTCTATCGGGGTAGAGGTCTTATCAATAAAATAATCAACTCCCTCCCAATTGAACTACATATACCAGGTTAGTATCAGTTCTGTGGTCCAGGAACTAAGCTAGAAAGTCGCACGACATAGCATATGCTAATCATAAAGATTTGAGAAATCGGCATATAGCTGATTCAAATTTGGCCGAAAGAGCGTGGGAGCGTGTAAAGGCCTCTGATAGTACTCTTGGGGAAAGAGCCGCTGCTTATTTTGTAACCAACATAATGAAAGCAAAGAAAAATAGTTGGCATGGGACTCAAACAAAGAGAATATAAAAAGCCATCTGAGAAAACGAAAAAATGCATGCATGCCGTAAGAGTGGCTACCAGAGTATTGAAGAAGGAGAAGCCTTATGATATTCAATCTGCGATAAAAATCGCTAAAAAAAAGCATTAAACAAGACTTTTGGGCGAAAGAAACATTAAGTAATAATTCCTCGAGTTATTAGTGTTCCGAAAGTTGGTGGCTTCTTGCCGCTTATACCCATTATAACAGCACTCGGAGCATTAGGGGGACTTGCCTCTGGTGGTGCAGCTATTGCAAAGAGTATTAATGGTGCTAAAAATGCAACGAAAGAATTGGAAGAGAATAAACGGCATACTCCAGAATTTGATAAATATTCTCTCCAATAATTTAGAATGTTCAGGGAAAATTACATCCTCAAACTCCTTGAGGAAATCATCAATTTTCCTCACAATTGTTTTAAATCCAAAATTCGAAATGAGACCCATTCTGTTGTGTATTCTCCAAAAGCAGAAATGCAACTGAAGAATTATTTTACTTTATTTATAAAGTGTCTATACTTGTGTAACTTTCTTTTGTAATACTTGTCTATACTGGTTTACATCTTTTTTTATTTCTTTTCCCATCTTTCTTGAAATTTCAAAGCATAAGCGAGTTAAATCAATTTCTGCTTCATGCCCATAAGACGCATCTAAATCTAAAAGTTGGACATCATATTTCCCCTCTTTGAACATTTTGTGTTCCAACATAAGAATCAAGTGAAAAATATCCCAAATCTTATTAAGGCTCTCTCTGATTCACTATCAAATTCAATTTTATTTCCATATTGATTTAAAATTAATATGCATTGCTTATCGTATTTTCTAATCTTAAAATGACACTTTATACTCTCAATCTTCGGATTATCAACTATTGCATCAGGCATCAAGAACTCAAACTGTTCAAGCCTTAGCTGGATATATTCCTTAAACGTCAGTAATTGAATCTATTCCTCTTTTCCAAATCCAATGAAATTACGTTTATGCTGCTGCATCCAAAAGGTGTAAATCGTCTCGTTGTTGAAAAGCCACACTTTAATTTTAGTTTTTGATTAACAAAATACTCGAAACCAAAAATTATTTCGTGATCTTGAAGTTTTCTTGAATTTCTAGATTTTCTTAGCTGAAGTGTGTCCATATCGATTGAAAAGTTGTCTCAAACTAACTTGGGAATTGAATTGTGAACGCTATTTAAGGTGAAGAGTCTTGCTCGTGCTTCTCAGTACATTATCACATTAGACGCAAAATGATTAAGATAGACAGAAGCTCGTGTGTTCTTCTTGACTTTCAGTATATGTTTGGAAACGAGAAACAAATGTTTGTAAAAGAATTGGCCTTCATGCAAGCCGGATCAATCCTACCGAATTTCTTTCACTTCAAGCCTCCCTATGATATAAAAGAGCTGGATGAAATAACGAGAAAAACACTAAAAACTACTAAACAGTACGTCGATGGATTGGATTGGTGTGATGGCGACATTTCTTATTTAAGCCTTGGTGATATATTAAGTCCATTAAATAGTTTCGCTACATTTATTGTACGAGGTCGAGCAAAGAAACAGTTTTTAACTAAATATTTAACAACAAAAATAGTTGATTTAGAACTAGATAAAAGTTTAAGACACTTTCAAAACTTTTTCACAAATTGTAGAATAAGAAAATAACAAACCAATGTGCTCTAAACAATTTATTTAAACTCTTTGTAATCTTAGAAAACTCTAATTTTGAAATATATGGAAATTAGAATTTGATTATACCATTATGTTCCTAAATATAAAAAACTAAAAAATCGATAAAATTTCGAAATATTGAGTTTTACTTTATTCAATTTAGTCAATGGGCTTACATCGCACTTAAATTAGAGATTATAATAAAATCTAATACAACTCGTGCGTTTCTTAGGGCACATACACCTTTATTTAGATGAGACCCACAATCGGAGAAAACATTTAATTTCATCGCATCTAATCGTGGACATCCAAAGTCTTCAATGTTGATTACACACGTCTTTAGAAACTTTTCAAGAAACTTTTTCTTTGTATCTCCCTTCGTGATTACTCTCATATCCTTGAGAAGCTCACGAATATAGTTTCTGACTTCTAAAAAGCTATAATTTCCATCATTCCAACAGAGGTTGCGCTGATTTCTAGTTAACCATATTGCCGTTTTACGGGCCTTCTTCATTAGTTAGAAAATCATATGGTGGTCTTATAAGGTAATGAATATCATGATAATAACCATTCTTAAAAACAATAGCAATTTCTTTTAATATAAAATGATCATAATTTCCAAAAAACCCTTGAATGTCCACAACTACTTGATTCTCCATCGAATTGATTTAAACAATGCGCTGAACTAATCCTGTTAATGGTGAATACTCAACTAACCGTCATGCATAAGCAGGCACTAAACTTTAGTGTCTCTCACACTTGCACTCTCCAACTCGATGGAAACTCTGATATCGATCGGTCCTGTTTTAACAGACTCATTCTGATGTGTTAAATCTATAACAACAATCGGTGCTTTTTCCTTAAATTCCTTAGGTGTTAAAACGGTTCAGACTACTTCATATAGTAACTTACTTGGAAATTTGCAATTTGCAAATCGTTCACGATTAAAATTTATATGTATTTAACAGGAATAGAGAAATTAAAATATCCATCATTTGGCACTAGTTTTTCGTTTCCATTAAACCAACCAGAATTCTCAAGCATTCGACTTTCAGGTTTATTCAAAGAAATATAGTTTTTTAAAGTTGTTGAAGTGCCAACAAATCTAGTTCGATCAATTTCAATTCCATTCAACTCGTGTCGAATCTCATCAAAAAGTGCACGCGTTGTTAGCCAAAGATATCAAGCCCTTAATATTAATAAAATTCCCGCTCGGTAGCACATATAAGTCCTGATTCTGGATTGTGATTCTAACTTCATCATTACTATTAAATGAATGTAGATAGGGAGAGTAGCTATGATATTCTTTTTGATTATGCTCTCATCCGAAAAGGGTTTCTCTCGAACAGTTAATAAATTAGTTATTGTTCTCTAATTCTTAAACCCAATTACCTTAAAAACAATTTGTTCTCTGTTGTGAGTGTTGTCCTTAACGACCTTCTTTCTTCTGCAGTATAACTCAAAGTGTTTGATAATGGAGGATAGCATACATTTGTATTGTAAATAATCATTTTCGCTGTCTTAAATGTAGGCGAAGTGTAACACTCTCATTACGTAAATTAACTAAATTTTCATTCTGATCAACAATCCGTATTTTTAATGACTGTATAATAAATAAGATTGTCAGCCCATTAAAATTGAG
>JAWNMP010000296.1:0-166225 GCA_035043875.1 Drosophila paucipuncta | reverse complement strand
TCCCGTCATCCAGGTAAGTTTTTGTAACGTTTGTTATGCCTTGCCTGCTCGAAAGCACCAATATATCCCTCAGCTTAGCTATGCCGTCTGAGGGGTAGTTCCGCCGCGATATATTGGGCGGCAAGTTAACTAACAAATTTGTATTCTTTTCTAAATAAAAAGAAAAACAAATATTTCCATCAAACCAGTCCGCTCGCTGCCGTGTTGGCTGTGTGGATGTTGTACAGCCTGCAGTGTCCCTCCCTTCCTAGTGATTCCTCCTCTAAATTTCATGGAGAAATTCCCTTTCACAATTATTCCTTTCTCGCTTGTTTCTTATGCCCTCATCTCACCCGATCACATTAATTTACCACCTCATATTCATTTTTTTGCAGACTATTTAATTTACAAATCATGTGATACATGTGACTTAGTGATTTTTAACATTTTGTTGGCCAACACTAAATTCGCTATATATATTTAGTACAATTTTATCTATTTACTTAATTTAAAGCTTACAAAATATTTATGATTTTTCTTTTCTTTTTTTTCGGCTTCAAAAGTGAGCATCACTGAGTGACAAAATGAGCATCACTATTGCATTGGTTAGGGCCGATCAGCTATCCTTGGAACAAACAAACAGGTGTGTTGGTACAATCCGAGTCACCTCAGGGTCTCCGGGCTTCGACTTCCTGGTTCCTGAGTCCAGTTGTCCCTGCGATTTTCTCTTGATGGCGGCGATGGATGGTTCCGGCATGTTGCTGCCGCCGGTTTGTATGTTTTTATTTAATTTTTTTTCTACTTTTGTTTTATATTTATTTATTTTATATTATTATTTTTATATATAATTACTTCATAATTTATTCATAACTAATTTATTTGCATTTCTTTTTTAAATCAATCTTTCTGCAGCGCTTGATCTCTCTCTTTTTTTCTGAAGATGGCCTCCCTATCGATATCCCTCGTCCTCTGACGAGTCTATCTGCTGACCATTACACGTTGTGTGAATTTATTATATTTTTTTCATATTTTTATTTTCAATGTACTTTCGCGCTTTGTTATCACCATGAGAAGCTCTAGCAACTTGGTCCAGCTTAATATTATATTTTGTATTTTTAATTCATTTAGTTGCTTGTGTATATATTATTATGTAAATTTATTTCTGTTACTCTTCAGTTGTCTATATTTTTATTATTATTGTAATTTGCATTATTGTTGATTTATAATATAAGTCTCTTTCATGTAATTTGTATTATTTTATTTTAAGTATATGTGCATACATATAATTACATGTGTGCGCTTATTTGGTTTAATTTTGTTTGTTGTTTCACATAAGTTTGTGTGTTTCATTTATTTTATTTAATTTATTTTTATATTTGTTTGGTTTGTTTTTGTATTATGTTACTTATTTCTGTTGTTTGGGAAACATTTTTTCAAAAAAAATTTGTTTTTAATATAAAATGTGCAATTAGAAAAAATGACTAGAATTGAAATGAGGCATGAGTCAAACTCATGTGCCGAAGAAAAGTGCAATGTTTATTTAACCATTTATTTAAACGGAGCGAGAAAAGAAATGTTTGGAATTGGTTTTAATATATTGCTGCTGCCGCAAAATGAAAAAATATTTAACCAATTTACCTTACAAATCAAAAGTAAGATTTTTAGAAAAAACAACTCACACACGCACGCTCGCGCGTACACACACTTTGTATTTATTGTGCTTCACAAAGAAGAAAAAGATCGAGCCAAAAGAGTTAAGCAATAATGCAAAAAAAAATAAATAATATGCAATATTTTATTTAAAATGACTAGACTTCTGCAATATAATATGTAAGATATATTTTTTAACTTATTTATGAATAACTTAATTTAATCGGCGATTGCAACAAGAGTTGAGCGAAAAAGAAGAAAAAACAAGTAAAAGTGCTGTAGTCGAGTGAACTCGAGCAACGAAACGAGCAGCGCGTGTTTTTATTCACAAGCCCGATCTGATCCTTGCTGACTGGCAACAAACACGTGCATTTACATAAATACAAACATATATACGTAAACGAAATCGTAACGGTGTAAAGGGGGCGTCAGTTATAATGTCATCTCTATCTCACAAATGCGCTCGCATATTGATGCATACAGAAAATGCTTGCGGCTGTATGAGGATATATTTTCGACTATAACTTGGGTGCTTTTAACCGATCCTGATGGATAGTATGATGTTGATCAATAATATGCATATGTATATTCTGTATAAATTAGAAGATTCTGCCTTTAAAATTGTAACATTTATTGACTATCGGAAATTTAAATGTATCGATAATCGAGAAACTTAGGCAGTTATCGATAAAATTAAAGCAAACTTGATCTGCGCCATTTTTAATGGGTTCAGATTATGAAAAGACGGCCGACGAGCAATTTTTACACCACTGAACAAGAAAAAAGTGCAATGAAAAAATAATTTAATGTATATTGAAAAATGACTAGATTTGTCCAATGTTTTATTATTATTTATTTAATTTATTAGCAAAACTTGTGCGTTAGCTAAACCACTGACGGTTCCTTTCTTACCTATTGGCAACATATGCAAATTTGAATTACAACAGTAAAAATGGCTTATCGTATGTTATACAAATGGCACAAACCGTTGGCGCCTTTTTTTTTAAATAATAAATAACATCGCAACAAGTTGGCAGCACCAAGCTGCCAAAATGAGTAACTTACAAATTGTTCACACTTGTTTGTTGTTTACATTTTAGATTTTCTTATTCGTAATTAATAATTAACATTTTGGACAGGTTGATGTCTTCTGCGTCATCGTCGATGGACTGGGTAAGTTGCTTTTGTGTTGTTTGCCAGCTGTCTCTGCAGCAGCTGATTTACGTATTTGTCTGCTTAGAAAGAGTCTTCTTGATGGTCATATGCTGGAGTACCCGGGATTTGTTGTGTCGTCTAACGGTTTGGGTGATTATGCTTGCAACAGCTGATTTTTGGCCGCGAGAGCAGCATGGACGTCAATTAATAATGTATATTTTTCTTTCTTTGCATGTACTTGGAGACGATCGCCGATGGTCATTTTGTCAAGTTGGCTGCTCAGGAGTCGGTTCTGGATACGCCGTTGGTTAAAATTGTTTTATTTATTTTTGTTTTTATTTGTATATACACATATATATGCGTTTGCATATTTGCATTTATTTGGTTTTTGTTTTGTTGTTTTGCATGAATATGTGTTTTATTTATTTTTATTTTGTTTGTGTATAATAATTTATTTTTTTCAAATTTTATTTTTGCTTATTTAATTATGACCTTGTTATTTTATTTGCTTTAGTGTTATTTATTTTCATTTGTGGTTTTAATTAGTCTTTTCTCCTTTTTTCAGGTCTAGGTGCAGGAGAGCGTCGAAATGACTTTAGGTACTCCAGTCATCCAGGTAAGTTTTTGTAACGTTTGTTATGCCTTGCCTGTCGAAAGCACCAATATATCCCTCAGCTTAGCTATCGTCTGAGGGGTAGTTCGGCCGCGATATATTGGGCGGCAAGTTAACAACAAATTTGTATTCTTTTCTAAATAAAAGAAAACAAATATTTCCATCAAACCAGTCCGCTCGCTGCCGTGTTGGCTGTGTGGATGTTGTACAGCCTGCGTGTCCCTCCCTTCCTAGTGATTCCTCCTCTAAATTTCATGGAGAAATTCCCTTTCACAATTATTCCTTTCTCGCTTGTTTCTTATGCCCTCATCTCACCCGATCACATTAATTTACCACCTCATATTCATTTTTTGCAGACTATTTAATTTACAAATCATGTGATACATGTGACATAGTGATTTTTAACATTTTGTTGGCCAACACTATAATTTGTTATATATTTACTTAATTTAAAGCTTACAAAATATTTATGATTTTTCTTTTCTTTTTTCGGCTTCAAAAGTGCGCATCACAGAGTGACAAAATGAGCATCACTATTGCATTGGTTAGGGCCGATCAGCTGTTCTTGGAACAAACAAACAGGTGTGTTGGTACAATCCGAGTCGCCTCAGGGTCTCCGGGCTTCGACTTCCTGGTTCCTGAGTCCAGTTGTCCCTGCGATTTTCTCCTTGATGGCGGCGATGGATAGTTCCGCCTGTTGCTGCCGCCGGTTTGTATGTTTTTATTTAATTTTTTTTTACTTTTGTTTTATATTTATTTATTTTATATTATTATTTTTATATATAATTACTTCATAATTTATTCATAACTAATTTATTTGCATTTCCTCTTTTTAAATCAATCTTTCTGCAGCGCTTGCGCATGCGGTCTCTCTTTTTTCTCACTGCCTCTTTCCTCTCCTTTTTTCTGAAGATGGTCCCCATCGATATCCCTCGCCTATCGATCTATCTGCTGACCATTACACGTTGTGTGAATTTATTATATTTTTTTCATATTTTTATTTTCAATGTACTTTCGCGCTTTGTTATCATCATGAGAAGCTCCAGCAACTTGTTCCAGCTTAATATTATATTTTGTATTTTTAATTCATTTAGTTGCTTGTGTATATATTATTATGTAAATTTATTTCTGTTACTCTTCAGTTGTCAATATTTTTATTATTATTATAATTTGCATTATTGTTGATTTATAATATAAGTCTCTTTCATGTAATTTGTATTATTTTATTTTAAGTATATGTGCATACATATAATTACATGTGTGCGCTTATTTGGTTTAATTTTGTTTGTTGTTTCACATAAGTTTGTGTGTTTCACTTATTTTATTTAATTTATTTTTATATTTGTTTGGTTTGTTTTTTTATTATGTTACTTATTTCTGTTGTTTGGGAAACATTTTTTCAAAAATTTTGTTTTTAATATAAAATGTGCAATTAAAAAAATGACTAGAATTGAAATGAGGCATGAGTCAAACTCATGTGCCGAAGAAAAGTGCAATGTTTATTTAACCATTTATTTAAACGGAGCGAGAAAAAGAAATGTTTGGAATTGGTTTTATTTATGCTGCTGCTCCGCAAAATGAAAAAATATTTAACCAATTTACCTTGCAAATCAAAAGTAAGATTTTTAGAAAAACAACTCACACACGCACGCTCGCGCGTACACACAACTTTGTATTTATTGTGCTTCACAAAGAAGAAAAAGAGCGAGGCAAAAGAGTTAAGCAATAATGCAAAAAAAATAATAATATGCAATATTTTATTAAAAATGACTAGACTTCTGCAATATAATATGTAAGATATATTTTTTAACTTATTTATGAATAACTTAATTTAATCGGCGATTGCAACAAGAGTTGAGCGAAAAAAGAAGAAAAAACAAGTAAAAGTGCTGTAGTCGAGTGAACTCGAGCAAAGAAACGAGCAGCGCGTGTTTTTATTCACAAGCCCGAACTGATCCTAGCTGACTGGCAACAAACACGTGCATTTACATAAATACAAACATATATACGTAAACGGAATCGTAACGGTGTAAAGGGGCGTCAGTTATAATGTCATCTCTATCTCACAAATGCGCTCGCATATTGATGCATACAGAAAATGCTTGCGGCTGTATGAGGATATATTTTCGATTATAACTTGGGTGCTTCTTAACCGATCCTGATGGATAGTAGGATGTTGATCAATAATATGCATATGTATATTCTGTATAAATTAGAAGATTCTGCCTTTAAAATTGTAACATTTATTGCTATCGGAAATTTAAATGTATCGATAATCGAGAAACGGAGGCAGTTATCGATAAAATTAAAGCAAACTTGATCTGCGCCATTTTTAATGGGTTCAGATTATGAAAAGACGGCCGACGAGCAATTTTTACACCACTGAACAAAAAAGAAGTGCAATGAAAAATAATTTAATGTATATTGAAAAATGACTAGATTTGTCCAATGTTTTATTATTATTTATTTAATTTATTAGCAAAACTTGTTCGTTAGCTAAACCACTGACGGTTCCTTTCTTTACCTATTGGCAACATATGCAAATTTGAATTACAACAGTAAAAATGGCTTATCGTATGTTATACAAATGGCACAAACCGTTGGCGCCTTTTTTTAAATAGTAAAATAACATATCGCAACTAGTTGGCAGCACCAAGGTGCCAAAATGAGTAACTTACAAATTGTTCACACTTGTTTGTTGTTTACATTTTAGATTTTCTTATTCGTAATTAATAATTAACATTTTGGACAGGTTGATGTCTTCTGCGTCATCGTCGATGGACTGGGTAAGTTGCTTTTGTGTTGTTTGCCAGCTGTCTCGCGCAGCTGATTTACGTATTTGTCTGCCTGGGAGAGAGTCTACTTGATGGTCATATGCTGGAGTACCCGGGATTTGTTGTGTCGTCTAACGGTTTGGGTGATTATGCTTGCAACAGTTGATTTTTGGCCGCGAGAGCAGCATGGACGTCAATTAATAATGTATATTTTTCTTCTTTGCATGTACTTGGAGACGATCGTCGATGGTCATTTTGTCAAGTTGGCTGCTCCAGGGAAGTCGGTTCTGGATACGCCGTTGGTTAAAATTGTTTTATTTATTTTTGTTTTTATTTGTATACACATATATATGCGTTTATCTGCATTTATTTGGTTTTTGTTTGTTGTGCATGAATATGTGTTTTATTTATTTTATTTTGTTTGTGTATAATAATTTATTTTTTTCAAATTTTATTTTTGCTTATTTAATTATGACCTTGTTATTTTTTTGCTTTAGTGTTATTTATTTTATTTGTGGTTTTAATTCGTTTTTCCTTTTTTCAGGTCTAGGTGCAGGAGAGCGTCGAAATGACTTTAGGTACTCCAGTCATCCAGGTAAGTTTTTGTAACGTTTGTTATGCCTTGCCTGTCGAAAGCACCAATATATCCCTCAGCTTAGCTATCGTCTGAGGGGTAGTTCGGCCGCGATATATTGGCGGCAAGTTAACAACAAATTTGTATTATTTTATAAATAAAAGAAAACAAATATTTCCATCAAACCAGTCCGCTCGCTGCCGTGTTGGCTGTGTGGATGTTGTACAGTCTGCGTGTCCCTCCCTTCCTAGTGATTCCTCCTCTAAATTTCATGGAGAAATTCCCTTTCACAATTATTCCTTTCTCGCTTGTTTCTTATGCCCTCATCTCACCCGATCACATTAATTTACCACCTCATATTCATTTATTTTTTCAGACTATTTAATTTACAAATCATGTGATACATGTGACATAGTGATTTTTAACATTTTGTTGGCCAACACTAAATTCGCTTATATATATGTAGTACAATTTTATCTATTTACTTAATTTAAAGCTTACAAGATATTTATGGTTTTTCTTTTTTTTTTCGGCTTCAAAAGTGCGCATCACAGAGTGACAAAATGAGCATCACTATTGCATTGGTTAGGGCCGATCAGCTGTTCTTGGAACAAACAAACAGGTGTGTTGGTACAATCCGAGTCGCCTCAGGGTCTCCGGGCTTCTGACTTCCTGGTTCCTGAGTCCAGTTGTCCCTGCGATTTTCTCCTTGATGGCGGCGATGGATAGTTCCGCCTGTTGCTGCCGCCGGTTTGTATGTTTTTATTTAATTTTTTTACTTTTGTTTTACATTTATTTATTTTATATTATTATTTTTATATATAATTACTTCATAATTTTCTGCATCGCGCTTCTCTCTCTCTTTTTCTCACTGTCATTCTTTCTAAGATGGTCCCCTATCGATATCCCTCGCCTATCGATCTATATGCTGACCATTACACGTTGTGTGAATTTATTATATGTTTTTCATATTTTTATTTTCAGTGTACTTTCGCGCTTTGTTATCATCATGAGAAGCTCTAGCAACTTGTTCCAGCTAATATTATATTTTGTATTTTTAATTCATTTAGTTGCTTGTGTATATATTATTATGTAAATTTATTTCTGTTACTCTTCAGTTGTCTATATTTTTATTATTATTATAATTTGCATTATTGTTGATTTATAATATAAGTCTCTTTCATGTAATTTGTATTATTTTATTTTAAGTATATGTGCATACATATAATTACATGTGTGCGCTTATTTGGTTTAATTTTGTTTGTTGTTTCACATAAGTTTGTGTGTTTCATTTATTTTATTTAATTAATTTTTATATTTGTTTGGCTTGTGTTTTGATTATGTTACTTATTTCCGTTGTTTGGGAAAATTTTTTCAAAAAAATTGTTTTTAATATAAATAGTGCAATTAAAAAAAATGACTAGAATTGAAATGAGGCATGAGTCAAACTCATGTGCCAAGAAAAGTGCAATGTTTATTTAACCATTTATTTAAACGGAGCGAGAAAAAGAAATGTTTGGAATTGGTTTTATATATACTGCTGCTGCCGCAAAATGAAAAAATATTTAACCAATTTACCTTGCAAATCAAAAGTAAGATTTTTAGAAAAAACAACTCACACACGCACGCTCGCGCGTACACAGACTTTGTATTTATTGTGCTTCACAAGGAAGAAAAAGAGCGAGGCAAAAGAGTTGAGCAATAGTGAAAAAAAAAATAAATAATATGCAATATTGTATTTAAAATATATTTTTTTATAAAAAACATTTTTTCCATGTGCAATTTGAAAAAGAGTTGAGCGAAAAAAGAAGAAAAAACAAGTAAGAGTGCTGTAGTCGAGTGAACTCGAGCAAAGAAACGAGCAGCGCGTGTTTTTATTCACAAGCCCGAACTGATCCTAGCTGACTGGCAACAATCACGTGCATATACATAAATACAAACATATATACGTAAACGGAATCGTAACGGTGTAAAGGGGCGTCATTATAATGTCGTCTCTATCTCACAAATGCGCTCGCATATTGATGCATACAGAAAATGCTTGCGGCTGTATGAGGATATATTTTCGACTATAACTTGGGTGCTTCTTAACCGATCCTGATGGATAGTAGGAAGTTGATCAATAATATGCATATGTATATTCTGTATAAATTAGAAGATTCTGCCTTTAAAATTGTAACATTTATTGCTATCGGAAATTTAAATGTATCGATAATCGAGAAACGGAGGCAGTTATCGATAAAATTAAAGCAAACTTGATCTGCGCCATTTTTAATGGGTTCCGATTATGAAAAGACGGCAGACGAGCAATTTTTACACCACTGAACAAAAAAGAAGTGCAATGAAAAAATGATTTAATGTATATTGAAAAATGACTAGATTTGTCCAATATTTTATTATTATTTTATTTAATTTATTAGCAAAACTTGTTCGTTAGCTAAACCACTGACGGTTCCTTTCTTTACCTATTGGCAACATATGCAAATTTGAATTACAACAATAAAAATGGCTTATTGTATGTTATACAAATGGCACAAACCGTTGGCGCCTTTCTTTTAAATAGTAAATAACATATCGCAAAAGTTGGCAGCACCAAGCTGCCAAAATGAGTAACTTACATATTGTTCACACTTATTTGTTGTTTACATTTTAGATTTTCTTATTCGTAATTAATAATTAATATTTTGGTCAGGTTGATGTCTTCTGCGTCGTCGTCGATGGACTGGGTAAGTTGCTTTTGTGTTGTTTGCCAGCTGTCTCTGCAGCAGCTGATTTACGTATTTGTCTGCTTAGAAAGAGTCTTCTTGATGGTCATATGCTGGAGTAGCCGGGATTTGTTGTGTCGTCTGACGGTTTGGGTGATTATGCTTGCAACAGCTGATTTTTGGCCGCGAGAGCAGCATGGACGTCAATTAATAATGTATATTTTTCTTTCTTTGCATGTACTTGGAGACGATCGCCGATGGTCATTTTGTCAAGTTGGCTGCTCAGGAGTCGGTTCTGGATACGCCGGTGGTTAAATTTGTTTTATTTATTTTTGTTTTTATTTGTATATACACATATATATGCGTTTGCATATTTGCGTTTATTTGGTTTTTTGTTTTGTTGTTTTGCATGAATATGTGTTTTATTTATTTGTATTTTGTATGTGTATAATAATTTATTTTTTTCAAATTTTATTTTTGCTTATTTAATTATGACCTTGTTATTTTATTTACATTATTGTTATTTATCTTCATTTGTGGTTTTAATTAGTCTTTTCTCCTTTTTTCAGGTCTATGTGCAGGAGAGCGTCGAAATGACTTTAGGTACTCCAGTCATCCAGGTAAGTTTTTGTAACGTTTGTTATGCCTTGCCTGTCGAAAGCACTAGTATATCCCTCAGCTTAGCTATCGTCTGAGGGGTAGTTCGGCCGCGATATATTGAGCGGCATGGTAACAACAAATTTGTATTATTTTATAAATAAAAAGAAAACAAATATTTCCATCAAACCAGTCCGCTCGCTGCCGTGTTGGCTGTGTGGATATTGTACAGCCTGCGTGTCCCCCCTGCCGCGAGAGCAGCATGGACGTCAATTAATAATGTATATTTTTCTTCTTTGCATGTACTTGGAGACGATCGCCGACGGTAATTTTGTCAAGTTGGCTGCTCAGGAGTCGGTTCTCGATACGCCGGTGGTTAAATTTGTTTTATTTAGTTTTGTTTTTATTTGTATATACACATATATATGCGTTTGCATATTTGCGTTGATTTGGTTTTTGTTTTGTTGTTTTGCATGAATATGTGTTTTATTTATTTGTATTTTGTTTGTATATAATAATTTATTTTTTTCAAATTTTATTTTTGCTTATTTAATTATGACCCTTTTATTTTTTGCTTTAGTGTTATTTATTTTATTTGTGGTTTTAATTAGTCTTTTCTCCTTTTTTCAGGTCTAGGGGCAGGAGAGCGTCGAAATGACTTTAGGTTCTCGCAGTCATCCAGGTAAGTTTTTGTAACGTTTGTTATGCCTTGCCTGTCGAAAACACCACTATATCCGCTCAGCTTAGCTGTCGTCTGAGGGGTAGTTCGGCCGCGATATATTGGGCGGCAAGGTAACAACAAATTTGTATTATTTTATAAATAAAAAGAAAACAAATATTTCCATCAAACCAGTCCGCTCGCTGCCGTGTTGGCTGTGTGGATGTTGTACAGCCTGCGTGTCCCTCCCTTTCTATTGATTCCTCCTCTAAATTTCCCTTTCACAATTATTCCTTTCTCACTTGTTTCTTATGCCCTCATCTCACCTGATCACATTAATTTACCACTTCATATTAATTTTTTTTCAGACTATTTAATTTACAAATCATGTGATACATGTGACATAGTGATTTTTAACATTTTGTTGGCCAACACTAATTCGCTTATATATATGTAGTACAATTTTATCTATTTACTTAATTTAAAGCCTACAAAATATGTATGATTTTTCTTTTCTTTTTTTTCGGCTTCAAAAGTGCGCATCACAGAGTGACAAAATGAGCATCACTATTGCATTGGTTAGGCCGATCAGCTGTTCTTGGAACAAACAAACAGGTGTGTTGGTATAATCCGAGTCGCCTCAGGGTCTCCGGGTTTCGACTTCCTGGTTCCTGAGTGCAGTTGTCCCTGCGATTTTCTCCTTAATGGCGGCGATGGATAGTTCCGCCTGTTGCTGCCGCCGGTTTGTATGTTTTTATTTAATTTTTTTTTACTTTTGTTTTATATTTATTTATTTTATATTATTATTTTTACATATAATTACTTCATAATTTATTCATAACTAATTTATTTGCATTTCTTCTTTTAAATCAATCTTTCTGCAGCGCTTGCGTATGCGGTCTCTCTCTTTTTCTCACTGGCTTTTCATTCTCCTTTTTTCTGAAGATGGTCCTCCATCGATATCCCTCGCCTATCGATCTATCTGCTGACCATTACACGTTGTGTGAATTTATTATATTTTTTTTCATATTTTTATTTTCAATGTACTTTCGCGCTGAGAAGCTCTAGCAACTTGTTCCAGCATAATATTATATTTTGTATTTTTAATTCATTTAGTTGCTTGTGTATATATTATTATGTACATTTATTTCTGTTACTCTTCAGTTGTCTATATTTTTATTATTATTATAATTTGCATTATTGTTGATTTATAATATAAGTCTCTTTCATGTAATTTGTATTATTTTATTTTAAGTATATGTGCATACATATAATTACATGAGTGCGCTTATTTGGTTTAATTTTGTTTGTTGTTTCACATAAGTTTGTGTGTTTCATTTATTTTATTTAATTAATTTTTTATATTTGTTTGGCTTGTTTTTGATTACTTATTTACTTATTTCTGTTTGGGAAAATTTTTTTCAAAAAAAGTTGTTTTTAATATAAATAGTGCAATTAAAAAAATGACTAGCATTGAAATGAGGCATAAGTCAAACTTATGTGCCGAAGAAAAGTGCAATGTTTATTTAACCATTTATTTAAGCGGAGCGAGAAAAAGAAATGTTTGGAATTGGTTTTATATATACTGCTGCTGCCGCAAAATGATAAAAGATTTAACCAATTTACCTTGCAAACCAAAAGTAAGATTTTTAGAAAAAACAACTCACACACGCACGCTCGCGCGTACACAGACTTTGTATTTATTGTGCTTCACAAGGAAGAAAAAGAGCGATGCAAAAGAGTTGAGCAATAGTGAAAAAAAATAAATAAATAATATGCAATATTGTATTTAAAATATATTTTTTTATAAAAAAACATTTTTTCCATGTGCAATTTGAAAAAGAGTTGAGCGAAAAAAGAAGAAAAAACAAGTAAGAGTGCTGTAGTCGAGTGAACTCGAGCAAAGAAACGAGCAGCGCGTTAATTTATTCACAAGCCCGAACTGATCCTAGCTGACTGGCAACAATCACGTGCATATACATAAAGAAAAACATATATACGTAAACGGAATCGTAACGGTGTAAAGGGGGACGTCAATTATAATGTCGTCTCTATCTCACAAATGCGCCTCGCATATTGATGCATACAGAAAATGCTTGCGGCTGTATGAGGATATATTTTCGACTATAACTTGGGTGCTTCTTAACCGATCCTGATGGATAGTAGGAAGTGGATCAATAATATGCACATGTATATTCTGTATAAATTAGAAGATTCTGCTTTAAAATTGTAACATTTATTGCTATCGGAAATTTAAATGTATCGATAATCGAGAAACGGACGCAGTTATCGATAAAATTAAAGCAAACTTGATCTGCGCCATTTTTAATGGGTTCAGATTATGAAAAGACGGCCGACGAGCAATTTTTACACCACTGAACAAAAAAGAAGTGCAATGAAAAATGAATTTAATGTATATTGAAAAATTACTAGATTTGTCCAATGTTTTATTATTATTTATTTAATTTATTAGCAAAACTTGTTCGTTAGCTAAACCACTGACGGTTCCTTTACCTATTGGCAACATATACAAATTTGAATTACAACACTAAAAATGGCTTATCGTATGTTATACAAATGGCACAAACCGTTGGCGCCTTTTTTTTATAATAGTAAATAACATATCGCAACAAGTTGGCAGCACCAAGCTGCCAAAATGAGTAACTTACAAATTGTTCACACTTGTTTGTTGTTTACATTTTAGATTTTCTTATTCGTAATTAATAATTAACATTTTGGACAGGTTGATGTCTTCTGCGTCATCGTCGATGGACTGGGTAAGTTGCTTTGTGTTGTTTGCCAGCTGTCTCTGCAGCAACTGATTTACGTATTTGTCTGCTTAGAAAGAGTCTTCTTAATGGTCATATGCTGGAGTAGACGGGATTTGTTGTGTCGTCTAACGGTTTGGGTGATTATGCTTGCAACAGTTGATTTTTGGCCGCGAGAGCAGCATGGACGTCAATTAATAATGTATATTTTTCTTTCTTTGCATGTACTTGGAGACGATCGCCGATGGTCATTTTGTCAAGTTGGCTGCTCAGGAGTCAGGTTCGGATACGCCGTTGGTTAAAATTGTTTTATTTATTTTTGTTTTTATTTGTATATACACATATATATGCGTTTGCATATTTGCATTTATTTGGTTTTTTTTCGTTGTTTTGCATGAATATGTGTTTTATTTATTTTTATTTTGTTTGTATATAATTTATTTTTTTCAAATTTTATTTTTGCTTATTTAATTATGACCTTGTTATTTTATTTACATTATTGTTATTTTCTTCATTTGTGGTTTTAATTAGTCTTTTCTCTTTTTTCAGGTCTAGGTGCAGGAGAGCGTCGATATAACTTTAGGTACTCCAGTCATCCAGGTAAGTTTTTGTAACGTTTGTTATGCCTTGCCTGTCGAAAGCACCAATATATCCCTCAGCTTAGCTATCTGTCTGAGGGGTAGTTCGGCCGCGATATATTGGGCGGCAAGTTAACAACAAATTTGTATTCTTTTCTAAATAAAAAGAAAACAAATATTTCCATCAAACCAGTCCGCTCGCTGCTGTGTTGGCTGTGTGGATGTTGTACAGCCTGCGTGTCCCTCCCTTCCTAGTGATTCCTCCTCTAAATTTCCTGGAGAAATTCCCTTTCACAATTATTCCTTTCTCGCTTGTTTCTTATGCCCTCATCTCACCCGATCACATTAATTTACCAACTCATATTCATTTTTTTTTCAGACTATTTAATTTACAAATCATGTGATACATGTGACATAGTGATTTTTAACATTTGTTGGCCAACACTATTTTATCTATTTACTTAATTTAAAGCTTACAAAATATTTATGATTTTTCTTTTCTTTTTTTTTCGGCTTCAAAAGTGAGCATTACGGACTGACAAAATGAGCATCACTATTGCATTGGTTAGGGCCGATCAGCTGTTCTTGGAACAAACAAACAGGTGTGTTGGTACAACGAGTCAGGGTCTCCGGGCTTCGACTTCCTGGTTCCTGAGTCCAGTTGTCCCTGCGATTTTCTCCTTGATGGCGGCGATGGATAGTTCCGCATGTTGCTGCCGCCGGTTTGTATGTTGTATTTCATTTTTTTTTACTTTTGTTTTATATTTATTTATTTTATATTATAATTTTTATATATAATTACTTCATAATTTATTCATAACTAATTTATTTGCATTTCTTCTTTTTAAATCAATCTTTTCCTGCAGCGCTTT
The DNA here is from genome assembly GCA_035043875.1 of Drosophila paucipuncta. Taxonomy (NCBI): domain Eukaryota; kingdom Metazoa; phylum Arthropoda; class Insecta; order Diptera; family Drosophilidae; genus Drosophila; species Drosophila paucipuncta. The sequence goes on along the minus strand of JAWNMP010000296.1, from coordinate 151,302 downwards.
CTCTCCTTTTTTTTCTGAAGATGGTCCCCATTCGATATCCCTCGCCTATCGATCTATCTGCTGACCATTACACGTTGTGTGAATTTATTATATTTGTTTCATATTTTTATTTTCAATGTACTTTCGCGCTTTGTTATCACCATGAGAAGCTCTAGCAACTTGTTCCAGCATAATATTATATTTTGTATTTTTAATTCATTTAGTTGCTTGTGTATATATTATTATGTAAATTTATTTCTGTTACTCTTCTGTTGTCAATATTTTTATTATTATTATAATTTGCATTATTGTTGATTTAAAATATAAGTATCTTTCATGTAATATGTATTATTTTATTTTAAGTAGATGTGCATACATATAATTACATGTGTGCGCTTATTTGGTTTAATTTGTTTGTTGTTTCACATAAGTTTGTGTGTTTCAATTATTTTATTTAATTTATTTTTATATTTGTTTGGTTTGTTTTTTTATTATGTTACTTATATCTGTTGTTTGAGAAACATTTTTCAAAATTTTTGTTTTTAATTTAAAATGTGCAATTAAAAAAATGACTAGAATTGAAATGAGGCATGAGTCAAACTCATGTGCCGAAGAAAAGTGCAATGTTTATTTAACCATTTATTTAAACGGAGTGAGAAAAAGAAATGTTTGGAATTGGTTTTAATTATGCTGCTGCTTCCGCAAAATGAAAAAGTATTTAACCAATTTACCTTGCAAATCAAAAGTAAGATTTTTAGAAAAACAACTACACCACGCTAGCGCGTACACACACTTTGTATTTATTGTGCTTCACAAAGAAGAAAAGATCGAGCCAAAGAGTTAAGCAATAATGCAAAAAAAAATAATAATATGCAATATTTTATTAAAAATGACTAGACTTCTGCAATATAATATGTAAGATATATTGTTTAACTTATTTATGAATAACTTAATTTAATCGGCGATTGCAACAAGAGTTGAGCGAAAAAAAGAAGAAAAAACAAGTAAAGTGCTGTAGTCGAGTGAACTCGAGCAAAGAAACGAGCAGCGCGTGTTTTTATTCACAAGCCCGAACTGATCCTAGCTGACTGGCAACAAACACGTGCATTTACATAAATACAAACATATATACGTAAACGAAATCGTAACGGTGTAAAGGGGGCGTCAGTTATAATGTCATCTCTATCTCACAAATGCGCTCGCATATTGATGCATACAGAAAATGCTTGCGGCTGTATGAGGATATATTTTCGACTATAACTTGGGTGCTTCTTAACCGATCCTGATGGATAGTATGATGTTGATCAATAATATGCATATGTATATTCTGTATAAATTGGAAGATTCTGCCTTTAAAATTGTAACATTTATTGACATCGGAAATTTAAATGTATCGATAATCGAGAAACTGAGGCAGTTATCGATAAAATTAAAGCAAACTTGATCTGCGCCATTTTAATGGGTTCAGATTATGAAAAGACGGCCGACGAGCAATTTTTACACCACTGAACAAAAAAGAAGTGCAATGAAAAAATAATTTAATGTATATTGAAAAATGACTAGATTTGTCCAATGTTTTATTATTATTTATTTAATTTATTAGCAAAACTTGTTCGTTAGCTAAACCACTGACGGTTCCTTTCTTTACCTATTGGCAACATATGCAAATTTGAATTACAACAGTAAAAATGGCTTATCGTATGTTATACAAATGGCACAAACCGTTGCCGCCTTTTTTTTAAATAATAAATAACATATCGCAACAAGTTGGCAGCACCAAGCTGCCAAAATGAGTAACTTACAAATTGTTCACACTTGTTTGTTGTTTACATTTTAGATTTTCTTATTCGTAATTAATAATTAACATTTTGGACAGGTTGATGTCTTCTGCGTCATCGTCGATTTACTGGGTAAGTTGCTTTGTGTTGGTTGCCAGCTGTCTCTGCAGCAACTGATTTACGTATTTGTCCGCTTAGAAAGAGTCTTCTTAATGGTCATATGCTGGAGTAGACGGGATTTGTTGTGTCGTCTAACGGTTTGGGTGATTATGCTTGCAACAGCTGATTTTTGGCCGCGAGAGCAGCATGGACGTCAATTAATAATGTATATTTTTCTTTCTTTGCATGTACTTGGAGACGATCGCCGATGGTCATTTTGTCAAGTTGGCTGCTCAGGAGTCGGTTCTGGATACGCCGTTGGTTAAAATTGTTTTATTTATTTTTGTTTTTATTTGTATATACACATATATATGCGTTTGCATATTTGCATTTATTTGATTTTTGTTTCGTTGTTTTGCATGAATATGTGTTTTATTTATTTTTATTTTGTTTGTATATAATTTATTTTTTCAAATTTTATTTTTGCTTATTTAATTATGACCTTGTTATTTTATTTACATTATTGTTATTTTCTTCATTTGTGGTTTTAATTAGTCTTTTCTCCTTTTTTTCAGGTCTATGTACAGGAGAGCGTCGATATAACTTTAGGTACGCCCGTCATCCAGGTAAGTTTTTGTAACGTTTGTTATGCCTTGCCTGTCGAAAGCACCAATATATCGCTCAGCTTAGCTATCGTCTGAGGGGTAGTTCGGCCGCGATATATTGGGCGGCAAGTTAACAACAAATTTGTATTCTTTTCTAAATAAAAAGAAAACAAATATTTCCATCAAACCAGTCCGCTCGCTGCTGTGTTGGCTGTGTGGATGTTGTACAGCCTGCGTGTCCCTCCCTTCCTAGTGATTCCTCCTTTAAATTTCATGGAGAAATTCCCTTTCACAATTATTCCTTTCTCGCTTGTTTCTTATGCCCTCATCTCACCCGATCACATTAATTTACCAACTCATATTCATTTTTTTGCAGACTATTTAATTTACAAATCATGTGATACATGTGACATAGTGATTTCTAACATTTTGTTGGCCAACACTATTTTATCTATTTACTTAATTTAAAGCTTACAAAATATTTATGATTTTTCTTTTTTTTTTTTCGGCTTCAAAAGTGAGCATTACAGACTGACAAAATGAGCATCACTATTGCATTGGTTAGGGCCGATCAGCTGTTCTTGGAACAAGCAAACAGGTGTGTTGGTACAATCCGAGTCAGGGTCTCCGGGCTTCGACTTCCTGGTTCCTGAGTCCAGTTGTCCCTGCGATTTTCTCCTTGATGGCGGCGATGGATAGTTCCGCCTGTTGCTGCCGCCGGTTTGTATGTTTTTATTTAATTTTTTTTTTACTTTTGTTTTACATTTATTTATTTTATATTATTATTTTTATATATAATTACTTCATAATTTATTCATAACTAATTTATTTGAATTTCTTCTTTTTAAATCAATCTTTCTGCAGCGCTTACTCTCCTTTTTTTTCTGAAGATGGTCCCTATCGATATCCCTCGCCTATCGATCTATCTGCTGACCATTACACGTTGTGTGAATTTATTATATTTTTTTCATATTTTTATTTTCAATGTACTTTCGCGCTTTATCACCATGAGAAGCTCTAGCAACTTGTTCCAGCTTAATATTATATTTGTATTTTTAATTCATTTAGTTGCTTGTGTATATATTATTATGTAAATTTATTTCTGTTACTCTTCTGTTGTCAATATTTTTATTATTATTATAATTTGCATTATTGTTGATTTAAAATATAAGTCTCTTTCATGTAATATGTATTATTTTATTTTAAGTAGATGTGCATACATATAATTACATGTGTGCGCTTATTTGGTTTAATTTTGTTTGTTGTTTCACATAAGTTTGTGTGTTTCACTTATTTTATTTAATTTATTTTTATATATGTTTGGTTTGTTTTTTTATTATGTTACTTATATCTGTTGTTTGGGAAACATTTTTCAAAATTTTTGTTTTTAATATAAAATGTCTAAAAAAATGCTAAATTGAAATGAGGCACGAGTCAAACCATGTCAATACTAGGGAGCCAAGTTGTTTAAATTAAATGGTCAGTTTTCAATATACATTAAATTATTTTTCATTGCACTTCTTTTTAGTGTTGTCGGCCGTCATAATCCCCATTTGGCGCATTAGTTGCTTTAATTTATCGATACTGCTCCGTTTTCGATCGATACATTCAGTCAAATCTACAATTTGAAAGAAGAATCTTCCAATTTATAGATTAACAAGCAATTTGATCAACATCATACTATCCATCAGGATCGGTTAAGAAGCACAAGTTATAGTCGAAAATATATTCATACAGTGCAAGCATTTTCTGTATGCATCAATATGCGAGCGCATTTGTGAGATAGAGATGACATTATAACTGTTTTAATTATATAGTTTGTATTTATGAAATGCACTTACAGCCACGCATGCCTGCGCTGCTCGACACACCGACTTTTACTTTTTTCTTCTTTTTTCGCTCAACTTGTTAACGCAATTAAGTTATTCATAGCCATATTGCAGAGTCTAGTCATTTTTTCATAAAATATTGAATTATTATTATTTTTTGCATTATTGCTTAACTTTGGCTCGATCATGTGCGAAGAAAATTGCAATGTTTATTTAACCATTTATTTAAACGGAGCGAGAAAGAAATGTTTGGAATTGGTTTAATTATGTATGAATAACTATTTAACTTCCTTGCAACAAGAATTATTCAATCCATTCACGCACGCTCGCGCGCACACACTTTGTATTTATTGCTTCACAAAGAAAAAGATCGAGCCAAAAGAGTTAACAAAAGAAAAATAATAATAATATGCAATATTTAAAAAAATGACTAGACTTGAATATAATATGTAAGATATTTTTTTAACTTATTTGAATAACTTAATTTAATCGGTGATTGCAACAAGAGTTGAGCGAAAAAAGAGAAAAAACAAGTAAAGTGCTGACGAGTGAACTCGAGCAAAGAAACAGCGCGTGTTTTATTCACAAGCCCGAACTGATCCTTGCTGACTGGCAACAAACACGTGCATTTACATAAATACAAACATATACGTAAACGAAATCGTAACGGTGTAAAGGGGGCGTCAGTTATAATGTCATCTCTATCTCACAAATGCGCTCGCATATTGATGCATACAGAAAATGCTTGCGGCTGTATGAGGATATATTTTCGACTATAACTTGGTGCTTCTTAACCGATCCTGATGGATAGTATGATGTTGATCAATAATATGCATATGTATATTCTGTATAAATTGGAAGATTCTGCCTTTAAAATTGTAACATTTATTGACATCGGAAATTTAAATGTATCGATAATCGAGAAACTTAGGCAGTTATCGATAAAATTAAAGCAAACTTGATCTGCGCCATTTTTAATGGGTTCAGATTATGAAAAGACGGCCGACGAGCAATTTTTACACCACTGAACAAAAAAAAGTGCAATGAAAAAAATAATTTAATGTATATTGAAAAATGACTAGATTTGTCCAATGTTTTATTATTATTTATTTAATTTATTAGCAAAACTTGTTCGTTAGCTAAACCACTGACGGTTCCTTTCTTTACCTATTGGCAACATATGCAAATTTGAATTACAACAGTAAAAATGGCTTATCGTATGTTATACAAATGGCACAAACCGTTGGCGCCTTTTTTTTTTAAATAATAAATAACATATCGCAACAAGTTGGCAGCACCAAGCTGCCAAAATGAGTAACTTACAAATTGTTCACACTTGTTTGTTGTTTACATTTTAGATTTTCTTATTCGTAATTAATTAATTAACATTTTGGACAGGTTGATGTCTTCTACGTCATCGCCGATGGACTGGGTAATTTGCTTTGTGTTGGTTGCCAGCTGTCCCTGCAGCAGCTGATTTTCGTATTTGTCTGCTTAGAAAGAGTCTTATTGATGGTCATATGCTGGAGTACCCGTGATTTGTTGTGTCGTCTAACGGTTTGGTTGATTATGCTTGCAACAGCTGATTTTTGGCCGCGAGAGCAGCATGGACATCAATTAATAATGTATATTTTTCTTTCTTTGCATGTACTTGGAGACGATCGCCGATGGTCATTTTGTCAAGTTGGCTGCTCAGGAGTCGGTTCTGGATACGCCGTTGGTTAAAATTGTTTTATTTATTTTTGTTTTTATTTGTATATACACATATATATGCGTTTGCATATTTGCATTTATTTGATTTTTGTTTCGTTGTTTTGCATGAATATGTGTTTTATTTATTTTTATTTTGTTTGCATATAATTTATTTTTTCAAATTTTATTTTTGCTTATTTAATTATGACCTTGTTATTTTATTTACATTATTGTTATTTTCTTCATTTGTGGTTTTAATTAGTCTTTTCTCCCTTTTTTTCAGGTCATGTACAGGAGAGCGTCGATATAACTTTAGGTACTCCCGTCATCCAGGTAAGTTTTTGTAACGTTTGTTATGCCTTGCCTGTCGAAAGCACCAATATATCCCTCAGCTTAGCTATCGTCTGAGGGGTAGTTCCGACCGCGATATATTGGGCGGCAAGTTAACAACAAATTTGTATTCTTTTCTAAATAAAAAGAAAACAATATTTCCATCAAACCAGTCCGCTCGCTGCCGTGTTGGCTGTGTGGATGTTGTACAGCCTGCGTGTCCCTCCCTTCCTAGTGATTCCTCCTTTAAATTTCATGGAGAAATTCCCTTCACAATTATTCCTTTTCGCTTGTTTCTTATGCCCTCATCTCACCCGATCACATTAATTTACCAACTCATATTCATTTTTTTTGCAGACATTTAATTTACAAATCATGTGATACGTGTGACATAGTGATTTTTAACATTTTGTTGGCCAACACTATTTTATCTATTTACTTAATTTAAAGCTTACAAAATATTTATGATTTTTCTTTTCTTTTTTTCGGCTTCAAAAGTGAGGCATTACAGACTGACAAAATGAGCATCACTATTGCATTGGTTAGGGCCGATCAGCTGTTCTTGGAACAAGCAAACAGGTGTGTTGGTACAATCCGAGTCAGGGTCTCCGGGCTTCGACTTCCTGGTTCCTGAGTCCAGTTGTCCCTGCGATTTCTCCTTGATGGCGGCGATGGATAGTTCCGCATGTTGCTGCCGCCGGTTTGTATGTTTTTATTTAATTTTTTTTTTACTCTTGTTTTACATTTATTTATTTTATATTATTATTTTTATGTATAATTACTTCATAATTTATTCATAACTAATTTATTTGCATTTCTTCTTTTTAAATCAATCTTTCTGCAGCGCTTACTCTCCTTTTTTTTCTGAAGATGGTCCCCCATCGATATCCCTCGCCTCTCGATCTATCTGCTGACCATTACACGTTGTGTGAATTTGTTATATTTTTTCATATTTTTATTTTCAATGTACTTTCGCGCTTTGTTATCACCATGAAAAGCTCTAGCAACTTGTTCCAGCTAAATATTATATTTAGTATTTTTAATTCACTTAGTTGCTTGTGTATATATTATTATGTAAATTTATTTCTGTTACTCTTCTGTTGTCAATATTTTTATTATTATTATAATTTGCATTATTGTTGATTTAAAATATAAGTCTCTTTCATGTAATATGTATTATTTTATTTTAAGTAGATGTGCATACATATAATTACATGTGTGCGCTTATTTGGTTTAATTTTGTTTGTTGTTTCACATAAGTTTGTGTGTTTCACTTATTTTATTTAATTTATTTTTATATTTGTTTGGTTTGTTTTTTATTATGTTACTTATATCTGTTGTTTGGGAAACATTTTTCAAAAATTTTTGTTTTAATAAAATGTGCAATTAAAAAATGACTAAATTGAAATGAGGCATGAGTCAAACCTCATGCCGAAGAAAAGTGCAATGTTTATTTAACCATTTATTTAAACGGAGTGAGAAAAGAAATGTTTGGAATTGGTTTTAATTATGCTGCTGCTTCCGCAAAATGAAAAAATATTTAACCAATTTACCTTGCAAATCAAAAGTAAGATTTTTAGAAAAAACAACTCACACACGCACGCTCGCGCGTACACACACTTTGTATTTATTGTGCTTCACAAAGAAGAAAAAGAGCGAGGCAAAAGAGTTAAACAATAATGCAAAAAAAAATAATATGCAATATTTTATTAAAAATGACTAGACTTCTGCAATATAATATGTAAGATATATTTTTAACCTTATTTATGAATAACTTAATTTAATCGGCGATTGCAACAAGAGTTGAGCGAAAAAAAGAAGAAAAACAAGTAAAAGTGCTGTAGTCGAGTGAACTCGAGCAAAGAAACGAGCAGCGCGTGTTTTTATTCACAAGCCCGAACTGATCCTGCTGACTGGCAACAAACACGTGCATTTACATAAATACAAACATATATACGTAAACGAAATCGTAACGGTGAAGGGGGGCGTCAGTTATAATGTCATCTCTATCTCACAAATGCGCTCGCATATTGATGCATACAGAAAATGCTTGCGGCTGTATGAGGATATATTTTCGACTATAACTTGGGTGCTTCTTAACCGATCCTGATGGATAGTATGATGTTGATCAATAATATGCATATGTATATTCTGTATAAATTGGAAGATTCTGCCTTTAAAATTGTAACATTTATTGACATCGGAAATTTAAATGTATCGATAATCGAGAAACTGAGGCAGTTATCGATAAAATTAAAGCAAACTTGATCTGCGCCATTTTTAATGGGTTCAGATTATGAACAGACGGCCGACGAGCAATTTTTACACCACTGAACAAAAAAAAAGTGCAATGAAAAAATAATTTAATGTATATTGAAAAATGACTAGATTTGTCCAATGTTTTATTATTATTTATTTAATTTATTAGCAAAACTTGTGCGTTAGCTAAACCACTGACGGTTCCTTTCTTTACCTATTGGCAACATATGCAAATTTGAATTACAACAGTAAAAATGGCTTATCGTATGTTATACAAATGGCACAAACCGTTGGCGCCTTTTTTTTTAAATAATAAATAACATATCGCAACAAGTTGGCAGCACCAAGCTGCCAAAATGAGTAACTTACAAATTGTTCACACTTGTTTGTTGTTTACATTTTAGATTTTCTTATTCGTAATTAATAATTAACATTTTGGACAGGTTGATGTCTTCTGCGTCATCGCCGATGGACTGGGTAATTTGCTTTTGTGTTGTTTGCCAGCTGTCTCTGCAGCAGCTGATTTACGTATTTGTCTGCTTAGAAAGAGTCTTCTTGATGGTCATATGCTGGAGTACCCGGGATTTGTTGTGTCGTCTAACGGTTTGGGTGATTATGCTTGCAACAGCTGATTTTTGGCCGCGAGAGCAGCATGGACGTCAATTAATAATGTATATTTTTCTTTCTTTGCATGTACTTGGAGACGATCGCCGATGGTCATTTTGTCAAGTTGGCTGCTCAGGAGTCGGTTCTGGATACGCCGTTGGTTAAAATTGTTTTATTTATTTTAGTTTTTATTTGTATATACACATATATATGCGTTTGCATATTTGCATTTATTTGGTTTTTGTTTCGTTGTTTTGCATGAATATGTGTTTTATTTATTTTTATTTTGTTTGTGTACGAGTATAATAATTTATTTTTTTCAAATTTTATTTTTGCTTATTTAATTATGACCTTGTTATTTTATTTACATTATTGTTATTTTCTTCATTTGTGGTTTTAATTAGTCTTTTCTCCTTTTTTTCAGGTCTAGGTGCAGGAGAGCGTCGAGATGACTTTAGGTACTCCAGTCATCCAGGTAAGTTTTTGTAACGTTTGTTATGCCTTGCCTGTCGAAAGCACCAATATATCCCTCAGCTTAGCTATCGTCTGAGGGGTAGTTCGGCCGCGATATATTGGGCGGCAAGTTAACAACAAATTTGTATTATTTTATAAATAAAAGAAAACAAATATTTCCATCAAACCAGTCCGCTCGCTGCCGTGTTGGCTGTGTGGATGTTGTACAGCCTGCGTGTCCCTCCCTTCCTAGTGATTCCTCCTTTAAATTTCATGGAGAAATTCCCTTTCACAATTATTCCTTTCTCGCTTGTTTCTTATGCCCTCATCTCACCCGATCACATTAATTTACCAACTCATATTCATTTTTTTTTGCAGACTATTTAATTTACAAATCATGTGATACTGTGACATAGTGATTTTAACATTTTGTTGGCCAACACTAAATTCGGTTATATATGTAGTACAATTTTATCTATTTACTTAATTTAAAGCTTACAAGATATTTATGGTTTTTCTTTTCGTTTTTTTCGGCTTCAAAAGTGAGCATCACAGAGTGACAAAATGAGCATCACTATTGCAGTTAGGGCCGATCAGCTGTCCTTGACCCAATCTGCCGCAATTAGGCGGGAACAAACAAACAGGTGTGTTGGTATAATCCGAGTCACCTCAGGGTCTCCGGGCTTCGACTTCCTGGTTCCGGAGTCCAGTTGTCCTGCGATTTTCTCCTTGATGGCGGCGATGGATAGTTCCGCCTGTTGCTGCCGCCGGTTTGTATGTTTTTATTTAATTTTTTTTACTTTTGTTTTACATTTATTTATTTTATATTATTATTTTTATATATAATTACTTCATAATTTTCTGCAGCGCTTTCTCTCCTTTTTTTCTCTGAAGATGGTCCCCTATCGAGTATCCCTCGCCTATCGATCTATATGCTGACCATTACATGTTGTGTGAATTTATTATATGTTTTTCATATTTTTATTTTCAGTGTACTTTCGCGCTTTGTTATCACCATGAAAAGCTCTAGCAATTTGTTCCAGCTAAATATTATATTTAGTATTTTTAATTCACTTAGTTGCTTGTGTATATATTATTATGTAAATTTATTTCTGTTACCCTTCAGTTGTCTATATTTTTAATATTATTGTAATTTGCATTGTTGTTGATTTATAATATAACTTTATTTCATGTAATTTGTATTATTTTATTTTAAGTATATGTGCATACATATAATTACATGTGTGCGCTTATTTGGTTTAATTTTGTTTGTTGTTTCACATAGGTTTGTGTGTTTAATTTATTTTATTTAATTAATTTTTATATTTGTTTGGCTTGTTTTTGATTATGTTACTTATTTCTGTTGTTTGGGAAAATTTTTTTCCAAAAAATAGTTTTTAATATAAATAGTGCAATTAAAAAAAATAACTGGAATTGAAATGAGGCATGAGTCAAACTCATGTGCCGAAGAAAAGTGCAATGTTTATTTAACCATTTATTTAAACGGAGCGAGAAAAGAAATGTTTGGAATTGGTTTTATATAGTACTGCTGCTGCCGCAAAATGAAAAAATATTTAACCAATTTACCTTGCAAGTCAAAAGTAAGATTTTTAGAAAAAACAACTCACACACGCACGCTCGCGCGTACGCAGACTTTGTAATTATTGTGCTTCACAAGGAAGAAAAAGAGCGAGGCAAAGAGTTGAGCAATAGTGCAAAAAAAATAAATAATAGGCAATATTGCATTTAAAATATATTTTTGTATAAAAAAAAACATTTTTTCCATGTGCAATTTGAAAAAGAGTTGAGCGAAAAAAGAAGAAAAAACAAGTAAGAGTGTACTCGAGAAAGAAACAGAAGCAGCGCGTGTTTTTATTCACAAGCCCGAACTGATCCTAGCTGACTGGCAACAATCACGTGCATATACATAAATAAAAACATATATACGTAAACGAAATCGTAACGGTATAAAGGGGCGTCAATTATAATGTCGTCTCTATCTCAGAAATGTGCTCGCATATTGATGCATACAGAAAATGCTTTACGGCTGCTAATAGAAATGAGATCAGTATGAGGATATATTTTCGACTATAACTGGATGCTTCTTAACCGATTCTGATGAAAAGTGGAAGTTGATCAATAATATGCATATGTATATTCTGAAATAATTAGAAGATTCTGCCTTTAAAATTGTAGCATTTATTGCTATTGGAAATTTAAATGTATCGATAATCGAGCAACGGAGGAGCTATCGATAAAAATAAAGCAAACTTGGTCTGCGCCATTTTTAATGGGTTCAGATTATGAAAAGTCGGCCGACGGACAATTTTTACACCACTGAACAAAAAAGAAGTGCAATGAAAAAATGATTTAATGTATATTGAAAAATTACTAGATTTGTCCAATATTTTATTATTATTTATTTAATTTCTTAGCAAAACTTGTTCGTTAGCTAAACCACTGACGGTTCCTTTCTTTATCTATTGGCAAAATATGCAAATTTGAATTACAACAGTAAAAATGGCTTATTGTATGTTATACAAATGGCACAAACCGTTGGCAGCACCAAGCTGCCAAAATGATAATTACATATTGTTCACACTTATTTGTTGTTTACATTTTTGGATTTTCTTATTCGTAATTAATAACTAACATTTTGGTCAACCCGACCAAAATATCGAGTGGTTTAGCTTCTGCGTCGTCGTCGATGGACTGGGTAAGTTGCTTTTGTGTTGTTTGCCAGCTGTCTCTGCAGCAACTGATTTACGTATTTGTCTGCTTAGAAAGAGTCTTCTTGATGGTCATATGCTGGAGTAGCCGGGATTTGTTGTGTCGTCTGACGGTTTGGGTGATTATGCTTGCAACAGCTGATTTTTGGCCGCGAGAGCAGCATGGACGTCAATTAATAATGTATATTTTCTTTCTTTGCATGTACTTGGAGACGATCGCCGATGGTCATTTTGTCAAGTTGGCTGCTCAGGAGTCGGTTCTGGATACGCCGGTGGTTAAATTTGTTTTATTTAGTTTTGTTTTTATTTGTATATACACATATATATGCGTTTGCATATTTGCGTTTATTTGGTTTTTGTTTTGTTGTTTTGCATGAATATGTGTTTTATTTATTTGTATTTTGTATGTGTATAATAATTTATTTTTTCAAATTTTATTTTTGCTTATTTAATTATGACCTTGTTATTTTTTTGATTTAGTGTTATTTATTTTATTTGTGGTTTTAATTAGTCTTTCTCCTTTTTTCAGGTCTAGGTGCAGGAGAGCGTCGAAATGACTTTAGGTACTCCAGTCATCCAGGTAAGTTTTTGTAGCGTTTGTTATGCCTTGCCTGTCGAAAGCACCAGTATTTCCCTCAGCTTAGCTATCGTCTGAGGGGTAGTTCGGCCGCGATATATTGGGCGGCAAGGTAACAACAAATTTGTATTATTTTATAAATAAAAAGAAAACAAATATTTCCATCAAACCAGTCCGCTCGCTGCCGTGTTGGCTGTGTGGATGTTGTACAGCCTGCGTGTCCCTCTCTTCCTATTGATTCCTCCTCTAAATTTCCTTTCACAATTATTCCTTTCTCACTTGTTTCTTATGCCCTCATCTCACCTGATCACATTAATTTACCACTTCATATTAATTTTATTTCAGACTATTTAATTTACAAATCATGTGACATGTGACATAGTGATTTTTAACATTTTGTTGGCCAACACTAATTCGCTTATATATATGTAGTACAATTTTATCTATTTACTTCATTTAAAAGCCTACAAAAATATGTATGATTTTTCTTTTCTTTTTTTTCGGCTTCAAAAGTGCGCATCACAGAGTGACAAAATGAGCATCACTATTGCATTGGTTAGGGCCGATCAGCTGTCCTTGACCCAATCTGCCGCAATTAGGCGGGAACAAACAAACAGGTGTGTTGGTATAATCCGAGTCGCCTCAGGGTCTCCGAGTTTCGACTTCCTGGTTCCTGAGTGCAGTTGTCCCTGCGATTTTCTCCTTAATGGCGGCGATGGATAGTTCCGCCTTGTTGCTGCCGCCGGTTTGTATGTGTTGGAAAATGGTTATTAGATCCAGCGCACAGTTTTACAGCGTATACAAACAAGATAACGATATGCAGGAATCACACTTTTATTAGTCTAATGACGCGACGCATTCGGCAGTCAAAAACGGAGTGGGTACAGAACTATTGAGAGATTAATGTTTCAGTACATGCGAACGAACGGACAATGCAAAACTTAGGATAAGCTAAACGAGGGTTGCCAGATTGTTACATTGCAATCATTTGAGTTACATTTGCAACACGCCCTCTCAAAGTAACAATTCTGTTAACCTTAAATACTAGTGATGCCCAATGAAGAGATGCAACCATGATGCTTGGCACTGCTAAGACCCTTCGTAAGTACATCTGCTGGCATTTGCTCCGTCTGCATGTAGCCAACCTGGATGTCGCCACTCTGGTGCTTCTGCTGGATGAAATGGTGGCGCACATCGATGTGTTTAGTGCGTGGATGAAAACCAAAGCCTTTAACCAATTTTTGAGCGCTTTGGTTGTCGTTTAGGAGCAGAACCGAATCACATTTTCTGCCAATCCTGTTGAGTATGGCCTTCAAGTATAAGGCCTCCTTCGTTGCTTCGCTCATTGCCAAGTATTCGGACTCTGTGCTTGACAAAGCGACGGTGCGTTGTTTTCGTGCCTCCCAACTTATAGCAGCACCTGCTAACATAAACGCCTGTCCAGAATATGACCGTCTGTCGGTCAAATTTGCGCCCCAGTCAGCATCGACGACTCCGTACAGATCTTCGCCTGTTCGCTTGAATAACAGGCCGAGTTGTTTGGTACCGCTTAGGTACCGAAGGATGCGCTTCGCCGTCTTCCAGTGTTCAGCGTTATGTACCTGTGCCAGAAACTCATCTTCAATTGCCTTTGTCCAACTGACGCTGTCCTTGTGGCTTTTCGCCTCTTTCAGTGTAGTTGGATCATCTGTCGCAGCCATGTATGCAATTTCGCACTCCTCGAATGTCTCGCTTGAGCTGCTCTGCTCGTCGTTGCTGATCACTTGTGCTGGTGGTTGATATATTTTCCGTGGCCTACCACGCTGGCCTGTCCTCTCGATCTTGGGACGCCCTCTGCCACGTTGCTGCTCAACTAGCTTCTGCTTGGGTCGCTCAACTGAACTGTTATCGTCGCTGTTAGATCCATCACAAGGTTTACTCGTGATATTGATGTCGAAACCTCCGTTTGAGTTTTGATCACGTTCGTAGAACTCAGCGTACTCACTTTTAAAACCTGGAACATTCAGGAACTTGACATCTTTGCTTACTATTACCTTACGCTTCTCAGGTAAATATAATCGATATGCCTTCGATGTATTTGAGTAGCCGACCAGTATGCATTCTTCGGATCTTGATTCAAATTTATCCTTATTTGAACCCTTTATTAACGCATATGCCTTTGTACCAAATATACGTAAATGCGATACTGTAGGAATTTTCTTCGTCCAGTAAGTGTGGGGAATCTCGCCGGATAGACCCCGCGTTACACATCTGTTTCTGATGTAACATGCTGCATTTACTGCTTCTGCCCAAAAGGATGGCGGCACACCGGATTGCTTCATCATACAGCGTGCCATCTCGACCAGGGTACGATTCTGTCTCTCAGCTAAGCCATTCTGCTGTGGCGTGTGTGGTGTGGTAAGGCGTCTCTGGATTCCGTTCACCTTCATATACTTGTCGAACTCTTTGTTGCAATACTCAGTCCCGTTATCTGACTGAAGTACTTTTATCTTCTTATTTGTGAAGTTTTCTGCTGTAGCTTTATATGCTTTAAAAGCTTCAAATAAGTCTGATTTCTGTTTAAGAAAGTGAACTTCACAATAGCGCGAATAGTCATCTATAAAAGTAGCGAAGTATTTACATCCTCCCAGGGATTGCGTTCTCATTGGGCCGCATACATCGCTGTGAACTATTTCCAGTAGTTCTGTCGTACGATTTTCGTTTCCACTTTTATAAATGCTTGCAGTTTGCTTTTCGCTTATGCAGATTTCACATTTCGACAATTTTCCATTCTCGCACATTTTCATGCCGTAGGCTTTACCACTTTTAGCCATATTTTTCAAATCGCTTTCATTCAGATGTCCCATTCTATAATGCCATAGATCAAGGTCGTTTTGACCACCATACATTATATTATTCACTTGATGCTCTTCGCCATTCAAGTAATACAAGTTACCGTATCTTTGCGCACGCAGCCAAACTTCGTTATTTTTCATAACAAGTGCTTCATTTTTCCGAAAATGAACTTCAAAACCATTGTCTGTGATTTTGGAAACCGACATCAAATTTTGGCGCAAATCCGATACGTACAAAACATCTTTCAACGTTAAGTCAACTCGTTGCTGTTGTTTCTTAACTGTGACTTTAGCATTACCAATACCACTAATCCGTGTGGTCTTATTGTTGGCCAAATGTAAAGTCTTTTCGACTTTTGCAATATCGGTGAACATGCTCTTATTTGAACTCATGTGTGCCGTGCAACCACTATCGAGGCACCACAAGCCATTTTTCTCATCGGCAGAAAAGGCCATCTCTAACGCGTTTAGCGAAAGTTCCTCGTTTTCTGCTGTACCCGCACTGTTTTGTTCATTCGTATTGCGTTTCATATTCTTCTTTGGGTTGCTTCGACAATTTCGCGCGAAATGTCCAACCTTGCCGCAGCTGAAACATTTTCTGTCTTCACGCTGCACTTTATCGCTTTTTCTTTCTTTGCTATTTCTTTCTACATCTTTCCGACGATTAGCGAACATTGCGTTTTGTTCTTCGCGATTTTCTTTATTTGCACGCGCTTCTGACTCTTCAAGAATTTTAACGCGAAGCACATCGGGATGGGGCAAGTCATCTCGTGCTTCCATCGCACATCTGAAGATTTCATAAGAGTCAGGCAAACTATATAGCAATAAGATTACTAACAAATCATTTCCAATCGCGACACCTATTTCTTTCAATTTTTTCACTGCGTCGAAAAATGCATTTACATGCTGGCGCGTACTAGCGCCCTCGTTCATTCGCGACAATGCCACTCGTTTCAGCAGGCTTGCTTTTCGCACTGGCCCCTTTGATTGAAATGTCTCCTGCAATTTCAACCAGTATTCTTTTGCCGAATTACAATCTTCAATTATAGCCAATTCCGATGGGCTAATCGATAATAATATGTCCGCGCGCGCCTTTTCATCGAATGTTTTCCATACTGCTCGATCTGCCACATTTTCTGGGCAAATTTTTGTTCCATCGACATATTGCCATAGTTCGTTTTTCACTAATATAGCACGCATCTGCAGTTTCCACGTGTCATAGTTCTCCGCACACAGTGGCTCAATCTTAATAAATGCACCAGCCATTTTTCACAGCTACACTATTTATTGTCAACGTTTTCTTATTTATTTATCACTGGGCCCATAACCTGTTGGAAAATTGTTATTAGATCCAAGCGCACAGTTTTACAGCGTATACAAACAAGATAACGATATGCAGGAAACACACTTTTATTAGTCTAATGACGCGACGCATTTGGCAGTCAAAAACGGAGTGGGTACAGAACTATTGAGAGATTAATGTTTCAGTACATGCGAACGAACGGACAATGCAAAGCTTGGGATAAGCTAAACGAGGGTTGCCAGATTGTTACATTGCTATCATTTGAGTTACATTTGCAACATTCGTTTTATATTTATTTATTTTATATTATTATTTTTATATATAATTACTTCATAATTTATTCATAGCTAATTTATTTGCATTTCCTCTTTTTAAATCAATCTTTCTGCAGCGCTTGCGCTTGCGGTCTCTCTCTTTTTTCTCACTGCCTTCTTTCACTCTCCTTTTTTTCTGACGATGGTCCCCTATCGATATCCCTCGCCCATCGATCTATATGCTGACCATTACACGTTGTGTGAATTTATTATATTTTTTCTTCATATTTTTATGTTCAATGTACTTTCGCGCTTTGTTATCATCATGAGAAGCTCCAGCAACTTGGTCCAGCTTAATATTATATTTCGTATTTTTAATTCATTTAGTTGCTTGTGTATATATTATTATGTAAATTTATTTCTGTTACTCTTCAGTTGTCTATATTTTTATTATTATAATTATAATTTGCATTATTGTTGATTTAAAATATAAGTCTCTTTCATGTAATTTGTATTATTTTATTTTAAGTATATGTGCATACATATAATTACATGTATGCGCTTATTTGGTTTAATTTTGATTGTTGTTTCATATAAGTTTGTGTTTTCATTTATTTTATTTAATTTATTTTTATATTTGTTTGGCTTGTTTTTGATTATGTTACTTATTTCTTTTGTTTGGGAATTTTTTTTTCAAAAATTATTTCAAAATTTTTGTTTTTAATATAAAATGTAATAAACGGAGCGAGAAAAAGAAATGTTTGGAATTGGTTTTATTTATGCTGCTGCTGCCACAAAATGAAAAAATATTTAACCAATTTACCTTGCAAACCAAAAGTACGATTTTAGAAAAAACAACTCACACACGCACGCTCGAGGGTACACAGACTTTGTATTTTTGTGCTTAACAAGGAAGAAAAAGAGCGAGGCAAAGAGTTGAGCAATAGTGCAAAAAAAAAAATAAATAATATGCAATATTGTATTTAAAATATATTTTGTTATAAAAAAAACATTTTTTTCATGTACAATTTGAAAAAGAGTTGAGCGAAAAAAGAAGAAAAAACAAGTAAGAGTGCTGTAGTCGAGTGAACTCGAGGAAAGAAACGAGCAGCGCGTGTTTTTATTCACAAGCCCGAACTGATCCTAGCTGACTCGCAACAATCACGTGCATATACATAAATAAAAACATATATACGTACACGGAATCGTAACGGTGTAAAGGGGACGTCAGTTATAATGTCGTCTCTATCTCACAAATGCGCTCGCATATTGATGCATACAGAAAATGCTTGCGGCTGTATGAGGATATATTTTCGACTATAACTTGGGTGCTTCTTAACCGATCCTGATGGATAGTAGGAAGCTGTTCATTAATATGCATATGTATATTCTGTATAAATTAGAAGATTCTGCCTTTAAAATTGTAACATTTATTGCTATCGGAAATTTAAATGTATCGATAATCGAGTAACGGAGGCAGTTATCGATAAAATTAAAGCAAACTTGATCTGCGCCATTTTTAATGGGTTCCGATTATGAAAAGACTGCAGACGAGCAATTTTTACACCACTGAACAAAAAAGAAGTGCAATGAAAAAATGATTTAATGTATATTGAAAAATGACTAGATTTGTCCAATATTTTATTATTATTTATTTAATTTATTAGCAAAACTTGTTCGTTAGCTAAACCACTGACGGTTCCTTTCTTTACCTATTGAATTACAACAATTAAAATGGCTTATTGTATGTTATACAAATGGCACAAACCATTGGCGCTTTTTTTAAAATAGTAAATAACATCGCATCAAGTTGGCAGCAACAAGCTGCCAAAATGAGTAACTTACAAATTGTTCAGACTTGTTTGTTGTTTACATTTTAGATTTTCTTATTCGTAATTATTAATTAACCTTTTGGACAGGTTGATGTCTTCTGCGTCATCGTCGATGGACTGGGTAAGTTGCTTTTGTGTTGTTTGCCAGCTGTCTCTGCAGCAGCTGATTTACGTATTTGTTTGCTTAGAAAGAGTCTTCCTGATGGTCATATGCTGGAGTACCCGGGATTTGTTGTGTCGTCTGACGGTTTGGGTGATTAAGCTTGCAACAGCTGATTTTTGGCCGCGAGAGCAGCATGGACGTCAATTAATAATGTATATTTTTCTTTCTTTGCATGTACTTGGAGACGATCGCCGATGGTCATTTTGTCAAGTTGGCTGCTCAGGAGTCGGTTCTGGATACGCCGATGGTTAAAATTGTTTTATTTATTTTTGTTTTATTTGTATATACACATATACTCGTATATGCGTTTGCATATTTGCGTTTATTTGGTTTTGTTTGGCTGTTTTGCATGAATATGTGTTTTATTTATTTATATTTTGTTTGTGAATAATAATCTATTTTTGTAAATTTTATTTTTCTTTATTTAATTATGACTTTGTTATTTTATTTACATTATTGTTATTTTCTTCATTTGTGGTTTTAATTAGTCTTTTCTCCTTTTTTTTAGGTCTATGTGCAGGAGAGCGTCGAGATGACTTTAGGTACTCCAGTCATCCAGGTAAGTTTTTGTAACGTTTGTTATGCCTTGCCTGTCGAAAGCACCAATACATCCCTCAGCTTAGCTATCGTCTGAGGGGTAGTTCGGCCGCGATATATTGGGCGGCAAGTTAACAACAAATTTGTATTATTTTTTAAATAAAAAGAAAACAAATATTTCCATCAAACCAGTCCGCTCGCTGCCGTGTTGGCTGTGTGGATGTTGTACAGCCTGCGTGTCCCTCCCTTCTTAGTGATTCCTCCTCTAAATATCATGGAGAAATTCCCTTTCACAATTATTCCTTTCTCGCTTGTTTCTTATGCCCTCATCTCACCCGATCACATTAATTTACCAACTCATATTCATTTATTTTTTCAGACTATTTAATTTACAAATTATGTGACTATGTCACATGTAGATTTTTAACATTTTATTGGCCAACACTAAATTCGCTTATATATAGTAGTACAATGTTATCTATTTACTTAATTTAAAGCTTACAAAATATATATGATTTTTATATTTATTTTCGGCTTCATAAGTGCGCATCACTGAGTGACAAAATGAGCATCACTATTGCATTGGTTAGGGCCGATCAGCTGTCCTTGGAACAAACAAACAGGTGTGTTGGTACAATCCGAGTCGCCTCAGGGTCTCCGGGCTTCGACTTCCCTGGTTCCTGAGTCCAGTTGTCCTTGCGATTTTCTCCTTGATGGCGGCGATGGATAGTTCGGCCTGTTGCTGCCGCCGGTTTGTATGTTTTTATTTAATTTTTTTTTACTTTTGTTTTATATTTATTTATTTTGTATTATTATATTCATATATAATTACTTCATAATTTATTCATAACTAATTTATTTGCATTTCTACTTTTTAAATCAATCTTTCTGCAGCGCTTGCGCATGCGGTCTCTCTCTTTTTTGTCTCGCTGTCTTCTTTTCACTCTCCTTTTTTTCTGAAGATGGTCCCCCATCGATATCCCTCGCCTATCGATCTATATGCTGACCATTACACGTTGTGTGAATTTATTATATTTTTTTCATATTCTTATGTTCAATGTACTTTCGCGCTTTGTTATCACCATGAAAAGCTCTAGCAACTTGTTCAGCTTAATATTATATTTTGTATTTTTAATTCATTTAGTTGCTTGTGTATATATTATTATGTAAATTTATTTCTGTTACTCTTCAGTTGTCTATATTATTATTATTATTCTAATTTGCATTATTGTTGATTTAAAATATAAGTCTCTTTCATGTAATTTGTATTATTTTATTTTAAGTATATGTGCATACATATAATTACATGTGTGCGCTTAGTTGGTTTAATTTTGTTTGTTGTTTCACATAAGTTTGTGTGTTTCATTTAATTTATTTAATTAATTTTTATATATGTTTGGCTTGTTTTTGATTATGTTACTTATTTCTGTTGTTTGGGAAAATTTTTTTCAAAAAGACTTTGTTTTTAATATAATTAGTGCAATTAAAAAAAATAACTAGAACTGAAATGAGGCATGAGTCAAACTCATATGCCGAAGAAAAGTGCAATGTTTATTTAACCATTTATTTAAGCGGAGCGAGAAAAATAAATGTTTGGAATTGGTTTTATATATACTGCTGCTGCCGCAAAATGAAAAAATATTTAACCAATTTACCTTGCAAGTCAAAAGTAAGATTTTTAGAAGAAACAGCTCACACACGCACGCTCGCGCGTACGCACACTTTGTATTTATTGTGCTTCACAAGGAAGAAAAGGAGCGAGGCAAAAGAGTTGAGCAATAGTGCAAAAAAAAAATAAAATAAATAATATGCAATATTGTATTTAAAATATATTTTTATAAGAAAACATTTTTTCCATGTGCAATTTGAAAAAGAGTTCAGCGAAAAATAGAAGAAAAAACAAGTAAGCTGTAGTCGAGTGAACTCGAGCAAAGAAACGAGCAGCGCGTGTTTTTATTCACAAGCCCGAACTGATCCTAGCTGACTGGCAACAATCACGTGCATATACATAAATAAAAACATATATACGTAAACGGAATCGTAACGGTGTAAAGGGGACGTCAGTTGTCGTCTCTATCTCACAAATGCGCTCGCATATTGATGCATACAGAGAATGCTTTCGGCTGTATGAGGATATATTTTCGACTATAACTTGGGTGCTTCTTAACCGATCCTGATCGATAGTAGGAAGTGGATCAATAATATGCACATGTATATTCTGTATAAATTAGAAGATTCTGACTTTAAAATTGTAACATTTAATGCTATCGGAAATTTAAATGTATCGATAATCGAGAAACGGAGGCAGTTATCGATAAAATTAAGGCAAACTTGATCTGCGCCATTTTTAATGGGTTCCGATTATGAAAAGACTGCAGACGAGCAATTTTTACACCACTGAACAAAAAAGAAGTGCAATGAAAAAATGATTTAATGTATATTGAAAAATTACTAGATTTGTCCAATATTTTATTATTATTTATTTAATTTATTAGCAAAACTTGTTCGTTAGCTAAACCACTGACGGTTCCTTTCTTTACCTATTGAATTACAACAATTAAAATGGCTTATTGTATGTTATACAAATGGCACAAACCATTAACGCCTTTTTTTAAATAGTAAAATAACATATCGCAACAAGTTGCAGCACAAGCTGCCAAAATGAGTAACTTACATATTGTTCACATTTATTTGTTGTTTAAATTTTAGATTTTTATTAGTAAAACTTGTTCGTTAGCTAAACCACTGACGGTTCCTTTCTTTACCTATTAGCAACATATGCAAATTTGAATTACAACAATAAAAATGGCGTATTGTATATTATACAAATGGCAGAAACCGTTGGCAGCACCAAGCTGCCAAAATGAGTAACTTACATATTGTTCACACTTATTTGTTGTTTAGATTTTGGATTTTCTTAATTCGTAATTAATAATTAATATTTTGGTCGGGTTGATGTCTTCTGCGTCGTCGTCGATGGACTGGGTAAGTTGCTTTTGTGTTGGTTGCCAGCTGTCTCTGCAGCAGCTGATTTACGTATTTGTCTGCTTAGAAAGAGTCTTCTTGATGGTCATATGCTGCAGTACCCGGGATTTGTTGTGCCGTCTGACGGTTTGGGTGATTATGCTTGCAACAGCTGATTTTTGGCCGCGAGAGCAGCATGGACGTCAATTAGTCATGTATATTTTTCTTTCTTTGCATGTACTTGCAGACGATCGCCGATGGTCATTTTGTCAAGTTGGCTGCTCAGGAGTCGCTTCTGGATACGCCTGTGGTTAAATTGTTTTATTTATTTTTGTTTTTATTTGTATATACACATACATATGCGTTTGCATATTTTGGTTTATTTGGTTTTATTTTGTTGTTTTGCTTGAACATGTGTTTTATTTATTTGTATTTTGTTTGTCTATAATTTTTTCAAATTTTATTTTTGTTTATTTAATTATGACCTTGTTATTTTTGATTTAGTGTTATTTATTTTATTTGTGGTTTTAATTAGTCTTTTCTCCTTTTTTTCAGGTCTAGGTGCAGGAGAGCGTCGAACTGACTTTAGGTACTCCAGTCACCCAGGTAAGTTTTTGCCTTGCCTGTCGAAAGCACCAGTATATTCAAAAGTGCGCATCACAGAGTGACAAAATGAGCATCACTATTGCATTGGTTAGGGCCGATCAGCTGTCTTTGACCCAATCTGCCGCAATTCGGCGGGAACAAACTCACAGGTGTGTTGGTATAATCCGAGTCGTCTCGGGTCTCCGGGCCACTTCCAGTTCCTGAGTCCATTGTCCTGGGATTTCTCCTTGATGGCGGCGATGGATAGTTCCGCCTGTTGCTGCCGCCGGTTTGTATGTTTTTATTTAATTTTTTTACTTTTGTTTTATATTTATTTATTTTATATTATTATTTTTATATATAATTACTTCATATTTTATTCATAACCAATTTATTTGCATTTCTTCTCTTTAAATCAATCTTCCTGCAGCGCTTGCGCATGCTGTCTCTCTCTTTTTTTCTCACTGCCTTTTCACTCTCCTTTTTTCTGAAGATGGTCCCCCTTCGATATCCGTCGCCTATCGATCTATATGCTGACCATTACACGTTGTGTGAATTTATTATATTTTTTCATATTTCTATTTTCAATGTACTTTCGCGCTTTGTTATCACCATGAAAAGCTCTAGCAACTTGTTCCAGCTTAATATTATATTTTGTATTTTTAATTCATTTTTTCAAAAAAATTTGTTTTTAATATAAATAGTGCAATTAAAAAAAATAAGTAGAATTGAAATGAGGCATGCATCAAACTCATGTGCCGAAGAAAAGTGCAATGTTTATTTAACCATTTATTTAAGCGGAGCGAGAAAAAGAAATGTTTGGAATTGGTTTTATATATACTGCTGCTGCCGCAAAATGAAAAAAATATTTAACCAATTTACCTTGCAAGTCAAAAGTAAGATTTTTAGAAGAAACAACTCACGCACGCACGCTCGTGCGGCAGACGAGCAATTTTTACACCACTGAACAAAAAGAAGTGCAATGAAAAAATGATTTAATGTATATTGAAAAATTACTAGATTTGTCCAATATTTTATTATTATTTATTTAATTTATTAGCAAAACTTGTTCGTTAGCTAAGCCACTGACAGTTCCTTTCTTTACCTATTGGCAACATATACAAATTTGAATTACAACAATAAAAGGGCTTATTGTATGTTATACAAATGGCACAAACCATTAACGCCTTTTTTAAAATAGTAAAATAACATATCGCAACAAGTTGCAGTACCAAGCTGCCAAAATGAGTAACTTACATAGTGTTCACATATATTTGTTGTTTACATTTTAGATCTTTATTAGCAAAACTTGTTCGTTAGCTAAACCACTGACGGTTCCTTTCTTTACCTATTGGCAACATATGCAAATTTGAATTACAACAATATAAATGGCTTATTGTATATTATACAAATGGCACAACCCGTTGGCAGCACCAAGCTGCCAAAATGAGTAACTTACATATTGTTCACACTTATCTGTTGTTTACATTTTAGATTTTTATTAGCAAAACTTGTTCGTTAGCTAAACCACTGACGGTTCCTTTCTCTACCTATTGGCAACATATGCAAATTTGAATTACAACAATAAAAATGGCAAGCTGCCAAAATGAGTAACGTACATATTGTTCACACTTATTTGTTGTTCACATTTTGGATTTTCTTAATTCGTAATTAATAATTAATATTTTGGTCGGGTTGATGTCTTCTGCGTCGTCATCGGTGGACTGGGTAAGTTGCTTTTGTGTTGGTTGCCAGCTGTCTCTGCAGCAGCTGATTTACGTATTGTCTGCTTAGAAGAGTCTTCTTGATGGTCATATGCTGGAGTAGCCGAGATTTGTTGTGTCGTCTGACGGTTTGGGTGATTATGCTTGCAACAGCTGATTTTTGGCCGCGAGAGCAGCATGGACTTCAATTAATAATGTATATTTTTCTTTCTTTGCATGTACGATCGCCGATGGTCATTTTGTCAAGTTGGCTGCTCAGGAGTCGGTTCTGGATACGTCGGTGGTTAAATTGTTTTATTTATTTTTGTTTTTATTTGTATATACACATATATATGCGTTTGCATATTTGCGTTTATTTGGTTTTTGTTTTGTTGTTTTGCATGAATATGTGTTTTATTTATTTTTATTTTGTTTGTGTATAATAATTTATTTTTTTCAAATTTTATTTTTGCTTATTTTATTATGACCTTGTTATTTTTTTGCTTTAGTGTTATTTATTTTATTTGTGGTTTTAATTAGTCTTTTCTCCTTTTTTTCAGGTCTAGGTGCAGGAGAGCGTCGAAATGACTTTAGGTACTCGAGTCATCCAGGTAAGTTTTTGTAACGTTTGTTATGCCTTGCCTGTCAAGCACTAATATATCCTCAGCTTAGCTATCGTCTGAGGGGTAGTTCGAGCGATATATTGGGCGGCAAGTTAACAACAAATTTGTATTCTTTTAGAAATAAAAAGAATACAAATATTTCATCAAACCAGTCCGCTCGCTGTATTGGCTGTGTGGATGTTGTACAGCCTGCGTGTCCCTCCCTTCCTAATGATTCCTCCTCTAAATTTCATGGAGAAATTCCCTTTCACAATTATTGTTTTCTCGCTTGTTTCTTATGCCCTCATCTCGTCCGAACACATTAATTTACCACCTCATATTCATTTTTTTTCAGACCATTTAATTTACAAATCATGTGATACATGTGACATAGTGATTTTTAACATTTTGTTGGCCAACACTAAATTCGGTTATGTATATGTAGTACAATTTTATCTATTTACTTAATTTAAAGCTTACAAGAAATTTATGGTTTTTCTTTTCTTTTTTTTCGGCTCCAAAAGTGAGCATTACTGAGTGACAAAATGAGCATCACTATTGCAGTTAGGGCCGATCAGCCGTTCTTGGAACAAACAAACAGGTGTGTTGGAACAATCCGAGTCGCCTCAGGGTCTCCGGGCTTCGACTTCCTGGTTCCTGAGTCCAGTTGTCCTGCGATTTTCTCCTTGATGGCGGCGATGGATAGTTCCGCCTGTTGCTGCCGCCGGTTTGTATGTTTTTATTTAATTTTTTTTTACTTTTGTTTTACATTTATTTATTTTATATTATTATTTTTATATATAATTACTTCATAATTTTCTGCAGCGCTCTCTCTCTTTTTTCCTGAAGATGGTCCGCCATCGATATTCCTCGCCTATCGATCTATATGCTGACCATTACACGTTGTGTGAATTTATTATATTTTTTCATATTTTTATTTTCAATGTACTTTCGCGCTTTGTTATCACCATGAAAAGCTCTAGCAACTTGTTCCAGCTAAATATTATATTTAGTATTTTTAATTCACTTAGTTGCTTGTGTATATATTATTATGTACATTTATTTCTGGTACTCTTCAGTTGTCTATATTTTTATTATTATTATAATTTGCATTATTGTTGATTTAAAATATAAGTCTCAAGTCAAAAAAAATTGTTTTTAATATAAATAGTGCAATTAAAAAAAATAACTAGAATTGAAATGAGGCATGAGTCAAACTCATGTGCCGAAGAAAATGCAAAGTTATAACCATTTATTTAAACGGAGCGAGAAAAAGAAATGTTTGGAATTGGTTTTATATACTGCTGCTGCCGCAAAAATGAAAAAATATTTAACCAATTTACCTTGCAAGTCAAAAGTAAGATTTTTAGAAAAAACAACTCACACACGCACGCTCGCGCGTACGCAGACTTTGTATTTATTGTGCTTCACAAGGAAGAAAAGAGCGAGGCAAAAGAGCTGAGCAATAAGGCAAAAAAAAAATAAATAAATAAATAATAAGCAATATTGTATTTAAAATATATTTTTTTATAAAAAAAACATTTTTTCCATGTGCAATTTGAAAAAGAGTTCAGCGAAAAAAAGAAGAAAAACAAGTAAAGTGTACTCGAGAAAAGAAACGAGCAGTGCGTGTTTTTATTCACAAGCCCGAACTGATCCTAGCTGACTGGCAACAATCACGTGTATATACACAAATAACAACATATATACGTAAACGGAATCGTAACGGTGTAATGGGGACGTCAGTTATAATGTCGTCTCTATGTCACAAATGCGCTCGCATATTGATGCACACAGAAAATGCTTGCGGCTGTATGAGGATATATTTTCGACTATAACTTGGGTGCTTCTTAACCGATCCTGATGGATACTAGAAAGTGGATCAATAATATGCACATGTATATTTTGTATAAATTAGAAGATTCTGCCTTTGAAATTATAGCATTTCTTGCTATCGGAAATTTAATTGTATCGATAATCGAGAAACGGAGGCAGTTATCGATAAAATTAAAGCAAACTTGATCTGCGCCATTTTTAATGGGTTCCGATTATGAAAAGACGGCAGACGAGCAATTTTTACACCACTGAACAAAAAAGAAGTGCAATGAAAATAATGATTTAATGTATATTGAAAAATGACTAGATTCGTCCAATATTTTATTATTATTTATTTAATTTATTAGCAAAACTTGTTCGTTAGCTAAGCCACTGGCAGTTCCTTTCTTTACCTATTGGCAACATATGCAAATTTGAATTACAACAATAAAAATGGCTTATTGTATGTTATACAAATGGCACAAACCATTAACGCCTTTTTAAAATAGTAAAATAACATATCGCAACAAGTTGCAGCACAAGCTTCCAAAATGAGTAACTTACATATTGTTCACATTTATTTGTTGTTTACATTTTAGATTTTTATTAGCAAAACTTGTTCGTTAGCTAAACCACTGACGGTTCCTTTCTTTACCTATTGGCAACATATACAAATTTGAATTACAACAATAAAAATGGCTTATTGTATGTTATACAAATGGCACAAACCACTAGCAGCACCAAGCTGCCAAAATGAGTAACTTACATATTGTTCACACTTATTTGTTGTTTAGATTTTGGATTTTCTTAATTCGTAATTAATAATTAATATTTTGGTCGGTTTGATGTCTTCTGCGTCGTCGTCGGTGGACTGGGTAAGTTGCTTTTGTGTTGTTTGCCAGCTGTCTCTGCAGCAGCTGATTTACGTATTTGTCTGCTTAGAAAGAGTCTTCTTGATGGTCATATGCTGGAGTTCCCGGGATTTGTTGTGTCGTCTGACGGTTTGGGTGATTATGCTTGCAACAGCTGATTTTTGGCCGCGAGCGCAGCATGGACGTCAATTAATAATGTATATTTTTCTTTCTTTGCATGTACTCGGAGACGATCGCCGATTTCAAGTTGGATACTCAGGGGTCGGTTCTGGATACGTCGGTGGTTAAATTTGTTTTATTTATTTTTGTTCTTATTTGTATATACACATATATATGCGTTTGCATATTTGCGTTTATTTGGTTTTTGTTTTGTTGTTTTGCTTGAATCTGTGTTTTATTCATTTATATTTTGTTTGTGTATAGTAATTTATTTTTGTACATTTTATTTTTGCTTATTTAATTATGACCTTGTTATTTTTTTTTGCTTTAGTGTTATTTATTTTATTTGTGGTTGTAATTTGTGTTTTCTCCTTTTTTTCAGGTCTATGTGCGGGAGAGCGTCGAAATGACTTTAGGTACTCCAGTCATCCAGGTAAGTTTTTGTAACGTTTGTTATGCCTTGCCTGTCGAAAGCACCAATATATCGCTCAGCCGGCTAGCTATCGGCTCAGGGGTAGTTCGACCGCGATATATTGGGCGGCAAGTTAACAACAAATTTGTATTCTTTTCTAAATAAAAAGAAAACAAATATTTCCATCAAACCAGTCCGCTCGCTGCTGTGTTGGCTGTGTGGATGTTGTACAGCCTGCGTGTCCCTCCTTCCTAGTGATTCCTCCTCTAAATTTCCTGGCGAAATTCCCTTTCACAATTATTCCTTTCTCGCTTGTTTCTTATGCCCTCATCTCGTCCGAACACATTAATTTACCACCTCATATTCATATTTTTTCAGACTATTTAATTTACAAATCATGTGATACATGTGACAGTGATTTTTAACATTTTGTTGACCAACACTAAATTCGCTTATATATATGTAGCACAATTTTATCTATTTACTTAATTTAAAGCTTACAAAATATTTATGATTTTTTTTTTTCGGCTTCAAAAGTGCGCATCACTGAGTGACAAATGAGCATCACTATTGCATTGGTTAGGCCGATCAGCTTTCTTGGAACAAAGAAACAGGTGTGTTGGTACAATCCGAGTCGCCTCAGGGTCTCCGGGCTTCGACTTCCTGGTTCCTGAGTCCAGTTGTCCCTCAAAGTAACAATTCTGTTAACCTTAAATACTAGTGATGCCCAATGAAGAGATGCAACCATGATGCTTGGCACTGCTAAGACCCTTCGTAAGTACATCTGCTGGCATTTGCTCCGTCTGCATGTAGCCAACCTGGATGTCGCCACTCTGGTGCTTCTGCTGGATGAAATGGTGGCGCACATCGATGTGTTTAGTGCGTGGATGAAAACCAAAGCCTTTAACCAATTTTTGAGCGCTTTGGTTGTCGTTTAGGAGCAGAACCG
Organism: Drosophila paucipuncta; assembly: GCA_035043875.1. NCBI lineage: Eukaryota > Metazoa > Arthropoda > Insecta > Diptera > Drosophilidae > Drosophila > Drosophila paucipuncta. The sequence goes on along the minus strand of JAWNMP010000296.1, from coordinate 121,382 downwards.
AATCACATTTTCTGCCAATCCTGTTGAGTATGGCCTTCAAGTATAAGGCCTCCTTCGTTGCTTCGCTCATTGCCAAGTATTCGGACTCTGTGCTTGACAAAGCGACGGTGCGTTGTTTTCGTGCCTCCCAACTTATAGCAGCACCTGCTAATATAAACGCCTGTCCAGAATATGACCGTCTGTCGGTCAAATTTGCGCCCCAGTCAGCATCGACGACTCCGTACAGATCTTCGCCTGTTCGCTTGAATAACAGGCCGAGTTGTTTGGTACCGCTTAGGTACCGAAGGATGCGCTTCGCCGTCTTCCAGTGTTCAGCGTTATAACATGAGTTACTGCTAATATCTGGACGGGTTGTAACTGAAGAAACCTAAGGAGCCAATTAAGTTCTGATAGGGTACTTCCTCATTTCGGCTTCATCGGCTGCTTCTGTTCGCTTCAAAGTACATTTCGCTTCTATGGGTGTTAATGCAGGCTTGCATTCAGTCATTCCCAATCTTTTCAATATAGCGTCAATGTACTTTTCCTGTGCAGGAATATGCGATGCTCTTGACGTCAACAGCAAATTATCTACGTAAATGGATACTAGGAGAATCTTCTTCCCCTGCCGTTTGACGAACAAACATGGATCCTGCTTCGTGGGCTCTAATCCAACTTCCTGTAGCTTCGTCGTGAGTCAACAATACCAACGCAAACCAGACTGGCGTAATCCGTATAACGCCTTCTTCAACAAACATACATGGCTTTTCATTGATGACAGCGCCGCCCGCCATTCCGCTGTTGTCTTCATGTACTCTGCTCGGGGTGAATCATGCTTTGTTCCAATTGATCTGCCCGATTCCAACTTTTCCATGAAATCATTGAAGCTCTCTGGCACCTCCATATAAACGCTCTCTTCGAGCTCGCCGTTTAGGTAGGCTGTGACCACGTCCATTTGATGTATCTCTATGTCAAGTTCCGCTGCCATGGCCACCAAAAGTCGGACTGATGTGAATCGTGCTACAGGTGAATACGTTTCATGAAAATCCTCTCCAGGCCTTTGTTCAAATCCTTTAGCGACCAATCGAACTTGCTTTTTTCCTGAAACGGTACCATTGTCTTTTGTCCGAAACACCATTTTGCAACCTATAATCTTTCGATCCTTAGGGCGTTCCACTATCTCCCACGTTCCGTTGTGTACCTGTGCCAGAGACTCATCTTCAATTGCCCTTGTCCAACTGACGCTGTCCTTGTGGCTTTTCGCCTCTTTCAGTGTAGTTGGATCATCTGTCGCAGCCATGTATGCAATTTCGCACTCCTCGAATGTCTCGCTTGAGCTGCTCTGCTCGTCGTTGCTGATCATCTGTGCTGGTGGTTGATATATTTTCCGTGGCCTACCACGCTGGCTGTCCTCTCGATCTTGGGACGCCCTCTGCCACGTTGCTGATCAACTAGCTTCTGCTTGGGTCGCTCACTGAACTGCCAACTGTTATCGTCGCTGTTAGATCCATCACAAGGTTTACTCGTGATATTGATGTCGAAACCTCCGTTTGAGTTTTGATCACGTTCGTAGAACTCAGCGTACTCACTTTTAAAACCTGGAACATTCAGGAACTTGACATCTTTGCTTACTATTACCTTACGCTTCTCAGGTAAATATAATCGATATGCCTTCGATGTATTTGAGTAGCCGACCAGTATGCATTCTTCCGATCTTGATTCAAATTTATCCTTATTTGAACCCTTTATTAACGCATATGCCTTTGTACCAAATATACGTAAATGCGATACTGTAGGAATTTTCTTCGTCCAGTAAGTGTGGGGAATCTCGCCGGATAGACCCCGCGTTACACATCTGTTTCTGATGTAACATGCTGCATTTACTGCTTCTGCCCAAAAGGATGGCGGCACACCGGATTGCTTCATCATACAGCGTGCCATCTCGACCAGGGTACGATTCTGTCTCTCAGCTAAGCCATTCTGCTGTGGCGTGTGTGGTGTGGTAAGGCGTCTCTGGATTCCGTTCACCTTCATATACTTGTCGAACTCTTTGTTGCAATACTCAGTCCCGTTATCTGACTGAAGTACTTTTATCTTCTTATTTGTGAAGTTTTCTGCTGTAGCTTTATATGCTTTAAAAGCTTCAAATAAGTCTGATTTCTGTTTAAGAAAGTGAACTTCACAATAGCGCGAATAGTCATCTATAAAAGTAGCGAAGTATTTACATCCTCCCAGGGATTGCGTTCTCATTGGGCCGCATACATCGCTGTGAACTATTTCCAGTAGTTCTGTCGTACGATTTTCGTTTCCACTTTTATAAATGCTTGCAGTTTGCTTTTCGCTTATGCAGATTTCACATTTCGACAATTTTCCATTCTCGCACATTTTCATGCCGTAGGCTTTACCACTTTTAGCCATATTTTTCAAATCGCTTTCATTCAGATGTCCCATTCTATAATGCCATAGATCAAGGTCGTTTTGACCACCATACATTATATTATTCACTTGATGCTCTTCGCCATTCAAGTAATACAAGTTACCGTATCTTTGCGCACGCAGCCAAACTTCGTTATTTTTCATAACAAGTGCTTCATTTTTCCGAAAATGAACTTCAAAACCATTGTCTGTGATTTTGGAAACCGACATCAAATTTTGGCGCAAATCCGATACGTACAAAACATCTTTCAACGTTAAGTCAACTCGTTGCTGTTGTTTCTTAACTGTGACTTTAGCATTACCAATACCACTAATCCGTGTGGTCTTATTGTTGGCCAAATGTAAAGTCTTTTCGACTTTTGCAATATCGGTGAACATGCTCTTATTTGAACTCATGTGTGCCGTGCAACCACTATCGAGGCACCACAAGCCATTTTTCTCATCGGCAGAAAAGGCCATCTCTAACGCGTTTAGCGAAAGTTCCTCGTTTTCTGCTGTACCCGCACTGTTTTGTTCATTCGTATTGCGTTTCATATTCTTCTTTGGGTTGCTTCGACAATTTCGCGCGAAATGTCCAACCTTGCCGCAGCTGAAACATTTTCTGTCTTCACGCTGCACTTTATCGCTTTTTCTTTCTTTGCTATTTCTTTCTACATCTTTCCGACGATTAGCGAACATTGCGTTTTGTTCTTCGCGATTTTCTTTATTTGCACGCGCTTCTGACTCTTCAAGAATTTTAACGCGAAGCACATCGGGATGGGGCAAGTCATCTCGTGCTTCCATCGCACATCTGAACATTTCATAAGAGTCAGGCAAACTATATAGCAATAAGATTACTAACAAATCATTTCCAATCGCGACACCTATTTCTTTCAATTTTTTCACTGCGTCGAAAAATTCATTTACATGCTGGCGCGCACTAGCGCCCTCGTTCATTCGCGACAATGCCACTCGTTTCAGCAGGCTTGCTTTTCGCACTGGCCCCTTTGATTGAAATGTCTCCTGCAATTTCAACCAGTATTCTTTTGCCGAATTACAATCTTCAATTATAGCCAATTCCGATGGGCTAATCGATAATAATATGTCCGCGCGCGCCTTTTCATCGTATGTTTTCCATACTGCTCGATCTGCCACATTTTCTGGGCAAATTTTTGTTCCATCGACATATTGCCATAGTTCGTTTTTCACTAATATAGCACGCATCTGCAGTTTCCACGTGTCATAGTTCTCCGCACACAGTGGCTCAATCTTAATAAATGCACCAGCCATTTTTCACAGCTACACTATTTATTGTCAACGTTTTCTTATTTATTTATCACTGGGCCCATAACCTGTTGGAAAATTGTTATTAGATCCAAGCGCACAGTTTTACAGCGTATACAAACAAGATAACGATATGCAGGAATCACACTTTTATTAGTCTAATGACGCGACGCATTCGGCAGTCAAAAACGGAGTGGGTACAGAACTATTGAGAGATTAATGTTTCAGTACATGCGAACGAACGGACAATGCAAAACTTAGGATGAGCTAAACGAGGGTTGCCAGATTGTTACATTGCAATCATTTCAGTTACATCTTGCAGTTGTCTATATTTTTATTATTATTATAATTTGCATTATTGTTGATTTATAATATAAGTCTCTTTCATGTAATTTGTATTATTTTATTTTAAGTATATGTGCATACATATAATTACATGTGTACGTTTATTTGGTATAATTCTTGTTTGTTGTTTCAAATAAGTTTGTGTGTTTCATTTATCTTTATTTAATTTATTTGTCTATTTGTTTAGGTTTAGTTTATTGATTATGTTACTTATTTCTGTTGTTTGGGAATAATCTTTCTAAGAAAACATTTTTTTTTGTGTAAATGTGCAATTAGAAACAATTACTAGAATTGAAATGAGGCATGAGTCAAACTCATGGGCCGAAGAATAGTGCAATGTTTATTTAACCATTTATTTTGAGTGGGCTTTTAAGTTGTTAATCAAAATTAAAGCACATCCCAAAAGTATTGCGACACTTTAATATCAAAGTCGCTGCCGTAATATATTCATTCATATACTACGAGAAATAGAAATGAAACATTCGATTAAAATAAATATAAAAATAAATATATAAGTGAAATAAATATAAATTAATAAAGATATAAATAATATAGTAAATGTATGTTATTATTAATATTATGAAGAAAAAATATTAATAATAAATAAATAATCATAATATTGAAGTACTATATTATCTATAAGTAGATAAATAATAAATTAAATATGCAAATTTGAATTCAACAATAAAAATGGCTTATATATATGTTATATCTTGCCTGTCGAGACACCTATATCGCTCAGCCGCAGCTATCGGCTCAGGGGTAGTTCGACCGTGATATATTGGGCGGCCATTACAAAATTTGTATTATTTTATAAATAAAGCCTGGTCTAAGAACTTGTGGGATGGTTCGGATGGAGCTGAGCTGAGGCCACCAGGCGGGTCGCGGGTTGCGGATAGCGAACGGCCTCCACTTGGGGAGGTTAGCTGCGAATAATACGAGATTCCTCGTAAATAAGCAGTCCCGGACAAACAGCGGGTGCGGTAATGTTGATCGTACCGACAAGGCGCTTGTGTTGCCGCCTTCGTGCTATAAGTAATAGTGCGGATCTCTGCCCGGGCGGACACACATACTTCTCTGCAACTCGTGGGATTCCATGAAAAAGTTAAAAAATACAAAAATACCGCAGGATCTCCCTGCGGAACTTGTCGCAAGACAGTTGGAGGGTCACGCCCCTGACGGGGAACGGCCCTCCAGTGTGGTAGACCATCCTCCACACCGTGCTGCTCCAGCAACAAATAGGAGAGTGCCACAGGCACACAGTACTCCGGCTGTGAGGCATGGGAGACCGATGGCTGGGACACCCAGACCACCGCTCCCAGCACCGAACGCCGCGAGGCAAGGCGCCCAGCGCCCTAAGAGGAAGGGAGAGTTCCTGCCACCAAGGGGTCAACCCGGTGGGCTGGATGACCCGAACCGGAGGAATCTCTGCGGTTCAAGGGTCAAATGGTACCTTCGGTACCTCCAGCAGGGACTCACCCCTGATGAAGCCCTGAAAAAGGCCAAAGAGCCCAGGGAAGAGATTACAGCACCTGCGCCAGCCCCGAAAAGGCGGAGCAGCAATCTCACACCACCGGTGGCCACCCCCAAGAGGATGTGCCCGGAGGTTGTGGGCCGCCTGCCCGCGGCTCGGCAGCGGCAAAGGGGCTGAAGAACAGTGGGGCAGGAAGTCTGGACCTGCGCCCAAGCACATCGCGTGCAGCGGCCATGAAGCCCAGCTCGCCAACACCCACCGAGCCTCGTCTGTCATACGCTGACATGACAAAGAAGGTAAAGGTGGCCGTGGTGCCCGTGGATTTCCCACGGGTCATGCTCAGTCACGGAGATTTATCTGTGTTGGAGGAGGCCATCGTCGACGAAATCATTGCGTCCGATGGAGATGTTGTGGTCTCATTCGCGGGCATTCACTTCCGGGTTGGATTCCTGGTTATTGAATGCTCCGATGAGGCCTCAGCCGATTGGCTGAGGACCGCAACGCCTAGGCTACAGTCATGGAAGGGCGTGCCCCTTGAGTGCAAGACGGGGGACGACATACCGTCGCCCCACTGTATCACGCTGTACTGCCCCAGGAGTGCAGACAGGTCTACCGAATCCCTGTTGGTTCTGCTGAGGAACCAGAACAGGATGGAGACCGACTCCTGGAAGGTGATCTCCAGGAGGAACGAGGGAGGAGGAGCCCTCCTGGTGATCGCGGTAGACGACTTCAGGATATCATTGTGGAGAAGGGGCACCAGGTCTTCTTCCGTTACGGGACCATCCCCGTAAGTGGTCTGAAGACGAAGAAGACCGGGGAAAGGCCCAAACCTGCTCCAACGGGCAATGAAGATGTCGCAGTGGGCAACACCACCACAGCGGACACGCCTGCCCAGGAGCAGGTACTCCGACTGCCCAGCCCACCGACCCATCGGAGGACCTGGCGGATGATGAAGAACTGGCAGATATAACGCTCTGCCAGGAGGAGATGGGGGACGAAGACATCCCCATGTCCTCGCAGGAGCTGGAGGAGGAGCTGCAAGATGCAGCTGCAGCTGACGTCGCGATGGCGAGCAGCGGTGACGGGGACGGCTCCGGGCCCCATTCGCCGTGTCAGCTGGAGCCTCCCCAGACGTAGATGCCAAGAGGCATCAACACAGGGCTGGCTCAGGTAAACATCCACCGTGCTAAGGCCGCCTGCGTCTTGAGGTTTACCAACAAACACCTTGGGCTGGCCCTAGTACAGGAGCCGTGGGTGAACGACGGCATCAAGGGCCTGTTCACAGCCGACTCCAAGGTAATCTGGGATCGGAGAGATCCAGCACCCAGAGCTTGTATCATGGTAAGGAAAAGTATTAACTTTACTATCCTTTCAGAATTCCTGACCGAGACTGCGTTCCCATACTGGGTCCACAGCGCGGTCTCTATCGTCATCGTATCCGCATACTTCGCAGGGGATGCACCCTGCCCACCACCAGAGATTGAGAAGCTGGTGGAGTATTGCAGGATAGAGAAGATGCCGGTGCTCATCGGATGCGATGCCAATGCGCACCACACTATATGGGGCAGCAGTGACATCAATCTAAGGGGTGAGTGCCTGACTGATTTTATTTTTAAATATAATCTAGAACTAGGTAATGTCGGATCTACACCGACATTTGTCACTAGGATCAGGGAAGAAGTATTAACATCCCCGATCAGTCGGTCTCAAAGTCTCACCTTAGGGACTGGCATGTTTCCCAAGAGGAATCCATGTCTGACCACAGGACTATCCTATTTAATCTAAAATGAAATACGGATAGTAGCACACCTAGCCGCAACCCAGGAAAACCAACTGGGAAGGCTACAAGTCGACCCTATGTCTCTCCCTAGCCAACGAGCCATCTGGTATACCCAGAAGGCCGCTAGAGCTGGACAGGGCTATTGGTGTCCTCAACAAATGCATAACTAAGGCATTTGAGGATAACTGCCCGGTACGGAAAAAGTATGGAAAAAGATGCCCCATGGTGGAACGACAGCCTAGAAAGGCTGCGCGTGACCACACGTCGCCTCTTCAATAAAGCAAAGAGAGACGGAGTATGGGAGCAGTACCGTGATAGCCTTACCTCCTATAATAAGGAAATAAGAAAGGCTAAGCGGAAGAATTACAGAGATTTCTGCGAAAGCATAGTTTGCACAAGCGAAGGCGCCAGGCTCCACAGAGCACTGGCGAAACGAGCGCCTGATGCGAACTAGCATTGAAGCGTGGGGATAACTCCTTTACGAGCAGTAATCTGCAGAAATTAGTACTACTTTTCGAGACGCACTTCCCAGGAAGTACACCGCTGCAGGAAGGAGCTATCGAAAGGGAAAGCAGATATAGACCGTCATCCGACGACTGGGCATGCGCCAAGTCGACGGTTACAGGGAAAGACTAAATTGGGCAATTGGTACATTCCAGCCCTATAAATCCCCTGGAACGGACGGCATATCGCCAGCCTTCCTTCAAACAGGACAGGAAATTCTCCTCTCCCGTATCAGGAAAGCATTAGTAAGTAGCCTGGCCCTCGGATACATACCGGGCGCATGGAGAAGAGCCAGGGTAGTCTTCATCCCCAAGGCAGGGAAGAAAGACATTACCAGCCCAAGCTCTAGCCTATCAGCTTGACATCTCTTACTGAAAACGTTGGAAAAGCTGGTGGACTACAAAATCAGAAACACTTTGCTTAAGCAAAGGCCGCTGCACCCAACGCAGCATGCATAAGAGTAGGCAGGTCCACGGACACAGCACTTTACCAGTTGCAACGCACTTTAAGTGCGGCAATTGACAATAAGGAAGTAGCACTGTGCGCCTTCTTAGATATAGAAGGTGCCTTTGATAACACATCTCACGATGCAATCAATGCTACTCTTGAGAGAAGAGGCCTGGACCACACTACCAGCAGATGGATACTTGCACTGCTACGGTCCAGGCAAGCCACAGCATCACTACACGATAGCAATGTAACAGTCCTAACCACGCAGAGGCTGCTAAACAGACTTGCTAACAGTGGTATTCAATGTCAAGGATATGCCGATGACATTGTTATCATAGCGCGAGGCAAATTTGAAGAATCACTTTGTGACATAGTCCAGTCAGGGCTAAGGATAACGTACGACTGGTGTATGGAGGTTGGACTCAACCTAAACCCTACGAAAACAGTCATCGTCCCCTTTACCAGACGAAATAAGTTACAAAGGATGAGACAAATATGGCTCTCAGGGACCCTACTAGAAACGAGTAGGGAGGTCAAATACCTGGGGGTCACATTTGACAGCAGGCTTAACTTTGGCACCCATGTGCAAAATACGATATTAAAGTGCTCCAGGGCGCTTTATACATGTCGTAGCATTGCCGGCAAATCATGGGGTACATCTCCAAAGATACTAAGATGGTTATACCTAATGGTAGTAAGACCCATGTTAACCTACGGAGTGGTAGCATGGGGTGATAGGGCTCGGCTGACCACCGTGAAGAAACAACTACAGAAGTTGCAAAGAATGGCCTGCGTATGTATGACAGGAGCCATGCGCACCTGCCCAACAATGGCCCTTAAGCCTTAATGGAGCTCACACCACTCCACCACATCATAAGGCTCAAGCAGAAAGCCACGCTTTTAAGGATATCAGCAGAAGGAGTTGGGGGCAACCATATCCTACGCCATAAAGATGCCCAACTCCTCTCAAACGAACTGCCCCTGCTGATGCAACCTAGGGACGAAATGGTAGCCGAATATATATTCGAGCGAAACTTCACAGTTCGCATGAGTAGCAAAAAGGAATGGACAACTCTAGATGAAGTCCATCCCATGAAACCGCACACAATAAAATGGTACACCGACGGATCACTCACGAATCAGGGCACCGGTCTTGGAGTGGTGGGTCCTCGGGTATCATACCATGAATCCCTGGGAACGCACACCAGCATATTTCAGGCTGAGGTGTGTGCGATAGGGAGATGTGCGGATTTCAACATAGAACGTAACTATCGGAATACGGATATATCCATCGTATCCGATAGTCAAGCAGCATTGAACGCCATAATGGGGACTAAAATTACATCGAAGGTAGTCCATGAGGTTCGTTCGAAGCTAGACCTGCTCGGGACTCACAACAGGCTCACCCTGAGATGGGTCCCGGGCCACAGGAACATAGCGGGAAACGAGGCGGCTGACGAGCAAGCAAGAATGGGGGCAGGAAGGCCCCTAACAGGACCAGAACCGTATTGTGGCATAGGGAGACACACTATACGACTGGAACTCAGAAACGAGGAGAGACAGAGACGGCAACAGAGCTGGTCAGAGGCAGTAGGACTCAGACAAGCCAAATGTCTCCTAGGTGGTTATAATCCTGTACGATTTAAACAGATTATAACCATGGGAAAGAACAGCCTTAGGATACTTACCGGTCTATTGACAGGACACTGTAGACTAAGAAGTCACCTGACTAAATTGGGTATACATAGTAGCGACCTCTGCAGTTTTGTGAAAGAGACGAGGAGTCCTCGATGCACATCCTGGCAGAATGTGTCGCCCTAACTAGAAGAAGAAGCAGCATCCTAGGGGCGCATGTTTTGAATTGCGAAGACATAGTAGACCTCAACCCAACAAAGATCCTCACGTTTGTAAGAGAGTTGGGACTGATGGAAGAGCTATAAGCTCTGAAGGGGGCACAATAGATCAAATAGGTCGCGGTGCAGTTTCACCCTACCAATAATAATATAATATAATAATATAAATAAAAAGAAAAAAATATTTCCATCAAACCAGTCCGCTCGCTGCCGTGTTGGCTGTGTGGATGTTGTACAGCCTGCATGTCCCTCCCTTCCTAGTGATTCCTCCTCTAAATTTCATGGAGAAATTCCCTTTCACAATTATTGCTTTCTCGCTTGTTTCTTATGCCCTCATCTCATCCGATCACATTAATTTACCACCTCATATTCATATTTTTTTGAGACTATTTAATTTACAAATCATGTGATACATGTGACATAGTGATTTTTAACATTTTGTTGGCCAACACTAAATTCGCTTATATATATGTAGTACAATTTTATTATTTATTTAGTGATTTTTCTTTTCTTTTTTTTCGGCTTCAAAAGTGCGCATCACTGAGTGACAAAATGAGCATCACTATTGCATTGGTTAGGGCCGATCAGCTGTCCTTGGAACAAACAAACAGGTGTGTTGGTACAATCCGAGTCGCCTCAGGGTCTCCGGGCTTCGACTTCCTGGTTCCTGAGTCCAGTTGTCCCTGCGATTTTCTCCTTGATGGCGGCGATGGATAGTTCCGCCTGTTGCTGCCGCCGGTTTGTATGTTTTTATTTAATTTTTTTTTACTTTTGTTTTATATTTATTTATTTGATATTATTATTTTTATATATAATTACTTCATAATTTATTCATAACTAATTTATTTGCATTTCCTCTTTTTAAATCAATCTTTCTGCAGCGCTTGCGCATGCGGTCTCTCTCTTTTTTCTCACTGCCTTCTTTTCACTCACCTTTTTTTCTGAAGATGGTCCCCCATCGATATCCCTCGCCTATCGATCTATATGCTGACCATTACACGTTGTGTGAATTTATTATAATTTTTTCATATTTTTATTTTCAATGTACTTTCGCGCGTTGTTATCATCATGAGAAGCTCCAGCAACTTGGTCCAGCTTAATATTATATTTTGTATTTTTAATTCATTTAGTTGCTTGTGTATATATTATTATGTAAATTTATTTCTGTTACTCTTCAGTTGTCTATATTTTTATTATTATTGTAATTTGCATTATTGTTGATTTATAATATAAGTCTATTTCATGTAATTTGTATTATTTTATTTTAAGTATATGTGCATACATATAATTACATGTGTGCGCTTATTTGGTTTAATTTTGTTTGTTGTTTCACATAAGTTTGTGTGTTTCATTTATTTTATTTAATTTATTTTTCATATTTGTTTGGTTTGTTTTTGATTATGTTACTTATTTCTGTTGTATGGGAAACATTTTTTCAAACATTTTTTTTTAATATAAAATGTGCAATTAAAAACAATGACTAGAATTGAAATGAGGCATGAGTCAAACTCATGATTGCCGAAGCATTAAACTGCAATGTTTATTTAACCATTTATTTAAACGGAGCGAGAAAAAGAAATGTTTGGAATTGGTTTTATATATGCTGCTGCTGCCACAAAATGAAAAAAATATTTAACCAATTTGCCTGCAAATCAAAAGTAAGATTTTTAGAAAAAACAACTCACACACGCACGCTCGTGCGAACACACACTTTGTATTTATTGTGCTTCACAAGGAAGAAAAAAAAAACTAGGCAAAAGAGTTGAGCAATAATGCAAAAAAAAATAATAATATGCAATATTTTATTTAAAAATGACTAGACTTCTGCAATATAATATGTAAGATATATTTTGTAATTTATTTATGAATAACTTAATTTAATGGGCGGTGTAACAAATTAAAGAGGGAAACATTTTTTCATGTGCAACTTGAAAAGAGTTGAGCGAAAAAAAGAAAAAAACAAGTAAGAGTGTTGTAGTCGAGTGAACTCGAGCAAAGAAACGAGCAGCGCGTGTTTTTATTCACAAGCCCGAACTGATCCTAGCTGACTGGCAACAAACACGTGCATATACATAAATACAAACATATATACGTAAACGAAATCGTAACGGTGTAAAGGGCGTCAATTATAATGTCATCTCTATCTCAGGCATATTGATGCATACAGAAAATGCTTACGGCTGTAATAGAAATGAGATCAATATGAGGATATATTTTCGACTATAACTTGGGTGCTTCTTAACCGATCCTGATGAAAAGTAGGAGGTTGATCAATAACATGCATATGTATATTCTGTATAAATTAGAAGATTCTGCCTTTAAAATTTTAGCATTTATTGCTATCGGAAATTTATATGTATCGATAATCGAGAAACTGACGCAGTTATCGATAAAAATAAAAGCAAACTGATCTGCGCCATTCAGTTCAGATTATGAAAAGACGGCCGACGAGCAATTTTTACACCACTGAACAAAAAAATAAGTGCAATGAAAAAAATAATTTAATGTATATTGAAAAATGACTAGATTTGTCCAATATTTTATTATTATTTATTTAATTTATTAGCAAAACTTGTTCGTTAGCTAAACCACTGACGGCTCCTTTCTTTACCTATTGGCAGCATATGCAAATTTGAATTACAACAGTAAAAATGGGTTATCGTATGTTATACAAATGGCACAAACCGTTGGCGCCTTTTTTTTAAAAGGAAATAACATATCGCAACAAGTTGGCAGCACATGCTGCCAAAATGAGTAACTTACATATTGTTCACACTTATTTGTTGTTTACATTTTGATTTTCTTATTCGTAATTAATAATTAATATTTTGGTCGGGCTGATGTCTTCTGCGTCGTCGTCGATGGACTGGGTAAGTTGCTTTTGTGTTGTTTGCCAGCTGTCTCTGCAGCAGCAGATTTACGTCTTTGTCTGCTGAAGAGCCTTCTTGATGGTCATATGCTGGAGTAGCCGGGATTTGTTGTGTCGTCTGACGGTTATACTTGCAACAGCTGATTTTTGGCTCCGAGAGAGCATGGACGTCAATTAATAATGTATATTTTTCTTGTTCTTTGCATGTACTTGGAGACGATCGCCGATTTCAAGTTGGATACTCAGGGGTCGGTTCTGGATACGTCGTTGGTTAAATTTGTTTTATTTATTTTTGTTTTTATTTGTATGTACACATATATGCGTTTGCATATTTGCGTTTATTGGTTTTGGTTTTGTTGTTTTGCATGAATATGTGTTTTATTTATTTTTATTTTGTTTTGTATAGTAATTTATTTTTGTAAATTTTATTTTTGCTTATTTAATTATGACCTTGTTATTTTTTGCTTTAGTGTTATTTGTGGTTTTAATTAGTATTTTCTCCTTTTTTCAGGTCTAGGTGCAGGAGAGCGTCGAAATGACTTTAGGTACTCCAGTCATCCAGGTAAGTTTTTGTACGTTTGTTATGCCTTGCCTGTCGAAAGCACCAATATATCGCTCAGCCGGCTAGCTATCGGCTCAGGGGTAGTTCGACCGCGATATATTGGGCGGCAAGTTAACAACAAATTTGTATTAGTTTATAAATAAAAGAAAAGAAATATTTCCATCAAACCAGTCCGCTCGCTGCCGTGTTGGCTGTGTGGATGTTGTACAGCTTGCGTGTCCCTCCCTTCATAGTGATTCCTCCATCAATTTCTGGAGAAATTCCCTTTCACAATTATTCCTTTCTCGCTTGTTTCTTATGCCCTCATCTCACCGATCACATTAGTTACCACCTCATATTCATATTTTTTGAGACCATTTAATTTACAAATCATGTGATACATGTGACATAGTGATTTTTAACATTTTGTTGGCCAACACTAAATTCGCTTATATATATGTAGTACAATTTTATTATTTATTTATGATTTTCTTTTCTTATTTTTCGGCTTCAAAAGTGCGCATCACTGAGTGACAAAATGAGCATCACTATTGCATTGGTTAGGGTCGATCAGCTGTCCTTGACCCAATCTGCCGCAATTAGGCGGGAACAAACACAGGTGTGTTGGTATAATCCGAGTCGCCTCAGGGTCTCGGGCTTCGACTTCCTGGTTCGTGAGTCCATATGTCCTGTGATTTTCTCCTTGATGGCGGCGATGGATAGTTCCGCCTGTTGCTGCCGCCGGTTTGTATGTTTTTATTTAATTTTTTTTACTTTTGTTTTACATTTATTTATTTTATATTATTATTTTTTATATATAATTACTTCATAATTTTTCTGCAGCGCTTTCTCTCCTTTTTCCTGAAGATGGTCGCCTATCGATATCCCTCGCCTATCGATCATATGCTGACCATTACATGTTGTGTGAATTTATTATATGTTTTTCATATTTTTATTTTCAGTGTACTTTCGCGCTTTGTTATCACCATGAGAAGCTCTAGCAACTTGTTCCAGCTAAATATTATATTTAGTATATTTAATTCACTTAGTTGCTTGTGATATATTATTATGTAAATTTATTTCTGTTACCCTTCAGTTGTCTATATTTTTAATATTATTGTAATTTGCATTATTGTTGATTTATAATATAACTATATTTCATGTAATTTGTATTATTTTATTTTAAGTAGATGTGCATACATATAATTACATGTGTGCGCTTATTTGGTTTAATTTTGTTTGTTGTTTCACATAAGTTTGTGTGTTTCACTTATTTTATTTAATTTTTTTTATATTTGTTTGGTTTGTTTTTGATTATGTTACTTATTTCTGTTGTAGGGACAATTCCAACATTTTTTTAAGTGTAAAATGTGTAATTAAAAACAATGACTAGAATTGAAATGAGGCATGAGTCAAACTCATGTTCCGAAGAAAAGTGCAATGTTTATTTAACCATTTATTTAAACGGAGCGAGAAAAGAAATGTTTGGAATTGGTTTTATTTATGCTGCTGCTGCCGCAAAATGAAAAATATTTAACCAATTTACCTTGCGAATCAAAAGTAAGATTTTTAGAAAAAAACACACGCACAGCACGCACAGCTCGCGCGTACACACGCTTTGTATTTATTGTGCTTCACAAAGAAGACAGAAAGAGTTGAGCAATAAGGCAAAAAATAATAATAATATGCAATATTTTATTTAAAAATGACTAGACTTCTGCAATATAATATGTAAGATATATTTTTTAATTTATTTATGAATAACTTAATTTAACGGGCGATTGCAACTTAAAGAGGTGAAACTTTTCACTGCAATTTGAAAAAGAGGAGAGAAAACCAACAAGTTAGACTGCTGTAGTCGAGTGAACTCGAGCAAACAAACGAGCAGCGCGTGTTTTTATTCACAAGCCCGAACTGATCCTAGCTGACTGGCAACAATCACGTGCATATACATAAATAAAGACATATATACGTAAACGGAATCGTAACGGTGTAAGGGGGCGTCAATTATAATGTCATCTCTATCTCAGAAATGCGCTCGCATATTGATGCATACAGAAAATGCTTACGGCTGCTAATAGAAATGAGATCAGTATGAGGATATATTTTTGACTATAACTTGGGTGCTTCTTAACCGATCCTCATGAAAAGTAGAAGTTGATCAATAAAATGCATATGTTATTCTGTATAAATTAGAAGATGCTGCCTTTAAAATTGTAACATTTATTGCTATCGGAAATTTAAATGTATCGATAATCGAGAAACTGACGCAGTTATCGATAAAAATAAAGCAAGCTTGATCTGCGCCATTTTTAATGGGTTCAGATTATGAAAGACGGCCGACTAGCAATTCTTACACCACTGAACAAAAAACGAAGTGCAATGAAAAAATATTTTAATGTATTTTGAAAAATGACTAGATTTGTCCAATATTTTATTATTATTTATTTAATTTATAGCAAAACTTGTTCGTTAGCTAAACCACTGACGGCTCTTTTCTTTACCTATTGGCAACATATGCAAATTTGAATTACAACAGTAAAAATGGCTTATCGTATGTTATACAAATGGCACAAACCGTTGGCGCCTTTTTTTTTTTAAATAGTAAATAACATATCGCAACAAGTTGGCAGCACCAAACTGCCAAAATGAGTAACTTACATATTGTTCACACTTATTTGTTGTTTACATTTTGGATTTTCTTATTCGTAATTAATAATTAATATTTTGGTCGGGCTGATGTCTTCTGCGTCGTCGTCGATGGACTGGGTAAGTTGCTTTTGTGTTGTTTGCCAGCTGTCTCTGCAGCAGCTGATTTACGTATTTGTCTGCTTAGAAAGAGTCTTCTTGATGGTCATATGCTGGAGTTCCCGGGATTTGTTGTGTCGTCTACGGTTTGGGTGATTATGCTTGCAACAGCTGATTTTTGGCCGCGAGGCAGCATGGACGTCAATTAATAATGTATATTTTTCTTTCTTTGCATGTACTTGGAGACGATCGCCGATTTCAAGTTGGATACTCAGGGGTCGGTTCTGGATACGTCGGTGGTTAAATTTGTTTTATTTATTTTTGTTTTTATTTGTACACATATATGCGTTTGCATATTTGCGTTTATTTGGTTTTGGTTTTATTGTTTTGCATGAATATGTGTTTTATTTATTTTTATTTTGTTTGTGTATAGTAATTTATTTTTGTAAATTTTATTTTTGCTTATTTAATTATGACCTTGTTATTTTTTTTGCTTTAGTGTTATTTGTGGTTTTAATTAGTCTTTTCTCCTTTTTTTCAGGTCTGGTGCAGGAGAGCGTCGAAATGACTTTAGGTACTCCAGTCATCCAGGTAAGTTTTTTGTAACGTTTGTTATGCCTTGCCTGTCGAAAGCACCAATATATCGCTCAGCCGGCTAGCTATCGGCTCAGGGGTAGTTCGACCGCGATATATTGGGCGGCAAGTTAACAACAAATTTGTATTCTTTTATAAATAAAAAAAAACAAATATTTCCATCAAACCAGTCCGCTCGCTGCTGTGTTGGCTGTGTGGATGTTGTACAGCCTGCGTGTCCCTCCCTTCCTAGTGATTCCTCCTCTAAATTTCATGGAGAAATTCCCTTTCACAATTATTCCTTTCTCGCTTGTTTCTTATGCCCTCATCTCATCCGATCACATTAATTTACCACCTCATATTCATATTTTTTGAGACCATTTAATTTACAAATCATGTGATACATGTGACATAGTGATTTCTAACATTTTGTTGGCCAACACTAAATTCGCTTATATATATGTAGTACAATTTTATTATTCATTTGTGATTTTCTTTTCTTTTTTTTCGGCTTCAAAGTGTGCATCACTGAGTGACAAAATGAGCATCACTATTGCATTGGTTAGGGCCGATCAGCTGTCCTTGACCCAATCTGCCGCAATTAGGCGGGAACAAACAAACAGGTGTGTTGGTACAATCCGAGTCGCCTCAGGGTCTCCGGGCTTCGACTTCCTGGTTCGTGAGTCCATATGTCCCTGTGATTTTCTCCTTGATGGCGGCGATGGATAGTTCCGCCTGTTGCTGCCGCCGGTTTGTATGTTTTTATTTTATTTTTTTTTACTTTTGTTTTATATTTATTTATTTTATATTATTATTTTTATATATAATTACTTCATAATTTATTCATAACTAATTTATTTGCATTTCTCTTTTAACTCAATCTTTCTGCAGCGCTTGCGCATGCAGTCTCTCTCTTTTTTCTCACTGCCTTCTTTTCACTCACCTTTTTTCTGAAGATGGTCCCCCATCGATATCCCTCGCCTATCGATCTGTCTGCCGACCATTACACGTTGTGTGAATTTATTATACTTTTTCATATTTTTATTTTCAATGTACTTTCGCGCGTTGGTATCACCATGAGAAGCTCCAGCAACTTGGTCAGCTTAATATTATATTTTGTATTTTTAATTAATTTAGTAGCTTGTGTATATATTATTATGTAAATTTATTTCTGTTACTCTTCAGTTGTCTATATATTTATTATTATTGTAATTTGCATTATTGTTGATTTATAATATAACTTTATTTCATGTAATTTGTATTATTTTATTTTAAGTATATGTGCATGCATATAATTACATGTGTGCGCTTATTTTGTTTAATTTTGTTTGTTGTTTCACATAAGTTCGTGTGTTTCATTTATTTTATTTAATTTATTTTTATATTTGTTTGGTTTGTTTTTGATTATGTTACTTATTTCTGTTGTTTGGGAACAATTTCAACATTTTTTTTAATATAAAATGTAATTAAAAAAAATGACTCTAATTGAAATGAGGCATGAGTCGAACTCATGTTCCGAAGAAAAGTGCAATGTTTATTTAACCATTTATTTAAACGGAGCGAGAAAAGAAATGTTTGGAATTGGTTTTATATATGCTGCTGCTGCCGCAAAATGAAAAAATATTTAACCAATTTACCTTGCAAATCAAAAGTAAGATTTTTAGAAAAAACAACTCACACACGCACGTCGCGCGTACACACTTTGTATTTATTGTGCTTCACAAAAGAAGAAAAAGAGCTATGCAAAAGAGTTGAGCAATAACGCAAAAAAAAATAAAAATAATATGCAATATTTTATTTAAAAATGACTAGACTTCTGCAATATAATATGTAAGATATATTTTTTAATTTATTTATGAATAACTTAATTTAATGGTCGATTGCAACAAATTAAAAGAGGCGAAACATTTTTTCATGTGCAATTTGAAAAAGAGTTGAGCGAAAAAGAAGAAAAAACAAGTAAGAGTGTTGTAGTCGAGTGAACTCGAGCAAAGAAGCGACAGCGCGTGTTTTTTATTCACAAGCTGGAACTGATCCTAGCTGACTGCCAACAAACACGTGCATATACATAAATACATAACATATACGTAAACGAAATCGTAACGGTGTAAAAGGGGCGTCAATTATAATGTCATCTCTATCTCAGAAATGTGCTCGCATATTGATGCATACAGAAAATGCTTACGGCTGCTAATAGAAATGAGATCAGTATGAGGATATATTTTCGACTATAACTTGGGTGCTTCTTAACCGATCCTGATGAAAAGTAGGCAGTTGATCAATAATATGCATATGTATATTCTGTATTAATTGGAAGATTCTGCCTTTAAAATTGTAGCATTTATTGCTATCGGAAATTTAAATGTATCGATAATCGAGAAGCGGAGGCAGTTATCGATAAAAATAAAGAAAACTTGATCTGCGCCATTTTTAATGGGTTCAGATTATGAAAAGTCGGCCGACGGGCAATTTTTACACCACTGAACAAAAAAAGTGCAATGAAAAAAGTATATTTTAATGTATATTGAAAAATGACTAGATTTGTCCAATATTTTATTTATTTATTTAATTTATTAGCAAAACTTGTTCGTTAGCTAAACCACTGACGGCTCCTTTCTTTACCTTTTGGCAACATATGCAAATTTGAATTACAACAATAAAAATGGCTTATTGTATGTTGTTATGTCTTGACTGTCGAGCATCAATATGTCGCTCAGCCGCCCAGCTATCGGCTCAGGGGTAGTTCGACCGTGATACCTGGAGAAATTCCCTTTCACATTATTCATTTCTCGCTTTTTTCAGACTATTTAATTTACAAATCATGTGATACATGTGACATAGTGATTTTTAACATTTTTGTTGGTCAACACTAAATTCGCTTATATATATGTAGTACAATTTTATTATTTATTTATGATTTTTCTTTTCTTGTTTTTTCGGCTTCAAAAGTGCGCATCACTGAGTGACAAAATGAGCATCACTATTGCATTGGTTAGGGCCGATCAACTGTCCTTGACCCAATCTGCCGCAATTAGGCGGGAACTAACCAACAGGTGTGTTGGTATAATCCGAGTCGCCTCAGGGTCTCCGGGTTTCGACTTCCGGGTTCCTGAGCCCAGTTGTCCCCTGCGATTTTCTCCTTGATGGCGGCGATGGATAGTTCCGCCTGTTGCTGCCGCCGGTTTGTATGTTTTATTTAATTTTTTTTTACTTGTGTTTTATATTTATTTATTTTATATTATTATTTTTATATATAATTACTCCATAATTTATTCATAACTAATTTATTTGCATTTCTTCTTTTTTAAATCAATCTTTCTGCAGCGCTTGCGTCGGTCTCTCTCTCTTTTTCTCACTGCCTTCTTTTCACTCCTTTTTTCTGAAGATGGTCCCCCATCGATATCCCTCGCCTATCGATCTATCTGCTGACCATTACACGTTGTGTGAATTTATTATATATTTTTCATATTTTTATTTTCAATGTAGTTTCGGGCGTTGGTATCACCATGAGAAGCTCCAGCAACTTGGTCCAGCTTAATATTATATTTTGTATTTTTAATTAATTTAGTAGCTTGTGTATATATTATTATGTAAATTTATTTCTGTTACTCTTCAGGTGTCCATATTTTCATTATTATTGTTATTTGTATTATTGTTGATTTATAATATAAGTTTATTTCATGTAATTGTATTATTTTATTTTAAGTATATATGCATACATATAATTACATGTGTGCGCTTATTGGGTTTAATTTTGTTTGTTGTTTCACATAAGTTCGTGTGTTTCATTTATTTTATTTTATTTATTTTCATATTTGTTTGGTTTGTTTTTGATTATGTTACTTATTTCAATTGTTTGGGAAAAATTTTTTCAAAATTTTTTTTTTAATATAAAATGTGTAATTAAAAAAAATGACTCTAATTGAAATGAGGCATGAGTCGAACTCATGTTCCGAAGAAAAGTGCAATGTTTATTTAACCATTTATTTAAACGGAGCGAGAAAAAGAAATGTTTGGAATTGGTTTTATATATGCTGCTGCTGCCGCAAAATGAAAAAATATTTAACCAATTTACCTTGCAAATCAAAAGTAAGATTTTTAGAAAAAACAACTCACACACGCACGCTCTCGCGTACACACACTTTGTATTTATTGTGCTTCACAAAGAAGAAAAAGAGCGATGCAAAAGAGTTGAGCAATAACGCAAAAAAAAAATAATAATATGCAATATTTTATTTAAAAATGACTAGACTTCTGCAATATAATATGTAAGATATATTTTTTAATTTATTTATGAATAACTTAATTTAATGGTCGATTGCAACAAATTAAAGAGGCGAAGCATTTTTTCATGTGCAATTTGAAAAAGAGTTGAGCGAAAAAAGAAGAAAAAACAAGTAAGAGTGTTGTAGTCGAGTGAACTCGAGCAAAGAAACGAGCAGCGCATGTTTTTATTCACAAGCCCGAACTGATCCTAGCTGATTGGCAACAAACACGTGCATATACATAAATACATACATATATACGTAAACGAAATCGTAACGGTGTAAAGGGGCGTCAATTATAATGTCATCTCTATCTCAGAAATGTGCTCGCATATTGATGCATACAGAAAATGCTTACGGCTGCTAATAGAAACGAGATCAGTATGAGGATATATTTTCGACTATCACTTGGGTGCTTCTTAACCGATCCTGATGAAAAGTAGGAAGTTGATCAATAATATGCATATGTATATTCTGTATTAATTAGAAGATTCTGCCTTTAAAATTGTAGCATTTATTGCTATCGGAAATTTAAATGTATCGATAATCGAGAAGCGGAGGCAGTTATCGATAAAAATAAAGAAAACTTGATCTGCGCCATTTTTAATGGGTTCAGATTATGAAAAGTCGGCCGACGGGCAATTTTTACACCACTGAACAAAAAAGAAGTGCAATGAAAAAAATATTTTAATGTATATTGAAAAATGACTAGATTTGTCCAATATTTTATTATTATTATTTAATTTATTAGCAAAACTTGTTCGTTAGCTAAACCACTGACGGCTCCTTTCTTTACCTTTGGCAACATATGCAAATTTGAATTACAACAATAAAAATGGCTTATTGTATGTTGTTATGTCTTGACTGTCGAGAGCATCAATACTGCGCTCAGCCGCCCAGCTATCGGCTCAGGGGTAGTTCGACCGTGATACCTGGAGAAATTCCCTTTCACAATTATTCATTTCTCGCTTTTTTTCAGACTATTTAATTTACAAATCATGTGATACATGTGACATAGAGATTCCTAACATTTTGTTGGCCAACACTAAATTCGCTTATATATATGTAGTACAATTTATTATTTATTTATGATTTTTCTTTTCTTGTTTTTTCGGCTTCAAAAGTGCGCATCACTGAGTGACAAAATGAGCATCACTATTGCATTGGTTAGGGCCGATCAACTGTCCTTGACCCAATCTGCCGCAATTAGGCGGGAACTAACCAACAGGTGTGTTGGTATAATCCGAGTCGCCTCAGGGTCTCCGGGTTTCGACTTCCGGGTTCCTGAGCCCAGTTGTCCCTGCGATTTTCTCCTTGATGGCGGCGATGGATAGTTCCGCCTGTTGCTGCCGCCGGTTTGTATGTTTTTATTTAATTTTTTTTACTTGTGTTTTATATTTATTTATTTTATATTATTATTTTTATATATATTACTCCATAATTTATTCATAACTAATTTATTTGAATTTCTTCTTTTTAAATAAATTTTTCTGCAATGCCTGCGCATGCGGTCTTTGCTCTTTTTTTTCTCTTTCTTTATGGAGATGGTCCCCCTTTCGATATCCCTCGCCTATCGATCTATCTGCCGACCATTACACGTTGTGTGAATTTATTATATATTTTTCATATTTTTATTTTCAATGTAGTTTCGCGCGTTGGTATCACCATGAGAAGCTCCAGCAACTTGGTCCAGCTTAATATTATATTTTGTATTTTTAATTAATTTAGTAGCTTGTGTATATATTATTATGTAAATTTATTTCTGTTACTCTTCAGGTGTCCATATTTTCATTATTATTGTTATTTGCATTATTGTTGATTTATAATATAAGTTTATTTCATGTAATTGTATTATTTTATTTTAAGTATATATGCATACATATAATTACATGTGTGCGCTTATTGGGTTTAATTTTGTTTGTTGTTTCACATAAGTTCGTGTGTTTCATTTATTTTATTTTATTTATTTTCATATTTGTTTGGTTTGTTTTGATTATGTTACTTATTTCAATTGTTTGGGGAAAAATTTTTCAACATTTTTTTTTAATATAAAATGTAATTAAAAAAATGACTCTAATTGAAATGAGGCATGAGTCGAACTCATGTTCCGAAGAAAAGTGCAATGTTTATTTAACCATTTATTTAAACGGACGAGAAAAAGAAATGTTTGGAATTGGTTTTATATATGCTGCTGCTGCCCAAAATGAAAAAATATTTAACCAATTTACCTTGCAAATCAAAAGTAAGATTTTTAGAAAAAACAACTCACACGCACGCTCGCGCGTACACACACTTTGTATTTATTGTGCTTCACAAATAATAATATGCAATATTTTATTTAAAAATGACTAGACTTCTGCAATATAATATGTAAGATATATTTTTTAATTTATTTATGAATAACTAATTTAATGGTCGATTGCAACAAATTAAAGAGGCGAAGCATTTTTCATGTGCAATTTGAAAAAGAGTTGAGCCGAAAAAGAAGAAAAAACAAGTAAGAGTGTTGTAGTCGAGTGAACTCGAGCAAAGAAACGAGCAGCGCGTGTTTTTATTCACAAGCTGGAACTGATCCTAGCTGACTGCCAACAAACACGTGCATATACATAAATACAAACATATATACGTAAACGAAATCGTAACGGTATAATTGACGCCCCTTAATTATAATGTCATCTCTATCTCAGAAATGTGCTCGCATATTTATGCATACAGAAAATGCTGACGGCTGCTAATAGAAATGAGATCAGTATGAGGATATATTTTCGACTATAATCTGGGTGCTTCTTAACCGATTCTGATGAAAAGTAGGAAGTTGATCAATAATATGCATATGTATATTCTGTATGAATTAGAAGATGCTGCCTTTAAAATTGTAGCATTTATTGCTATCGGAAATTTAAATGTATCCATAATCGAGAAACGGACGCAGTTATCGATGAAAATAAAGCAAACTTGATCTGCGCCATTTTTAATGGGTTCAGATTATGAAAAAGACGGCCGACGAGCAATTTTTACACCACTGAACAAAAAAAGAAGTGCAATGAAAAAAATATTTTAATGTATATTGAAAAATGACTAGATTTGTCCAATATTTTATTATTATTTATTTAATTTATTAGCAAAACTTGTTCGTTAGCTAAACCACTGACGGCTCCTTTCTTTACCTATTGGCAACATATGCAAATTTGAATTACAACAATAAAAATGGCTTATTGTATGTTGTTATGTCTTGCCTGTCGAGAGCACCAATATATCGCTCAGCCGCCCAGCTATCGGCTCAGGGGTAGTTCGACCGTGATATATTGGGCGGCCAATTAACAAAAAATTTGTATTCTTTTATAAATAAAAAGCCTGGTCTAAGAACTTGTGGGATGGTTCGGATGAAGCTGAGCTGAGGCCACCAGGCGTCCAGGCGTCCTTGGGGAGGTTAGCTGCGAATAGTACGAGATTCCTCGTAAAATAAGCGGTCCCGGACAAACAGAGGGTGCGGTAATGTTGATCGTACCGACAAGGCGCTTGTGTTGCCGCCTTCAAAGTATAGCCTCACACATCCCCCCCCCCCCCCCCTTCTCCCTCATCTCACTTCGGGCCGGACTAAGGCGTCATTCGACCGTGCCGAGAGTCAGCCTGGCTGGGGGCCCGGATCAAAACTAGCCCAGTCTCTAACGGTGAGCTCAGGCAAATGGCGACCGCCTGTTCTAATTTAGCCTTACCCGGGTATCGCGGATCTCTGCCCGGGCGGACATATACTTCTCCGCAACTCGTGGGATCCCATGAAGAAGTTTATAAACGCCAAAATACCGCAGGATCTCCCTGCGGAACTTGTCGCAAGACAGTTGGAGGGTCATGCCCCTGACGGGGAACGGCCCTCCAGTGTGGTAGACCATCCTCCACACCGTGCTGCTCCAGCAACAAATAGGAGAGTGCCACAGGCACACAGAACTCCGGCTGTGAGGCATGGGAGACCGATGGCTGGGACACCCAGACCACCGCTCCCAGCACCGAACGCCGCGAGGCAAGGCGCCCAGCGCCCTAAGAGGAAGGGAGAGTTCCTGCCACCAAGGGGTCAACCCGGTGGGCTGGATGACCCGAACCGGAGGAATCTCTGCGGTTCAAGGGTCAAATGGTACCTTCGGTACCTCCAGCAGGGACTCACCCCTAATGAAGCCCTGAAAAAGGCCAAAGAGCCCAGGGAAGAGATTACAGCACCTGCGCCAGCCCCCAAAAGGGCAGCAATCTCACACCCCCAAGAGGATGTGCCCGGAGGTTGTGGGCGCTGCCCGCGGCTCGGCAGCGGCAATGGGGCAGGAAGTCTGGACCTGCGCCCAAGCACATCGCGTGCAGCGGCCATGAAGCCCAGCTCGCCGACACCCACCGAGCCTCGTCTGTCTTACGCTGACATGACAAAGAAGGTAAAGGTGGCCGTGTTGCCGGTGGATTTCCCACGGGTCATACTCAGTCGCGGAGATTTATCTGTGTTGGAGGAGGCCATCGTTGACGAAACCATTGCGTCCGATGGAGATGTCGTGGTCTCATTTGCGGGCATTCACTTCCGGGTTGGATTCCTGGTTATTGAATGCTCCGATGAGGCCTCAGCCGATTGGGTGAGGACCGCAACGCCGAGGCTACAATCATGGAAGGGCGTGCCCCTTGAGTGCAAGATGGGGGACGACATACCATCGCCCCACTGTATCACGCTGTACTGTCCCAGGAGTGCAGATAGGTCTACCGAATCCCTGCTGGTTCTGCTGAGGAACCAGAACAGGATGGAGACCGACTCCGGGAAGGTGATCTCCAGGAGGCCCGAGGGAGGAGGAGCCCTCCTGGTGATCGGGATAGACGAACTATCTAGGAGTATAATTGTGGAGAAGGTCCACCAGGTCCACCAGGCTCCACAGAGCACTGGCGAAACGAGCGCCTGATGCGAACTTAGCATTGAAGCGTGGGGATAACTCCTTTACGAGCAGTAATCTGCAGAAATTAGTACTACTTTTCGAGACGCACTTCCCAGGAAGTACACCGCTGCAGGAAGAAGCTATCGAAAGGAAAGTAGATATAGACCGTCATCCGACGACTGGACATGCGCCAAGTCGACGGTTACAGGGGAAAGACTAAATTGGGCAATTGGTACATTCCAGCCCTATAAATCCCCTGGAACGGACGCCATATCGCCAGCCTTCCTTCAAACAGGACAGGAAATTCTCCTCTCCCGTATCAGGAAGGCATTAGTAAGTAGCCTTGCCCTCGGATACATACCGGGCGCATGGAGAAGAGCCAGGGTAGTCTTCATCCCCAAGGCAGGGAAGAAAGACATTACCAGCCCAAAGTCCTTCAGACCCATCAGCTTGACATCGTTCTTACTGAAAACGTTGGAAAAGCTGGTGGACTACAAAATCAGAAGCATTTTGCTTAAGCAAAGGCCGCTGCACCCAACGCAGCATGCATACAGTGTAGGCAGGTCCACGGACTGAGCACTTTATCAGCTGCAACGCACTTTAAGTGCGGCAACTGACAATAAGGAAGTAGCACTGTGCGCCTTCTTAGATATAGAAGGTGCCTTTGATAACACATCTCACGATGCAATCAATGCTACTCTTGAGAGAAGAGGCCTGGACCACACTACCAGCAGATGGATACTTGCACTGCTACGGTCCAGGCAAGCCACAGCATCACTACACGATAGCAATGTAACAGTCCTAATCACCAGAGGCTGTCCCCAAGGAGGGGTGTTGTCTCCGCTATTCTGGAGTCAGTTAGTAGACGAACTGCTAAACAGACTTGCTAACAGTGGTATTCAATGTCAAGGATATGCCGATGACTTTGTTATCATAGCGCGAGGCAAATTTGAAGAATCACTTTATGACATAGTCCAGTCAGGGCTAAGGATAACGTACGACTGGTGTATGGAGGTTGGACTCAACCTAAACCCTATGAAAACAGTCATCGTCCCCTTTACCAGACGAAATAAGTTACAAAGGATGAGACAAATATGGCTCTCAGGGACCCTGCTAGAAACGAGTAGGGAGGTCAAATACCTGGGGGTCACATTTGACAGCAGGCTTAACTTTGGCACCCATGTGCAAAATACGATATTAAAGTGTTCCAGGGCGCTTTATACATGTCGTAGCATTGCCGGCAAATCATGGGGTACATCTCCAAGATATTAAGATGGTTATACCTAATGGTAGTAAGACCCATGTTAACCTATGGAGTGTGTAGCATGGGGTGATAGGGCTCGGCTGACCACCGTGAAGAAACAACTACAGAAGTTGCAAAGAATGGTCTGCGTATGTATGACAGGAGACCTGCGCTCCTGCCCAACAATGGCCCTTGAAGCCTTAATGGAGCTCACACCACTCCACCACATCATAAGGCTCAAGCAGAAAGCCACGCTTTTAAGGATATCAGCAAAGGAGTAAGGAACCGCACACACATAAAGATGCGAGTACACCAGACGGATCACTCACGAATCAGGGCACCGGTCTTGGAGTGGTGGGTCCTCGGGTATCATACCATGAATCCCTGGCACGCACACCAGCATATTTCAGGCTGAGGTGTGTGCGATAGGGAGATGTGCGGATTTCAACATAGAACGTAACTATCGGAATACGGATATATCGATCCTATCCGATAGTCAAGCAGCATTGAACGCCATAATGGGGACTAACATTACATCGAAGGTAGTCCATGAGGTTCGTTCGAAGCTAGACCTGCTCGGGGCTCACAACAGGCTCACCCTAAGATGGGTCCCGGGCCACAGGGACATAGCGGGAAACGAGGCGGCTGACGAGCAAGCAAGAATGGGGGCAGGAAGGCCCCTAACAGGACCAGAACCGTATTGTGGCATAGGGAGACACACTATACGACTGGAACACAGAAACGAGGAGAGACAGAGACAGCAACAGAGCTGGTCAGAGGCAGTAGGACTCAGACAAGCCAAATGTCTCCTAGGTGGTTATAATCCTGTACGATTTAAACAGATTATAACCATGGAAAGAACAGCCTTAGGATACTTACCGGTCTATTGACAGGACACTGTAGACTAAGAAGTCACCTGACAAAATTGGGTATACATAGTAGCGACCTCTGCAGGTTTTGTGAAAGAGAGGAGGAGTCCTCGATGCACATCCTGGCCAGAATGTGTCGCCTCTGACTAGAAGAAGCAGCATCCCAGGGGCGCATGTTTTGAATTGCGAAGACATAGTAGACCTCAACCCAACAAAGATCCTCACGTTTGTGAGAGAGTTGGGACTGATGGAAGAGCTATAAGCTCTGAAGGGGCACAATAGATCAAATAGGTCCGGTGCAGTTTCACCCTACCAATAATAATATAATATAATAATATAAATAAAAAGAAAACAAATATTTCCATCAAACCAGTCCGCTCGCTGCCGTGTTGGCTGTGAAGGGGGCACAATAGATCAAATAGGTCGCGGTGCAGTTTCACCCTACCAATAATAATATAATATAATAATGTAAATAAAAAGAAAACAAATATTTCCATCAAACCAGTCCGCTCGCTGCTGTGTTGGCTGTGTGGATGTTGTACAGCCTGCGTGTCCCTCCCTTCCTAGTGATTCCTCCTCTAAATTTCTGGAGAAATTCCCTTTCACAATTATTCCTTTCTCGCTTGTTTCTTATGCCCTCATCTCATCCGATCACATTAATTTACCACCTCATATTCATATTTTTTTGAGACCATTTAATTTACAAATCATGTGATACATGTGACATAGTGATTTTTAACATTTTGTTGGCCAACACTAAATTCGCTTATATTATGTAGTACAATTTTATTATTTATTTGTGATTTTCTTTTCTTTTTTTTCGGCTTCAAAAGTCCGCATCACTGAGTGACAAAAATGATCATCACTATTGCATTGGTTAGGGCCGATCAGCTGTCCTCGGCCCAATCTGCCGCAATTAGGCGGGAAACAAACAGGTGTGTTGGTATAAGCCGAGTCGCCTCAGGGTCTCCGGGCTTCGACTTCCTGGTTCGTGAGTCCATATGTCCGTGTGATTTTCCGCCTGTTGCTGCCGCCGGTTTGTATGTTTTTATTTTATTTATCTTTTTTACTTTTGCTTTATATTTATTTATTTGATATTATTATTTTTATATATAATTACTTCATAATTTATTCATAACTAATTTATTTGCATTTCTTTTTCAAATAAATCTTTTTGCGGCGCATGCGCATCCGGTTCTCTCTTTTTTCCTCACTGCCTTCTTTTCACTCACCTCCCTCGCCTATCGATCTATCTGCTGACCATTACGTTGTGTGAATTTATTATAATTTTTTCATATTTTTATTTTCAATGTACTTTCGCGCTTTGTTATCACCATGAGAAGCTCCAGAAACTTGGTCCAGCTTAATATTATAGTTTGTATTTTTAATTCATTTAGTTGCTTGTGTATATATTATTATGTAAATTTATTTCTGTTAGTCTTCAGTTGTCTATATTTTTATTATTATTGTAATTTGCATTATTGTTGATTTATAATATAACTTTATTTCATGTAATTTGTATTATTTTATTTTTAAGTATATGTGCATGCATATAATTACATGTGTGCGCTTATTTTGTTTAATTTTGTTTGTTGTTTCACATAAGTTCGTCTGGTTTCATTGATTTTTTTTATTTTATTTTTCTATTTGTTTGGTTTGTTTTTGATTATGTTACTTATTTCTGTTGTTTGGGAAAATTTTTTTCAACATTTTTTTTTTAATATAAAATGTGCAATTAAAAAAAATGACTAGAATTGAAATGAGACATGAGTCAAACTCATGTTCCGAAGAAAAGTGCAATGTTTATTTAACCATTTATTTAAACGGAGCGAGAAAAGAAATGTTTGGAATTGGTTTTATATATGCTGCTGTTACCGCAAAATGAAAAAATATTTAACCAATTTACCTTGCAAATCAAAAGTAAGATTTATAGAAAAAACAACTCACACACGCACGCTTTGTGTTTATTGCGCTTCACAAGGAAGAAAAAGAGCGAGGCAAAAGAGTTGAGCAATAATGAACAAAAAAAAATAATATGCAATATTTTATTTAAAAATGACTAGACTTCTGCAATATAATACGTAAGATATCTTTTTTAATTTATTTATGAATAACTTAATTTAATGGGCGATTGCAACAATTAAAGAGTGGAAAATTTTTTCATGTGCAATTTGAAAAAAGAGTATAATGGTCATCTCAAATTTTTATTTTTCATGACCGTTCTATTTATCTGTACCAGTCTATTGGTCAGTCCTCGTCTAAAAACTATACTATACTGGTCAGTTCTACGCCAGCCGTGCGAGCGTAAACGCTCTTTTTTTGTTTTCGGTTTGTTTGTTTTTTTTTTTTTTCTTTTGTTTTTTTTGGGAGAACGGTTATTTCTACTGAGGGACAAAGCGGGCGGAATCCTCTGGACCGTAGCTGTTTCAGGATGGGGTGGGTTGTTGCAGAGTCTCAGTAGGGACAACATAATTTTAATTTTTTTAGGATTCCATCTACATTTAAACGATATGGGGAGACGATACTCCTCGAAGAGTTCGTTTGGGCTTACAAATGCCAAAAACGATTAAGTGACTAGACCAATTCCCTTTATAGGGGGCTGTCATCTGTTCCGGGTGCCCTGAAGGGGGCGAGGTCTGAGGTGGTAGTCGACTCTCGCATTCTATATCCTAACCCAACCATGATCATCGAAGCGCAGTTAGTCGATGATCCCCTAAAAAAACTTATCCTAACTCATTATATCTACCATGTCACCCAGGAACGTTACGATTTTAGCACTCCATGATTATTTCTCTTCGGGTTTATTCATTTTCATTCATCTTCATTACAGGCACCTTGGGTTAGCCACATAATGGGAGTTTTTAAATTTATAAGATAAGAGTAACTTACAGATTAATTCACAAAGGGTAGAATTTAATTAAAAAAAGTTGAATTCAAAAAAAATCCATAATTTGGTTTTTTTTTTTCAAAAAAAATTTAATTATAAAGTTAATTAAAAAATTAATAAGTGAAAATTTTAAATTTATAAAATTTTAACCAAAAAAATTAATTACAACATTTTTAATTAGTAAAAAAAAATGTTGACAAAGAAAAATTTTTAATTGAAAATTAACTCCTATAACAATTTACATTTTATAAACTTACTAATTAATTTAATTAATGACGAAGTCTACGTAAACTTGAATTTTCGAAATTAATACACTTTGCATTTTCATTATTAACAAAATATTACAAGTGGGCCCATCATCGCAGCCACTGTACTTCGCAGGTCATTGTGCGAAGCTTGCAAAAACAGCTGATCGCGCTGCACCCGCTTAAAAGAATGTTGGTGGGGTTGTTGGATGTGTTATAGAGGTACAGACTGTAGTTAAGGGTACAAAATTTGTTTTTCATTGATTTATTATTTATGTTTTTTTTGTGTTTTATTTTTTTCTATTAGAATTTGTTATTATTATTTATTATTTTCTCTTTTGGTTTGTTGGCAACAGGAATAGTAGACAATATGGCAAATCAATTTAAGCTTGCGCTCATCTGACATGCTTTGTTTTCACACGTGCAGAAAGCTTGCTCGGTACAGCATGTCAGAGAAGCTCAGCTTACGAAAAGCAAAAGCAACAGATAAAGAACAATGTTTTTTTCACTTACTTGTGTCCCACGTTGGAAAGCTTTCCATCGATGCTTGGGTGTGTATGTGTATGTGTATGTGTGTAGTTTATATGGCTTTATATGCATGTCTTCTGCTCTTCACTTACTTGATCTCTGCCTTTATTGATTTAATTATTGATTTATATATAGATAATGTTTTTTTTGTTGGTTACTTTTACACTTATTTTCTGTCCAACACTTAAAAAAAAATTGATGATGGCCAACCTTTGGCCGGCAAGTAAAAGCTTTTCGCTCTCACACCAACAACCACGACACTCACTTTAAGCTGCGCTTATGCTGCAGCGATTTGGATTGATAGATATGCTGCATCTGCAGAATCTTAATGGGTAAGCACTTATAAGTAATTTGTTGATTCCAATTACTTTTGGGTTTATGGGCACAACAAAAAATTAGGGGCGCAGGTTCGGCCACGGGTTGTGATGCACTGCTGTCAGCGGTCGGCGGTGCAGAAATCCACATCCAAAGCTTCGGCTCAAAGCTTTGCGCAAACGCAGCTGAGCGCCAGTACTCCCGCTGGTAATTGTGTGCCCATGGGAAAGGCCCAGGGATGGCACGGTGAGGGAAGGGCGCCAAATTTAAGTCCACTGGTTTTTTTTGCCTTGGCGTTCTTTCTCCCCCACACCTGAAGCGACTGCGCCAACACACGTTTCGCTGGTGTGGGGTTGATTCGGATTTTTTTTTTGTCAAAATGCTAGGAAGGGGATTGGGACTTTATTATAAGACACGGCAATTGAGGCAACTGCGGCACATACCTTATAACTTGGTACAAGTCAACGCTTGTAAGATCGCTGCCGCGATGGCCTCCAATGAGTGGGTCGGAGTGGAGAGTTGGGTCGCTTTTACCTTCGGCTGGTGGTTGCAGCCAAGCCTCAGTGCTCAGAATGTGAAAATCTCGGAATAATTGGCGGATTTAACCTCAAACGTTTGGCGGTGACCAACGTGGAGGGGTTAAACTTCTTTGATAAAACCACGAGGCGAAAAAGGCTGCAGCCTGCCTCCGCCAGTTCTTTTATAAGCAGCAAAAAACGAAACAAAAAGCTTTTCTAATTAATTTAATTAATGACGAAGTCTACGTAAACTTGAATTTTCGAAATTAATACACTTTGCATTTTCATTATTAACAAAATATTACAAGTGGGCCCATCATCGCAGCCACTGTACTTCGCAGGTCATTGTGCGAAGCTTGCAAAAACAGCTGATCGCGCTGCATCCGCTTAAAAGAATGTTGGTGGGGTTGTTGGATGTGTTTTAGAGGTACAGACTGTAGTTAAGGGTACAAAATTTGTTTTTCATTGATTTATTATTTATGTTTTTTTTTGTGTTTTATTTTTTTCTATTAGAATTTGTTATTATTATTTATTATTTCTCTTTTGGTTTGTTGGCAACAGGAATAATAGACAATATGGCAAATCAATTTAAGCTTGCGCTCATCTGACATGCTTTGTTTTCACACGTGCAGAAAGCTTGCTCGGTACAGCATGTCAGAGAAGCTCAGCTTACGAAAAGCAAAAGCAACAGATAAAGAACAATGTTTTTTTCACTTACTTGTGTCCCACGTTGGAAAGCTTTCCATCGATGCTTGGGGTGGTGTATGTGTATGTATGTAGTTTATATGAGCTTTATATGCATGTCTTCTGCTCTTCACTTACTTGATCTCTGCCTTTATTTATTTAATTATTGATTTATATATAAAGATAATGTTTTTTTTTTTTGGTTACTTTTACACATTATCTTTCTGTCCAACACTTCATAAACAAAATTGATGATGGCCAATCTTTGGCCGGCAAGTAAAAGCTTTTCGCTCTCACACCAACAACCACAACACTCACTTTAAGCTGCGCTTATGCTGCAGCGATTTGGATTGATAGATATGCTGCATCTGCAGAATCTTAATGGGTAAGCACTTATAAGTAATTTGCTGATTCCAATTACTTTTGGGTTTATGGGCACAACAAAAAATTAGGATGGCGCAGGTTTCGGCCACGGGTTGTGATGCACTGCTGTCAGCGGTCGCGGTGCAGAAATCCACATCCAAAGCTTCGGCTCAAAGCTTTGCGCAAACGCAGCTGAGCGCCAGTACTACCGCTGGTAATTGTGTCATGGAAAGGCCCAGGGATGGCACGGTGAGGGAAGGGCGCCAAATTTAAGTCCACTGGTTTTTGTGCCTTGGCGTTCTTTCTCCCCCACACCTGAAGCGACTGCGCCAACACACGTTTCGCTGGTGTGGGGTTGATTCGGATTTTTAAGTCAAAATGCTAGGAAGGGGATTGGGACTTTAGTATAAGACACGGCAATTGAGGCAACTGCGGCACATACCTTATAACTTGTTACAAGTCAACGCTTGTAAGATCGCTGCCGCGATGGCCTCCAATGTGGAGTTGGGTCGCTTTTACCTTCTGCTGGTGGTTGCAGCCAAGCCTCAGTGCTCAAAATGTGAAAATCTCGGAATAATTGGCGGATTTAACCTCTAACGTTTGGCGGTGACCAACGTGGAGGGGTTAAACTTCTTTGATAAAACCACGAGGCGAAAAAGGCTGCAGCCTGCCTCCGCCAGTTCTTTTATAAGCAGCAAAAAAACGAAACAAAAAGCTTTTCTTTTTCGAATTTTGAATTTCTGCTTCTTTCCTCGAGAGAGCCAAGTGATCTAGCTCTGCAACATTTCTATTAAGGTCACTGAAGGCTGGGTGCTATGAAACTGACTCAAATTTTATCGCCCTCGATCGATATTATCGAACAAACGGAAAGGCGGTATAATTTAAATTTTATCAGTACAGCAATCCTTCCAACGGTGACCATTACACCACCCGATAATATCCCACCGTTAGACGGAATATTAGCGGGAATTAGCTTCGCAAATCTTTAGCGTGGTAGGTTCCTATCTCTTTTCCTTGCAAATTTTCCAGCAAATAGTAACAATTTCCGAGTTTCTTCCGCACACGACATTTTACAAATTGCGGTCCAAGTTTTGCATTGAAGTTTTTCGTAAACTTACTGAGTGCAAAATTACGCCGAAACACTTCTTGACCTTCTCGAAAGGATATGGGCTTGGACCTAAGGTTGTATTGATTTTCGTTGCGCTGATAGGCCTTACGAATATTGGCTTGAGTATCCTTTCTCAGTAACGTCAACTTATCTGCTCGAGACAGGGTCGTAATAGGCTCTTCTAGCAGAGTTAATTCTTTCAACAATTTATAATCGGATCCATGTGTAATCATGTCCAAGCCAAATAATACGCGATACGGAGAACAACCTAGAGATTGATGCAACGCTGATCTTAAAGAACAAGAAATGCTTGTCAGATGTAGATCCCACTCAGTCTGATCGTGCTTTAAATAAGAACGAACAGCAGCTAGCACAGAACGATTGACGCGTTCGGCCGCATTACTCTGCGGTGAGTAAAGCGCAGTATACACATGCTTTATACCTAATTCGGTGAGGAAAGCATTAAAGTCACTAGCTTTAAATTGGGTGCCATTATCACTCACGATAGTTTCGGGCACACCGAAGCAATGGAAAATATGTTGTAATAAAAATTCTTGGATGACCTGAGAGCTAAACTTTTTCATCGGTTGTAGCCAGTGATATTTACTAAAGTGGTCTAACACGATCAGTAATCCAATATGCCCATTTTTACTACGAGGATACGGCCCAAGTAGGTCAATATACAATTTCTGAAAGGGTCTACAGGTTGGGGTGTGCGTACCCATCAACGGACGTGTGCAAAAGTTGGGAGCTTTAGTCTCCTTGCATGTGTCGCATTGTCGAATGTAATCACGCACATCTTTAGCCAAGCCAGGCCAGAAAAGATAGCGACGCACTTTTTCGATAGTCTTTTGCATACCCGCATGAGCAGACGTAAGACTATCGTGTACTTGTTTGAGAACACTAGGTCGTAGTTGCTCGGGGACCCATAATTTCCAAGAGAGCTTATCGAGTGAATCATTGCCAACGGAAGGTTCTGTTCGAATATACAATAATTTACCCACAAGTTTCATATCCGGGAATTTCGATGAATTCTGGCAAAACTTGTCTATCAAAGACTGATAGCTATCAGAGAGAAAGGCATCTGACTCGAGGTCTACTATAGGGTTCATGTCCAAAGATGACACTTCGTTTTCACAAACACGGATAACGCATCAGGCACCAGATGGTCTTTTCCTTTACGATGTGCGATGGAGAATTTATATTGCTGTAGTCGAAATATCCAACGAGCTAGTCTGCCAGATACATTTTGCTGTCTCATGAGCCAAAGCAAACTGAGTGGTCAGTCACCTCGAACTCTTGAGTTCTAAATAGCATCTGAATTTCAATGCTAGAATCACGGCTAGGCATTCGCGTTCCGTGACACTATAATTACGTTGGGCTTGGCTTAATTTTTTGGACATAAATGCAATAGGCTTCTCCTCATTTTCATCGGACAATTGCACTAGCACCGCGCCTATACCAAAATCGCTGGCATCACAATGTAGAACATTTTTTTTCTAAAATCGGGATTCGTTAATATTGGTGCGGAGGTTAAAATCTGTTTTAATTTGGTCATCGCCTGTTCCGCTTCGGTAGTCCATACAAACTTCTTTTTAGTCGACAGTACGTCGGTAATGGGACAAGTGCGGTCGGCGAAGTTTTGAATAAATCTTCTATACCATCCACAAACTCCAAGAAATCCACGGACTTGCTTCAGATTCTTTGGTTGGGGCCAATTGCGAATACACGAAACTTTATCCGGGTCGGTATGTATACCGGTACTACTAATAACATAACCTAGGTAATTGATACTTGTTACGCAAAAGTGACTTTTGGCAAGATTTAGGGTAATTTTTGCTTTCCGAAACTGCTCTGCGATTCTGACTAATATGGCAAGATGCGACGAAAAATCTTCGGACACTATGCACAAATCATCTAAATAGCCAAACACACAATGTCGGAGATCTGGCGGAATAATATCATCCATCAGACGACACATCGTAGAGGGAGCGTTGCAAAGGCCAAAAGGCATGACTTTAAACTGGTAAAGCGGTCTACCAGGGATCGTAAATGCAGTCAGAGGCTTGGATTCTGGGCTTATCTCAATTTGCCAGTACGCATCCTTTAAATCGAGTTTTGAGATTAGATTTGCCTTGGGTAATCGGGAAAAGATGCCTTCTATACTGGGTAGGGGGTATGCATCCTTTTTGGTTGCCTCATTCAGTTTACGAGCATCTAGGCATAAGCGGACTTTGTTAGGTTTTACTACGAGACGCACGGGTGAACTCCAGGCACTCACAGAAGGTTCAATAACATCTAGTTGAATCATGCGGTCTATTTCCGCATAAAGTAACTTCTCAACGGCTGGACTCACTGGGTAGAATCTTTGTTTTACCGGCTTCGCATCTCCCACCTCAATATGATGCTGAATAAGCGTAGTTCGACCTAAACCTTCACTAGCATTTGGAAACATTAATTTAACGACCTCTAACTGTTGTAGCTGTTGGGCGTTTAGCGGATAGCTCGCAGTGTCTGCAGCTCGAACTTTGCTAGAGTCTCCTTCAAGGGAACTAATAATATTCGGAGCGAGAGCAAAAGTTCTCCAAAAATCATGTCCTAGTATAAGGTTCTGCGTGATCGAGGGAATTAAATAGAGCTTCATAGATTTCTTAGCGGACTTATATGTCATCTCAATGTTTAGAACTCCCGTGATCTTCTGACTTTCTCCATCAGCAGTTCGGGCATGGGACTTCAAAGGTCTAAACTCTTTGTAGTTTTTGAAGTCCTTCAAGGCCAGTGTCGAGCCTATGCAGCTTATATTAGCTCCTGTATCTAACAGACCAAGTTCGGTAACACCCAGAAACGAAACTTCTGCATAACTACGTAAATCTTGCTGATTACTGAATATAGTAGAAATTTGTAATTTCCGGTTTTGCTTTACATTCCTATAGAAATTCCTAAGTCTTAACGTACGCTTACTATATTGGGGCACTATATCATTAAATATTCGATTCCTTACGTTTAGATAATTTTCTAACCTTTCGTCATAAGGACGATAACAAAGAGGAACGGCGTCAGGCTTCACAGAGGGCTTCGCTTTCTCCAACCAAAAAGTGGGATTAATTCCGTCGGAGTGCGTGTGTTTCTCCGGAACCGACAAGGATAGCGTTAAGCTTTCGGGGGCATCCGGCTGTTGTTGGGTGCACCCGATCGACGGTTTTCCGACTGTCGTCGTAGACAGTTTTTACATTGGGGCTTATAGACACTCGGAGCACCACATCCATAACAAAATATGCGTCGATCGGACAGACAATTTTCCCAAATGTGACCTACTTCCTCGCAATTCCAACATTTCAACTTGGCGTGGGCCATACGAACCGCGGCTAATTCCCGTTCGGCGATGTCGGCATCTTCATCTTGTGAGGAGCCGTAT
This sequence comes from Drosophila paucipuncta, assembly GCA_035043875.1. Classification (NCBI taxonomy): domain Eukaryota; kingdom Metazoa; phylum Arthropoda; class Insecta; order Diptera; family Drosophilidae; genus Drosophila; species Drosophila paucipuncta. The sequence continues at coordinate 83,232 of JAWNMP010000296.1, read as the reverse complement.
ATCCATGTTCACGAACGGGCATGTAAAATGCCCTTGAGCATGTTATATGCGCCCCCACAACAACTGACATTCACACCGAAATCCGGCCCTGATGCAGTTGCGGCGAATTCGCTCTCTTTCGCCGTCTCCCTTTCTAACGCAGGTGTTCAGCCATTTGAACGTGTCTGACACACATGTCCATCAGGACATGTGCCGTTAGTGTGTGAGGAGTATTGCGTGGGCAATACTGTTGTCCATACTCACACCGACGGCAGACAATGGCTGGCGCCAGCAAAAGGGCAGTGGAAAAGTACCCGAAAATCACGACACCAGAAGATCACGCCACCGGGGTACAGTCCCGACAAAAGGTGGCCAGCCGGCCTATAAAAGGAGCGCCGCCGCACAAGGCGAGGAGTTGAGATACGCGGCTACGAGAGTCAACACGCTGTGAAAAGTAAACAAGAGAGGCTGCGCGTACACAGTGCGAAAATAGGTACGAGGGAAAGCCAAAGTTATCAGTGAAAGTGCAAGGACACGAAGTGTCCAACTCAATAAAACACAAGGATCACAGGACATCGAGGTCCTGAAATTAGGCGCGAATCGTATATCCTTGCCACGCGTGAATTGTGGCAACAGGCGATATCCGCAAGAAACCAAGCGAAGCGAGCGAGGCTTGGTCTGCGATTAGCCAGAGAGTGAGACACGCGAATCCTGACTCACAAAAGGACGAGGCGTAATCCTTGGGGAACAAGGAAGCCGTTGATCCTGGTGAGTGTCAGGAGTGCTGTACAGAATCTCTGGCGGGCAGACTGAGATCCTGGGCTTGCGTAGCTGGCGGGCGGAGTGCCTGGGGCAGATTCTAGCGCACAGGAGCTCGAAACAAACCTAATCAAGGACACCGAGGTGCAGTGAAGCGCCACGGAACGAATAGCCAGTAAGCGATCCGTAAAACCAACAGTGGAATGTGTAATTACAAACAAAACAGTGAAATCAAATAAAGCTATTTTTAATCTATGAACATTGTGTTATTAATTATTGCAAACGCAATATAAATTTGTTGCTCGGACCCACAGCTCGATTGAGTTTAGCCTAGCAAAAACTCAACCTAGTAAATAGGTACGTTACAACTGGCGCCCAACTTTGGTGGTTGCAATAAATTGAAACACACATCATATATTAAAATAAATTAAAATAAAAATGGTCCGCGCGTGGGTGTACAATTTAAAAAAGATGAAGTGCTAAAATATGGAGCAGAATTCGAAGTGGAGTTATCAGGAACTTTGGATGCTATGCGCAGACAATATGGAGAGTGGGTGAGTACTCAGGAAAACAGATTGCCATATAGCAGAAGATTGGAAGAACTGGCGGCGATTCGCGCAGACAATCGCCGGCCAGAGAAACAGAATATGTTGCGGATGCAAGAGAGTCGACGAATGTAAACTTCGCCCAGCTGAGCATCCCGGCAACAAGCGCAGCAGCGCGGACTCGAGACGCCAATCATACTCTGTGGGGAGTAGCGTCCCACCACAGCCACAAAGAAGAGTGTCCATAAACGAACAAACGGCACCGACTATGTCCCAAGAATACCCCAGAGTCGCAAAACAAGTCCGCGAATGGAATTTTCGCTTCGACGGCACCACCAAACCACTGGAATTCCTGGAACAAGTCGAATGGTCGGCAGACACATATGGATTGAACCTGAATTTAATTCCCAGGGCCATGCCCGAATTACTGCAAGGAATGGCTCTTAAGTGGTATGTTGCCAACAACCAGCACTGGACGAGATGGGTAGCATTCGTCCAAAGTTTTCAGGAGTATTTCCTTCCAAGAGACTACTTCGAAAACTTGAAGGACGAAGTTACCCGAAGACGACAGGCGATGCACGAACCATTTAAAGCGTACATGGTAGAAATGCAGACGCTCATGCGGCCACTACAGTATTCGGCGGAAAGACAGCTTAACAAAATATACAACAACAGCCTCCCGGATCTACGAGCTTACGCAAGGCCATACCAATTCAATAATTTAACAGAATTGATGCAGTTGGCTGAAGCGTTCGAGGAACTCGAAGCGGACAGAGAGAAGCTGAGGCGACAGAGCCGCATGGAGCAACCAAGGCTCATGGAACCACCGCGACGCCGCATGGAGCAGCCACAAACGCGCCAGGAAGCTCCACAATATAGCCACAGAGAATCCGCGCAAAGAAATAATCGACCACGATTTATGGCAATAGCGGACACCAGAACACACACAATCAGGCGTATCAGGAGCGGCCAGAATTCGACACGAGACCCAGACCTGCCCCGAGGACGAGACGCGACAACATACAAACACATGTAAGCAACCCAGCGAGGGCATGCAGATTTTGCGGCCAGGAGGGACACTTCGCAATAGAGTGTACGAATCCTATGCTGGAATATTGCTGGCTATGTGGACGTATCGGAGTTCGTACGTCAGTATGTTGTCCGTCGGGAAACGGACACCGGCGTCCGCCACCGAGGGGCGAGCGGGAGCCGAACAGATCAGCCCCAAGACGCTAATCGGAAGCCTGCAGGACGAGGGAGCGCAGCTGACAGCGGTCGTAGAGATCGGCAACTGTCGGTATAAGGCTACGATTGACACAGGGGCCACGAGTAGCTTCGTTAGCGAGAAGCTAGCTAGTGGACTGATCAACGTAGGCCGACGAAGCGCAACCGAACGTCGAGTCCGAATGGCAGATGGCAGAAACAGCGGAGTCCGAGAACAAGTCGAGGTGAACATAAGACTAGGGCTGAAAAACCTGGATATTGCCCTACTGATACTCCCAGGAGTCATCGACGACTTAGTCCTCGGATGGGACTTTTTGTCAGGCATGGGCACAGTTTTGGAGTGCGCAGGGTTGCTAGTAAGCATTCCAAAATGCGAGACAAACCACCAAGAGGAAAGATTGTCGGTAGCCAAAACAGTCGAAACACCAATACATCCGGACGCAGAGATTGACCAATTTTTGCGAAAAGAATTGGCAGCATTTGGGGAAATAAAAGGAACATCGCCTATAACGGAGCACCGTATTGTCATGAGCGACGATCGGCCAATTAAACAGCGATACTTCCCCAAAAATCCAAAAATGCAAGCCGAAATCAACAAACAGGTGGACGACTTGCTGGCCAAAGGGTGCATCGAGCCCTCAAGAAGCCCACACAGCGCACCAATAGTGATGGTGAAAAAGAAAACGGGAAAATGGCGCCTCTGTGTGGACTTTCGACAACTAAACGGCAAATCAATAAAAGATGCATATCCATTGCCGCGAGTCCACCACATTCTGGATCAGCTAAGAGAGGCCAAATTTATAACAAGCTTGGACCTAAAAGACGGATACTGGCAGATCCCGATGGAGAAGGAGAGTCGAGCGATGACGGCATTCACAGTTCCAGGGAAAGGACTGTTCCAATGGAAAGTAATGCCATTCGGACTCCATTCGGCGCCAGCCACGTTCCAGAGGGCCCTCGATCGCGTGATTGGACCCGAAATGATGCCGCAGGCGTTCGCATATTTGGACGACATCATTGTAATCGGGAAAACACGCGAGGAACACATGGACAACTTGAGGGAAGTATTCAGACGGTTGAGAGCAGCGAATCTGAGGATCAACGTGGACAAGTGCGACTTCTTCAAAAAGGAACTTAAATACCTTGGCCATCAGGTGACCGAAGAAGGGATACGCACGGACCCGGAGAAAGTAGCTGCTATCGCCGAGTTGAAACCCCCTGGAAACGTAAAGGAACTACGACAGTACCTGGGAGTGGCATCATGGTACAGGCGGTTCGTACCAGATTTTGCCACCACAGTACACCCACTACACACACTATTGAAGAAAGGTACAAAATGGGAATGGACCGGAGAGCACCAGGAAGCTTTCGAAAAGGTCAAAGCTAAGCTGACACAATCCCCTGTGCTAGCATGCCCAGATTTCTCAAGGCCATTTTGCTTGCAAACGGATGCTAGCAATTATGGCTTGGGAGCGATTCTGACCCAAGACTCAGAGGAGGGCGAACGGGTCATATCGTACGCAAGCAGATCTTTAAATGGTGCGGAGCGTAACTACTCTGCGACCGAAAAAGAGTGCCTTGCGATAATCTGGGGCATAAGGAAGCTAAGACCGTACTTGGAAGGATACCACTTCACTGTCATCACGGATCATATGGCACTGAAGTGGCTGAACTCCATCGAAAGCCCATCAGGCAGGATAGCGAGATGGGCATTGGAACTGCAACAGTTTGACTTTGACGTCAAATACAGAAAGGGAAACCTTAATGTTGTTGCAGACGCCCTATCCCGACAACCCCTGAAGGATACGTGCCTCAGAGTCTCGACTATGGACGACGCGATGGACCAGGCAAACAAGCACTGTAACTGGATCCAAAAGATGCGGTCTGACATAGCGAAAAATCCGAGGAAGTTCCCAGACTATAGTGAAGAATCCGGCAACCTCTATAGACACATCCCGCATAGAGCTGGAACCGAAGATGTGGTAGCCTGGAAACTATGTGTGCCCACGGGAAAGAGAAGGCAAGTGCTAGGCGAAAACCACAACACCGCCACCGCAGGTCATACGGGTAGCAGAAAAACAATAGCCCGAATAGCAGCACGCTACTATTGGCCAGGCTTATACAGAGACGTACGTGCATATGTCCAACAATGCGAAATATGTCAGCAGTATAAGCCAAGTCAAATGGCCGCGGCAGGACAAATGCTGACCAAGATACCGGAGGAACCCTGGACCACAGTTTGTGCTGACTTCGTGGGACCACTACCGAGATCGACCCACGGAAACACGATGCTGTTGGTCTTTATAGACCGCTTCTCGAAATGGACGGAAATGGTACCACTCCGAAGCGCCACTACAGCAACGCTACAAAAGGCCTTCAGGGAAAGGATTCTTGCACGGTTTGGAGTACCCAAAATGTTAATAACCGACAATGGAACACAATTTACAAGTCGGGCATTAAAAAATTCCTCGAGGAGATGGGGGTCAAACATCAATTCACAGCGCCCTACACTCCACAAGAAAACCCCACGGAACGCGCGAATCGCACGGTGAAAACAATGATCGCACAATTCACCAAGGACAACCAAAGACGTTGGGACGAAGCTCTACCAGAGCTGACACTGGCAGTTAACACCAGCGTCTCGAGCTCCACCGGGTACAGCGCGCGTTCATAACTCAAGGCCGAGAGCCTAGGCTTCCAAAGGCACTGTTCGACGAGGTGACAGTCGGAACAGGTCAAGCAACTCAAACACCATCCGACAATGCGAATAAATTAAAGGAAGTATTCGAAATTGTCCGGCGGAGTTTAGAAAAGGCAGCACAGGACCAAGCAAGGCACTACAACCTGCGTCGTAGGCCGTGGAAACCCAATATCGGAGACAGAGTGTGGGTGAAATTACACCACCTGTCGAATGCAGCAGAAGGTCGCGGCGGACCAATATCGGAGACAGAGTGTGGATTACACCCGTGAATGCAAGCAAGGTTAAGCGGCAGCAAGCGAGCACCTGAAGCCGCACAGCGACCGGAAGTGGATACGGGTGAGCCAGAAATATGCAACAGTAAAACTTGCCAAAATCCGTACAATACAGAAATTCCATAAGTCACATTTTTCTTCCTAATATAAAAAGCGACGGAAAATAAATGTGACGTTATACATATACAACACATTATAAAAATAATCCAATAAACCCAAAAGGAAAGGGTATAAAACAATTCAATAACCCAAAGGAAAGTGTATATATTTCCAATAAACCCAAAAGGAAAGGGTATAAAAATAATTCAATAAAACCAAAAGACAGGTATAAAAATAATTCAATAAAACCCAAAAGGAAAGGGTATAAAAATAATTCAATATAAACCCAAAAGGAAAGGGTATAAAAATAATTCAATATAAACCCAAAAGGAAAGCGTATAAAATAATTCAATAAAACCCAACAGGAAAGGGTATACAAATAAATCAATAAAACCCAAAAGAAAGGGTATACAATATATATAATAGACATAACCAAGGATCACATAGATCTATATACATGACATCCAGATCGAGTCTCTCATGTCCCACACGCTTATCATAGCAGGCAAGATAAGATAAGCATAAACAAAGAATGCAACTATCAAAAGAGACCCCTACATAGATGGCAGGTCAAAGTATCATACAGCATGTCAACATCGCAGACGCACTTTCTCTAAATAGAATCATAGCAGGCAAGATAAGATAAACATAAACAAGGAATGCAAAAGAGACCCTCCATAAACAGACCATGAGATAGAAGCAAGTGCGAGGTTTCCTTATAGATTAAACCACTAGCATAAGCAGAGTTATTTTGTACACGAAGCCGAGAAGACGTGTTTTTTTGTTTAATAAAGAATTATATTATTCCTAAAAAAACCGTTGTCGGACTTTTTTCAATTGGCGCAGCCGGTACAGTACTCTCCAAAAACGTAATTGGCGCAGCCGGTAGGATAACAGATTAACTTTGTGAAACGTCGTTTTATTCCATTCAGGAAAACGTACTAGTGTTTCGCGAAACTGTTATCCGCATAAGGACCCCGTGATCCTTGAAAAACTTTTTTTTCTAAAAAGTGAACAAAACAACAACAAAAAAAAAAAGAATTAAATCTACAACAAAACGATGTCAGAATCATTAAACCAGGCACTCGGGCAAATCCGCCAAGCACCCATCTTCGGTGGAGAAATGGACGATCTGGGCAACTTTATCGAACGGATTGATCTCATCATGCGACTCTACCCAACCAGTGATGCGCGCCAAATCCTCATACTGTACAGCGCAATCCAGATGCAGTTGTATGGCGACGCGATGAGAACATCATTCAGACACTCACCGGGAGACTGGGCAACACTACGGAGCATCCTCATCTCCACTTACAAAACTCAAACACCTTGTGAGGAACTCCTCAGAAGAGTGTACAACACATATTATGGAGGAAGTATTCGTAAGTTCCTCGAAGAACTCGAGCACAAATCACATGTAATAACTAATAAATTAGCACTAGAAAATAACCTAGAAAATAAAACATTGTATACTAATGCATTAAATAATACAGTTAGGGACGTCATAAATAAGAGACTACCGGACAGATTATATATGCAGTTAGCAAGATACGACATATCCACAACTGACAAACTGAAAGCGGTAGCCCAAGAATTAGGGTTGTACGAGGACCGCATTCCTGAAAAAATAAATAATACATATTACAATAAAAATTATAATCAGAACCCAAGAACTTATCAAAATTTTAACCCCATCAGAATTTTAGGAGTCAACAAAATTTTAACCCCAATTACAATCAGAATTTTAGGAGTCAACAAAATTTTAATCCCAATTATAATCAGAATTTTAGAAGTCAGCAAAATTTTAATCCCAATTTTAATCAAAATTTTAGAAGCCAGCAAAATTTTAATAGGAATCAGTATCCCCAAAATGAACCAATGGTTAACGAACCATTGTATAATGAATTTCAGCAAAAATTAAATCAGGGCAGAATACACAACCCTATGAATTACCAATCAAATAATAATAATAATAGACCACCTAACCAACCCATAAAAAGACAACGACCCAGTAACAGTGGTCAATCAAAAATGGATTGGGAGGCAAATTTTCATCAAACAGCCTCGGAAAGGAATCCAAAACCCCATTCATAAACATAATTTTGAATAACATACGAATGCGATGCCTAATAGACACAGGGTCATCAGTAAATTTAATGAATAAAAATTTCCTTAACTACGAAACTTCCACAGAAAATATTACTTGTCACACCATATGTGGGGAAGTACAATTAAATACTAGCATATCTTTAGCCCCTAGCAAGCTTTGTCCTACAGATCAGAAGTTTTACATACATAATTTTTCAAAAAATTTTGACATCCTCTTAGGCCGAACGTTCCTTAAGGAGTCAACTAGCGAATGTTCCTTATTTAATTGTAAAAGCGAGATCAATTACGAGGATGAGTATGTTCGACTTAATAACAAATATATGAAAAAAGAATATGATAACGAAAATAAGAAAAAAGAATATGATAACGAAAATAAGAAAAAAGAATATGAGAAACGAAAATAGGAAAAAAGAATATAGTAACGAAAATAAGAAAGAAGAATATGAAAACGAAACTAAAGAAGAAGAATATGAAGACCCACCACTAATACAAGATATACATACAGCATACGCATTGGAAAATGAATTAGTGGAAAGTAACCAATTTAGATTAGAACATCTAAATAAAGAAGAAAAATCCAAGTTAACAAGAGTTTTGTTCGAATTTAACGATATTCAGTATAATGAGAGTGACAATTTGACTTTCACAAATACTGTAAAACACGTTATCAATACAAAGAATGAGGACCCTTGTTATCGAAAACCTTATAAATATCCACAAAGCTATGACCAAGAAGTTGAAAAGCAAATGAAAGAAATGATGCACCAAGGCATTATACGACCATCTAATTCACCTTATTGTTCTCCTATCTGGGTCGTACAAAAAAAAGAAGATGCATCCGGAGAGAAAAAATATAGAATTGTCGTCGACTATCGCGGCCTTAACGAAAAAACAATTAGCGATAAGTTTCCTATACCTGTAATGGATGAAATACTGGACAAACTCGGAAAATGTCAATATTTCACCACAATCGATTTAGCCAAAGGATTTCACCAAATTCAGATGGACGAACAATCAATCTCGAAAACAGCATTCTCAACCAAAGCGGGACATTTCGAATACACACGAATGCCATTTGGCTTGAAAAATGCACCAGCAACCTTTCAACGGTGCATGAATAATCTTCTGGGAGACTTAATTCACAAACATTGTCTAGTTTACATGGATGACATAATAGTGTATTCCACTTCATTGGAAGAACACATATTAGCATTAAAGAAAGTCTTTGGAAAGCTCAGAGAAGCAAATCTAAAACTACAACTAGTAAAGTGTGAATTCATGAAAAAAGAAACTGAATTTCTAGGACACATAATAACAACAGAAGGAATAAAACCTAATCCAATCAAAATAAAAGCCGTTAAGGAATTTCCAATTCCTAAGACTCCCAAAGAAATCAAAAGATTCCTCGGATTATGCGGATTTTACAGGAAGTTCATCCCAGATTTCGCCAAAGTTGCGAAGCCAATGACCATAAAGCTAAAAAAAGGATCAAAAGTAAATGAAAAAGATGAAACATACATAGAAGCCTTCGAGAAATTAAAGTTACTCATAGTATCCGACCCAATATTGGTATATCCGGATTTCAAGAAAAAATTCTCACTTACTACAGACGCAAGTAATTATGCATTAGGAGCAGTATTATCACAGGATCACAAACCAATATGTTATGCTAGCAGAACTTTGAACGAGCACGAGATAAATTACTCAGCAATAGAAAAAGAATTATTAGCAATAATATGGGCAACCAAAAATTTCAGATCATATTTATTTGGTAGAAATTTTGAAATACTTAGCGATCACAAACCTCTCATATGGCTAAATAACATAAAAGAGCCAAACATGAAGTTACAAAGGTGGAAAATAAGACTCAACGAATTCGATTATGAAATAAAATACATACCAGGCAAAGAAAACTATGTAGCTGATGCACTTTCACGAATTAAAACTGAAGAAAATAACATAGAAGAAAATTTCATGGGGAATGCTCAAGATAGCATAGTAGCAACAATGCATAGCGCAAACGAGGATAATCAAAATTGTATTCCTATCACAGAAAAACCATTGAATAATTTTAATCATCAAATAGAATTTATAAAAGCAAATACCGAAGAAATAAAGAAAATTAGCTATTTTCACAAAACTAAGATTATAATAACTTACATAGAAATGACACCGGAAAAAGCAGAAGAGATCATAAAAGAATATCTTTGTGCAAAACCCAGCGTTATATACTTCCCACATGAAGGTGACTACACAATATTCCAAAAAGCTTATTTAGAAATAATACAAAGAGATTGTCCGATAAAAATTATGAGAACCACAAAAAAATTAAGAGATATCCAAACTTATACAGAATTGAAACAGACCATATTAAACGACCATACAAAACTTTTACATCCAGGAATAGAAAAAACTATAGTAACGTTTAAAGAAAAATATTATTTCCCGGATTACCAAAAACTAATACAAAACATGATTAACGAATGCCAAATCTGTAATACGTCAAAAGTGGAACACAGGGACACAAAATTTCGTTATGAAATAACACCTGAGATTTTCAACCCTAGAGAAAAATACGTTATAGATTTTTATATGATCAATAATAAGCAATTTTTATCATGCATAGACGTATACTCAAAATATGCTACATTAATAGAAATACATGGTAAAGATTGGTTAGAAGCAAAACGAGCATTATTAAAAATATTCAACGAAATGGGAAAACCATTAGAAATAAAAGCAGACAAAGACTCAGCATTCATGAGTACAGCATTAAAAATTTGGTTAGATTCAGAAAATGTTAAAATTCAAATCACAACAAGCAAGAACGGAATATCAGACGTAGAGCGGTTTCATAAAACAATCAACGAAAAACTAAGAATAATCAATTCAGACACAAACAAAGAAAATAAGTTAACCAAATTCGAAATAATACTTTACACTTATAATCATAAAACAATACATAGCACTACTGGTAGAACACCAGCAGATATCTTTATCTATGTCGGATCACCAGCATACAATACCCTGTTGAAAAAAATTAAAAAGATCAATAAGCTAAATGAAAACAGAAAAACTTACGAAGTAGATACAAACTATAGAGAAATGCCACTTATCAAATCAAAAACAACAAATCCATTCAGGAAAACAGGCATAATAAAACAATTAGACAGCAAACATTTCGAAGAAACAAATAAAGGCCGAAGAATCATACATTATAAAACTAAATTTAAAAAGAAAAAGAAAATAAACATAAATAAATATAACAATAATTTCAGGTCAACTACGGAAGATCCATCTACCAGTCCACCTGCTAATAATTATAATATTAACGCTAGCCGTAACTCAGAGTAACACCCAAAATATAGAAGTAAACCACGTAAAAGCACAAAACGGGTTCGTTTTATTTAAAACAGGCTCATTGAGCATACCCTCAGATTTCGAATACCATTGCCTAACAGTAAACTTAACAAAAACCGAAAATACTGAAAAAGATTTAATATCTCAGACACATGATTTTAGTGTTCTACCCCAAATAGAATATCTAGTAGAAAAACTTCATAGAGAAATGAACGGAATAAAGATAATCAAAAGACAGAAACGAGGACTCCTAAATGTAGTAGGAAAAGGTTACAAATATTTATTTGGCACATTAACTGAAGACGACAAAACAGAACTTACTGAAAAAATTGATGATTTAGAAGCTAATAGCATACAGGTAAACGAACTAAACAAAGTCATAGAAGCAGTCAATCATGGCATACAAGTAATGGACAGCATGACAGAAATATCACAACAGAACACAAAATTAAGTTTATTAATGTTTAACTTACAACAATTCACTGAATACATCGAAGATATCGAATTAGGGATGCAACTATCCAGATTGGGAATTTTTAACCCAAAACTACTAAAACATGATCATTTGTTAAATGTTGATTCAGAAAAATTGTTAAATATAAAAACATCAACTTGGATAAAATCCACAACAAATGAAATTATAATAATATCACATATACCAAAAACTCTGTCACAAGAAACTTTGTATTCAATAATACCATATCCAGATGAGAAAAAAAATATTTTAACCGAACTAGGGCTAACTATTAGTGATAAATATTATTTACACAAAAATAACACTTATTCAGCAACAAATAAGAAACTAATAGCAAACGAATGCATAAACGGTATTTTAAAACAAATAAAAGTTGAATGTAAATATACTAAAACAAGAAAAAATTATGAAATAAATTTCATAGAACCAAATGTAATATTAACTTGGAACCTACCTAAAACCACACTTAATCAAAACTGTATACCACAACAAGTCGAAATTTTAGGAAACAACATTATCAAAGCAACCAATTGTTCTGTTCAATTAGAAGATATCCAGATTTCAAATGTAATATCAGACTTTACGCAAACCATTTATATAAGTAATAATATAACTAAAACAGAGCCGTTAGCATTCTTAGAAACTAAAGAACTCATAAGAGAACATACAAAAACAAATAATACCTTGTTAATCATAAGCCTAACATTAGTGACAGTATTGTCAATAGTAATAATAAGCTATTCTTTGTTCAAATTCAAAAATTTACCAAAACAAATAACAATCAAATATAAGAATAGTGCAGCAACGACACCACACGTCGAAGATGAAGAAAAAACAACCGCAGAAAACACCAACGACTTACAGTTATACCCTATACTGAGCGCTTGAGGACAAGCCAATTTCTAAGGGAAGGGGAAGTGACATATCCAGATCACGCAGATCTCTCATGTCCACACTCACGCTTATCATAGCAGGCAAGATAAGATAAGCATAAACAAAGAATGCAACTATCAAAAGAGACCCCTACATAGATGGCAGGTCAAAGTATCATACAGCATGTCAACATCGCAGACGCACTTTCTCTAAATAGAATCATAGCAGGCAAGATAAGATAAACATAAACAAGGAATGCAAAAGAGACCCTCCATAAACAGACCATGAGATAGAAGCAAGTGCGAGGTTTCCTTATAGATTAAACCACTAGCATAAGCAGAGTTATTTTGTACACGAAGCCGAGAAGACGTGTTTTTTTGTTTTAATAAAGAATTATATTATTCCTAAAAAACCGTTGTCGGATTTTTTCAATTGGCGCAGCCGGTACAGCACTCTCCAAAAACGTAATATATATATATATATATGTATGTATGTGTGTATATGTAGGTATATGTGTATGTATAAAAATGGAAGAAACATAAATATACGGCAGCGCCCAAAGGCGGGCCCAAAAGGCAAAAACAAAAGGCGGCCCTGAACACGGCGAATAGGAAACAACTACGCTGATCAGCTTTACAGCGGGAGAGCGAAAAGGAAAAAAAGACATGCAAAGAGAGCATGACCATGACCTGCAATCGACCGCAAAACCTAAAAGCTAGAGCGCAACGGCCGCTGAAAACGTTCGCTCAGCAACACGCTTGCATATGAAGTGCAAAAACAACAACATGTGAGCGAGTGCAAATGCACACACCGAAAAAGGTCATCGCACCCAAAAACTGATCAGCCGCGCGTTTGCACACAAAAGTGCCACGACAATTTACGCATGCACCGTTGGTTACTCACCCACACTATTACAGGTGCGTGTACACAAAGGGCACCGTTGGTTACTCACCAATATTAGTGCCCAGACGTGTGAGCACGCACAACGAAAAGGGCAACAACAACTTGTGCAGCTGCAGAGAGACGCACATTATCAAATAGAGAGATAAAGTCGGCGCTTGGGATGCGTACCCGAAGGGCAAAAGAGAGCCAATACAACACTTTTGCCGGCGTGCAGGCGTACGCCCGAATTCTCACTCGCAATGCTCTCAGGCAAATTCTCCGAAATTCTAATGCACATGCCTAAGCACTAATATAAGAGCTGAGCTTGTGTCGAACTTCGGGCATCGCGATCACACACGCCCACACACATACGCCCCAAAAGGGTATAAAGGGCATAAGCAGCCACGCACGCGGCCACTTCGGAGAAAAATCTTAATCAACACAGTAACAACAGAATGTCAAGCCAGACGGGAATCGTAGGAGGCAGCGAGCCGGATCAGGCCGCCGCCGAGCCTCGGACCCAAATCTTTTTGGCCGGCCCAGCGAAGCTGGTGCTCCGGCGAGGAAAGAGCCGGTCCGGTGCGCGCGCGGCTACTGGTCGCCGGCCGCGACGCCACACGTGGAAGAGTGCGCGGTGCGCGAAGTGCGCGTGGTGCGCGTCATACGTAGTGAGAGACGACGAGCGCTGCGTCGCGTCGCGCAGGAGCAGCGGAATCGCCAGCACGATGAAATCGAGCTGCTGGCATCGCCGCTCCACATCCTCAGCGTCGATGGAGACGTACGGAGTGGGAGCGACGGGGAAGAGGTGGCACCACCGCCACACGCCCCCAGCATGGGAGAAGATGCTCTGGGGCCGCAGATCCGGAACCCGACGAGGAGGTACTGCCACGACGCCGACGGTACCCGAGCGATCTAGACGACGTCAACCCAGAGTGGTGCTCCGTTGGCAGTACCCGGAACTGCCCGACGCCGGACGCCGGACGCCGACAACTCCGAGGTACGGCTTCGCCGGGCCACGCCCCACCAATTCCTGGAGGCAGCCCACCGAACCTGACGAGGCCGAGGACAGACAGGGACACCGGACGAGGGAGGAGGAGCCTATGGTCATCTCGTCGGATGAGGAAGATGGTGACGAAGACCGGCGGTCATCGGCGTCCCCTGTGGGGCCGGACGACGAGAGATAATGCCGTGGCCACAGGCGACGCCGGAGCCAGACGTGATCATAATATCGGACGAGGAGGAGGAGGAGCAGCGCGAGGATGGAGGAGAGGCCCAGGGGCAGAATGAACGCCCGCAAACACCCGCCACCCACTGTGACCGCCTCCTACAAGAGGGCCTTCGGGACGGCCGTTGGAGACACCAGGTCACCCTGGTGTGCCTGGGAGGAGGATGTGGGCCACCCAGCAGCTGGAGGAGAAACGGCCAGAGAGCCCAACACCGCCCGCTGCGGAGTCACCACCACCACCGCCGCCGGAGTGGAGACCACCATTCGTTCGCCAGGCGTCGTGCCCCGAGGCGGGGCCCCGACCCACGACCGACTCTCCAGCGACAGAGCTCGGCCCCGGAAGAGGAGGCTGGATGGCAGGAGTTGCCACCGTCGGCTTGGCCACCTGGCGTCACGGCGATGGCCGATGCCCAGCCAGGACCAAGTCGACGGGCGTCAAGGATCGTGTGGCAGGAGGGGCGCCGCTATCGGGTGAAGATGTCGGTGCGCGGCACGCGCGTGTTCCGCAAGGAATATCGGCGAGGAAGAGAAGAAAAAAACAACAACAACAAAAATTATATATATATAAATATATACATATATAGATGATGATTGAAATAAATACCTCATAATAATAATACAAGACCATGGTTTTCTCCTTTTAGGCTGGAAAGTGGAAAACTTTCCGCTGCCGAAGAAAGAGGGGGAGTGTGAGGAGCCATATATCCATGTTCACGAACGGGCATATAAAATGCCCTTGAGCATGTTATATGCGCCCCCACAACAACTGACATTCAGACCGAAATCCGGCCCTGATGCAGTTGCGGCGAATTCGCTCTCTTTCGCCGTCTCCCTTTCTAACGCAGGTGTTCAGCCATTTGAACGTGTCTGACACACATGTCCATCAGGATATGTGCCGTTAGTGTGTGAGGAGTATTGCGTGGGCAATACTGTTGTCCACACTCACACCAACGGCAGACAATGGCAGGGGCCAGCAAAAGGGCAGTGGAAAAGTACCCGAAAATCACGCCACCAGAAGATCACGCCACCTGGGTACAGTCCCGACAAAAGGTGGCCAGCCGGCCTATAAAAGGAGCGCCGCCGCACAAGGCGAGGAGTTGAGATACGCGGCTACGAGAGTCAACACGCTGTGAAAAGTAAATAAGAGAGGCTGCGCTTACACAGCGCGAAAATAGGTACGAGGGAAAGCCAAAGTTATCAGTGAAAGTGCAAGGACACGAAGTGTCCAACTCAATAAAACACAAGGATCACAGGACATCGAGGTCCTGAAATTAGGCGCGAATCGTATATCCTTGCCACGCGTGAATTGTGGCAACAGGCGATATCCGCAAGAAACCAAGCGAAGCGAGCGAGGCTTGGTCTGCGATTAGCCAGAGAGTGAGACACGCGAATCCTGACTCACAAAAGGACGAGGCGTAATCCTTGAGGAACAAGGAAGCTGTTGATCCTGGTGAGTGTCAGGAGTGCTGTACAGAATCTCTGGCGGGCAGACTGAGATCCTGCGCTTGCGTAGCTGGCGGGCGGAGTGCCTGGGGCAGGTTCTAGCGCACAGGAGCTCGAAACAAACCTAATCAAGGACACCGAGGTGCAGTGAAGCGCCACGGAACGAATAGCCAGTAAGCGATCCGTAAAACCAACAGTGGAATGTGTAACTACAAACAAAACAGTGAAATCAAATAAAGCTATTTTTAATCTATGAACATTGTGTTATTAATTATTGCAAACGCAATATAAATTTGTTGCTCGGACCCACAGCTCGATTGAGTTTAGCCTAGCAAAAACTCAACCTAGTAAATAGGTACCTTACAATCTGCATCGTGGTCTGGGTCTTCTAGGGCGTATACTTGACGGCGTTGAAAGGGTTTTGGTCGATAACTATTTTCCGAGCGACAGTTGAGCTCAAAAGTAAGATTGTCACTCATTTGAACTAATCGTCTTAAATGTCCAACCGAATGAACCGGCTGATATAACAACTTTTCGCGAGTCTCCGGAAGCAAATTGTTTTTTAAGATCTCTATCAACTCTTCTTCATGGATACGTAATGCCGATTTATCGATTAAAAAGGCCACAGCCTCGTAAAAGGACGAAAAGGATTCACCATGCTTCTGCTTACGTGATCTTATGAGTTCCATACTCATGAAATCCGAGCGATAATCCTTGTATTGCTGTCGGAGCGAAGCACAGACATCAGACCAGACAATCCGGTCGACTTGCCTATGGTATCTCCAATACCAATCTCGGGCTTTCCCAGCAAACAACACATGCATATGCTTGCATAAAGTGATAAAATCACTATCTAACGTTTCATCAGTGAGAGATTTAACGCGATAGATGAACTCCTCGACTCCTAAGCCTACGGATCCATCGAAATGTAAATTCCATTCGGGATGATCTCGGCGCTTTTCGGTTGACATTGCAGAGCTTGTAGGAGGCGGAGTTGGATGTGTAGGCACAGTCGGAGCTTGTGTCTCAATGGGAGTCGAGCGCGCACTTCCACTAGGGATGATACCAACCGGGTCACGGACTGTTCGATCATTTCTTGGATTACCACCCATCCACATCGTTCCTACGACGGTTAATGCCGGAATGAGTAGGACGACCTCTTCTTCTATTATCTGCAGTTCTCGCGAGAGGGGCTTCGGTTTGGTTAGTGCTATTACTAGCATCCAAAGCTGAAGACTGTGGAGCACTCTCTTTATGCGTAGGCTCTTGGCCAACAGCAGAGGTAGAAGGCTGGTCTGGAATTTGACTTAAGAATTTAGCCAAATTCGGGTTGTTACTTACGAGGAACAGGGACTGATGGACGGGCCATTGGTTTTGTTCTTGGCGAACAATTTCCGACTACTAATTTCGCGTTTGGTAAAGTAATTGGCTCTCACAACTATAGCAGACTGAATTTTGTTCTAGCCAGGATTCTAGACAGCGCTTATGGAAAAGATGATTGCAAGGTAACAGGTAACACGGATGTGTATTATTCATTCCCTGATTACATATCCACAGAACTTCCTCTTCCATGACTGTACGTGGGATATCTTTGGGACTACGCAAGGCATTTTCTTTTTCTATTTTATTGAGGCTTTGATTATATAATATACGTGTTCCTGGTTGCGACATTGAAGGGTAATATAAGAGAAGGACAACACAATTCTAGGACACTCTGGATCAGATGACAATTGGTTTTAAGTTCTGGTTATTTTAACTATAAATGGAAGGCAATTAACTTGTCTTGATCACACATAACACTTGAATTATTCTTCAAGGATATGCAAAAGCATAATGATCGCTAGTTCCAGGCGATAATACAAATGAACCTGTTTTCAAGCACTGTTAAATGTTCTCTAACCATTGTTATGTTCTTTGGAGCAGACAATTTTTCCCTAATTCTTGGAAAGAAAAGTATATTTCATGGACAAGCAGTATTGGTATCCGTGCTAAGCCGAATTACAACAATATTCTGAAATTGTTTAAGACAGTATTTTCACCTAATCAGGAAATAATGCCCTCTTCAAAAACATAGAAAATAACGAGCAATTATTGTGAGAGCTTCACTCACGTGACCGACGATGTTGTTAAAGGTCACTATTTTTTCATTCATATGAATTCCACTACCGATAACTCTGAAGTTTAAAGTCGTCGTTAAACTCTTTACGATAGGGCCTGAGCGTTTCGATAGGGCCAGTACGTTGGGCCAAAAACTATATAAAGTCTATAGGTCCGAGCGTTACGATAGGGCCCCACGTTGGGCGCCAAAAACTATAATGGTCATCTCTAATTTTTATTTTCATGACCGTTCTATTTATCTGTACCAGTCTATTGGTCAGTCCTCGTCCAAAAACTATACTATACCGGTATTTCGCCAGCCGTTCGAGCATAGACGCTCTTTTTTTGTTTTCGGTTTGTTTGTTTTTTTCTTTCTTTTATTTTTTTTGGGAGAACGGTTATTTCTACTGAGGGACAAAGCGGGCGGAATCCTCTGGACCGTAGCTCTTTCGGGATGGGGTGGGTTGTTGCTGAGTCTCAGTAGGGCCAACATAGTTTTAATTTTTTTAGGATTCCATCTACATCTAAACAATATGGGGAGACATACTCCCGAAGAGTTCGTTTGGGCTTACAAATGCCAAAAACGATTAAGTGACTAGACCAATTCCCTTTATAGGGGGCTGTCATCTGTTCCGGGTGCCCTGAAGGGGGCGAGGTCTGAGGTGGTGGTCGACTCTCGCATTCTATGCCCTAACCCAACCATGATCATCGAAGCGCAGTTAGTCGATGATCCCCTAAGATAACTTATCCTAACTCATTATACTACCATGTCACCCAGGAACGTTACGATTTTAGCACTCCATGATTATTTCTCTTCGGGTTTATTCATTTTCATTCATCTTCATTACAGGCACCTTGGGTTAGCCACATAATGGGAGTTCTTAAATTTATAAGATAAGAGTAACTTATAGATTAATTCACAAAGGGTAGAATTTAATTTAAAAAAATTGAATTCAAAAAATCCATAATTTGGTGTTTTTTTTTTCAAAAAAATTTAATTATAAAGTTATTAAAAAATTAACAAATGAAAATTTTACGTTTATAAAATTTTAATCAAAAAATTAATTACAACATTTTTAATTAGTAAAAAAAAATGTTGACAAAGAAAAATTTTTAATTGAAAATTAACTCCTATAACAATTTAATTTTATAAACTTACTAATTAATTTAATTGCAAGTGGGCGAACCATCGTCGCAGCCACTGTACTTCGCAGGTCATTGTGCGAAGCTTGCGAAAAACAGCTGTTCGCTTCACTGCTTAAAAGAATGTTGGTGGGGTTGTTGGATGTGTTATAGTACAGACTGTAGTTAAGGGTACAAAATTTGTTTTTCATTGATTTATTATTTATGGTTTTGTTTTTTTGTGTTTTATTATTTTTCTATTAGAATTTGTTATTATTGTTTATTATTTTCTCTTTTGGTTTGTTGGCAACAGGAATAGTAGACAATAAGGCAAATCAATTTAAGCTTGCGCTCATCTGACATGCTTTGTTTTCACACGTGCAGAAAGCTTGCTCGGTACAGCATGTCAGAGAAGCTCAGCTTACGAAAAGCAAAAGCAACAGATAAAGAACAATGTTTATTTTTCACTTACTTGTGTCCCACGTTGGAAAGCTTTCCATCGATGCTTGGGGTGGTGTATGTGTATGTGTGTAGTTTATATGAGCTTTATATGCATGTCTTCTGCTCTTCACTTACTTGATCTCTGCCTTTATTAATTTAATTATTGATTTATATATGTAGATAATGTTTTTTTTTTTTGCTACTTTTACATATTATTTTCTGTCCAACACTTCAATAAAAAAATTGATGATGGCCAATCTTTGGCCAGCAAGTAAAAGCTTTTCGCTCTCACACCAACAACCACAACACTCACTTTAAGCTGCGCTTATGCTGCAGCGATTTGGATTGATAGATATGCTGCATCTGAGAATCTTAATGGGTAAGCACTTATAAGTAATTTGTTGATTCCAATTGCTTTTGGTTTATGGACACAAAAAATTTCGGACGCGTTTGGCACAGAAAAAAATTAGGGGCGCAGGTTCGGCCACGGGTTGTGATGCACTGCTGTCGGCGGCGGTGCAGAAATCCACATCCAAAGCTTCGGCTCAAGCTTTGCGCAAACGCAGCTGAGCGCCAGTACTTACCGCTTGGTAATTGTGTGCCCATGGGAAAGGCCCAGGGATGGCACGGCAGGGAAGGGCGCCAAATTTAAGTCCACTGGTTTTTTGCCTTGGCGTGCTTTCTCCCCCACACCTGAAGCGAATGCGCCAACACACGTTTCGCTGGTGTGGGGTTGATTCGGATTTTTTTTTTTGTCAAAATGCTAGGAAGGGGATTGGGACTTTATTATAAGACACGGCAATTGAGGCAACTGCGGCACATACCTTATAACTTGGTACAAGTCAACGCTTGTAAGATCGCTGCCGCGATGGCCTCCAATGTAGAGTTGGGTCGCTTTTTCCTTCGGCTGGTGGCTGCAGCCAAGCGTCAGTGCTCAAAATGTGAAAATCTCGGAATAATTGGCGGATTTAACCTCTAACGTTTGGCGGTGACCAACGTGGAGGGGTTAGACTTCTTTGATAAAACCACGAGGCGAAAAAGGCTGCAGCCTGCCTCCGCCAGTTCTTTTATAAGCAGCAAAAAAACGAAACAAAAAGCTTTTCTTTTTCGAATTTTGAATTTCTGCTTCTTTCCTCGAGAGAGCCAAGTGATCTAGCTCTGCAACATTTCTATTAAGGTCACTGAAGGCTGGGTGCTATGAAACTGACTCAAATTTTATCGCCCTCGATCGATATTATCGAACAAACGGAAAGGCGGTATAATTTAAATTTTATCAGTACAGCAATCCTTCCAACGGTGACCATTACAAAGTTGAGCGAAAAAAGAAGAAAAACAAGTAAGAGTGCTGTAGTCAGTGAACTCGAGCAAAGAAACGAGCAGCGCGTGTTTTTATTCACAAGCCCGAACGATCTAGCTGACTGGCAACAAAAACATGCATATACATAAATACAAACATATACGTAAACGAAATCGTAACGGTGTAAAGGGGGCGTCAATTGTAATTTCATCTCTATCTCAAATTCGCTCGCATATTGATACATACAGAAAATGCTTACGGCTGCTGATAGAAATAAGATCAGTATGAGGATATATTTTCGACTATAACTTGGGTGCTTCTAAACCGATCCTGATGAAAATTAGGAAGTTGATCAATAAAATGCACATGTATATTCTGTATAAATTAGAATTCTGCCTTTAAAATTGTAGCATTTATTGCTATTGGAAATTTAAATGTATCGATAATCGAGAAACGGAGGCCGTTATCGATAAAAATAAAGCAAACTTGATCTGCGCCATTTTTAATGGGTTCCGATTTTGAAAAGACGACCGACAGCAATTTTACACCACTGAACAAAAAAGAAGTGCAATGAAAAATATATTTTAATGTATATTGAAAAATTACTAGATTTGTCAATATTTTATTATTATTTATTTAATTTATTAGCAAAACTTGTTCGTTAGCTAAACCACTGACGGCTCCTTTGTTTACCTATTGGCAACATATGCAAATTAGAATTACAACAATAAAAATGGCTTATTGTATGTTGTTATGTCTTGCCTGACGAGAGCACCAATATATCGCTCAGCCGCCCAGCTATCGGCTCAGGGGTAGTTCGACCGTGATATATTGGGCGGCCAATTAACAAAAAATTTGTAATTTTATAAATACTATACTTTTCAGACTATTTAATTTACAAATCATGTGATGCACCTGTGACATAGTGATTTTTAACATTTTTTGTTGGTCAACACTAAATTCGCTTATATATGTAGTACAATTTTATTATTTATTTATGATTTTTTCTTTTCTTTTTTTCGGCTTCAAAGTGGCGACAAAATGAGCATCACTATTGCATTGGTTAGGGACGAGCAGCTGTCCTTACCCAATCTGCCGATTAGGCAGGAACAACAACGAGGTGTGTTGGTATATTCGAGTCGTCTCGGTTTCGACTTCCTGGTTCCTGAGTCAGTTGTCCCTGCGATTTTCTCCTCGATGGCGGCGATGGATAGTTCCGCCTGTTGCTGCCGACGGTTTGTATGTGTTTATTTAATTTTTTACTTGTGTTTTATATTTATTTATTTTATATTATTATTTTTATATATAATTACTTCATAATTTATTCATAACTAATTTAATTGCATTTCTTCTTTTTAACTCAATCTTTCTGCAGCGCTTGCGCATGCGGTTTCTCTCTTTTTTTCTCACTGCCTTCTTTTCACTCACCTTTTTTTCTGAAGATGGTCCCCATCGTATCCGCCTATCGATCTATCTGCTGACCATTACACGTTGTGTGAATTTATTATAATTTTTTCATATTTTTATTTTCAATGTACTTTCGCGCTTTGTAATCACCATGAGAAGCTCCAGAAACTTGGTCCAGCTAATATTATATTTTGTATTTTTAATTCATTTAGTTGCTTGTGTATATATTATATGTAAATTTATTTCTGTTACTCTTCAGTTGTCTATATTTTTATTATTATTGTAATTTGCATTATCGTTGATTTATAATATAACTTTATTTCATGTAATTTGTATTATTTTATTTTAAGTATATGTGCATGCATATAATTACATGTGTGCGCTTATTTGGTTTAATTTTGTTTGTTGTTTCACATAAGTTTGTGTGTTTCATTTATTTAATTTAATTTATTTTTATATAGGTTTGGGTTGTTTTTGATTATGTTATTTATTTCTGTTGTTTGGAAAAAATGTTTTTAAAATTTTTTTTTAATATAAAATGTGTAATTACAATAAATGACTAGAATTGAAATGAGGCATGAGTCGAACTCATGTTCCGAAGAAAAAGTGCAATGTTTATTTAACAATTTGTGCAACGGAGCGAGAAAAAGAAATGTTTGGAATTGGTTTTATATATGCTGCTGCTTCTGCAAAATGAAAAAATATTCAACCAATTTACCTTGCAAATCAAAAGTAAGAATTTTAGAAAAAACAACTCACACACGCACGCTCGCGCGTACACACACTTTGTATTTATTGTGCTTCACAAAGAAGAAAAGAGCGAGACAAAAGAGTTGAGCAATAATGCAAAAAAAAAAAAAATAATAATATGCAATATTTTTTAAAAAATGACTAGACTTCTGCAATATAATATGTAAGATATATTTTTTAATTTATTAATGAATAACTTAATTTAATGGGCGATTGCAACAAATTAAAGAGGGGAAAATTTTTCATGTGCAATTTGAAAAAGAGTTGAGCGAAAAAAGAAGAAAATACAAGAGTGCTGTAGTCGAGTGAACTCGAGCAAAGAAACGAGCAGCGCGTGTTTTTATTCACAAGCCCGAACTGATCCTAGCTGACTGGCAACAAAAACGTGCATATACATATATACAAACATATATACGTAAACGAAATCGTAACGGTGTAAAGGGGCGTCAATTATAATGTCATCTCTATCTCAGAAATGTGCTCGCATATTGATGCATACAGAACATAGCTTACGGCTGCTAATAGAAATGAGATCAGTATGAGGATATATTTTCGACTATAATCTGGGTGCTTCTTAACCGATTCTGATGAAAAGTGGCAAGTTGATCAATTATATGCATATGTATATTCTGAAATAATTTGAAGATTCTGCCTTTAAAATTGTAGCATTTATTGCTATTGGAAATTTAAATGTATCGATAATCGAGCAACGGAGGGAGTTATCGATAAAAATAAAGCAAACTTGGTCTGCGCCATTTTTAATGGGTTCAGATTGTGAAAGGTCAGCCGACAGGGCAATTTTTACACCACTGAACAAAAAAGAAGTGCAATGAAAAAATATTTGGAAGGTTATATTGAAAAATGACTAGATTTGTCTAATATTTTATTATTATTTATTTAATTTAATAGCAAAACTTGTTCGTTAGCTAAACCACTGACGGCTCCTTTCTTTACCAGTCCACTCGCTGCTGTGTTGACTGTGTGATATTGTACAGCCTGCGTGTCCATCCCTTCCTAGTGATTCCTCCTCTAAATTATCTGGAGAAATTCCTTTCTACAATTATTCCTTCATCGCTTTTTTTCAGACTATTTAATTTACAAATCATGTGATACATGTGACATAGTGATTCCTAACATTTTGTTGGCCAACACTAAATTCGCTTATATATATGTAGTACAATTTTATTGTTTATTTATGATTTTTCTTTTCTTTTTTTCGGCTTCAAAAGTGCGCATCACTGAGTGACAAAATGAGCATCACTATTGCATTGGTTAGGGACGATCAGCTGTCCTTGACCCAATCTGCCGCAATTAAGCGAGAACAAACAAACAGGTGCTGTTGGTATAATCCGAGTCGTCTCCGGGTTTCGACTTCCTGGTTCCTGAGTCCAGTTGTCCCTGCGATTTTCTCTGATGGCGCGATGGATAGTTCCGCCTGTTGCTGCGACGGTTTGTATGTGTTTATTTAATTTTTTTTTACTTGTGTTTTATATTTATTTATTTTATATTATTATTTTTATATATAATTACTTCATAATTTATTCATAACTAATTTAATTGCATTTCTTATTTTTAACTCAATCTTTCTGCAGCGCTTGCGCATGCGCTTCTCTCTTTTTTCTCACTGCCTTCTTTCACTACCTTTTTTTCTGAAGATGGTCCCCCATCGATATCCCTAGCCTATCGATCTATCTGCTGACCATTACACGTTGTGTGAATTTATTATAATTTTTTCATATTTTAATTTTCAATGTAATTTCGCGCTTTGTAATCACATGAGAAGCTCGAGAAACTTGGTCAAGCTTAATATTATATTTTGTATTTTTATTAATTTAGTAGCTTGTGATATATTATTATGTAAATTTATTTCTGTTACTCTTCAGTTGTCTATATTTTTATTATTATTGTAATTTGCATTATTGTTGATTTATAATATAAGTTTATTTCATGTAATTTGTATTATTTTATTTTAAGTATATGTGCATGCATATAATTACATGTGTGCGCTTATTTGGTTTAATTTTGTTTGTTGTTTCACATAAGTTTGTGTGTTTCATTTATTTAATTTAATTTATTTTTATATAGGTTTTGGGTTGTTTTGATTATGTTATTTATTTCTGTTGTTTGGGAAAAAATGTTTTTAACATTTTTTTTAATATAAAATGTGTAATTAAAAAAAGTGACTAGAATTGAAATGAGGCATGAGTCGAACTCATGTTCCAAGAAGAAAAGTTCAATGTTTATTTAACCATTTATTTAAACGGAGCGAGAAAAAGAAATGTTTGGAATTGGTTTTATATATGCTGCTGCTTCCGCAAAATGAAAAAATATTCAACCAATTTTACCTTGCAAATCAAAAAGTAAAAATTTTAGAAAAAACAACTCACACACGCACGCTCGCGCTTACACACACTTTGTATTTATTGTGCTTCTCAAAGAAGAAAAGAGCGAGACAAAAGAGTTGAGCAATAATGCAAAAAAAAAAATAATAATAATATGCAATATTTTTTTTTAAATGACTAGACTTCTGCAATATAATATGTAAGATATATTTTTTAATTTATTAATGAATAACTTAATTTAATGGGCGATTGCAACAAATTAAAGAGGGGAAAATTTTTCATGTGCAATTTGAAAAAGAATTGAGCGAAAAAAGAAGATACAAGTAAAGTGCTGTAGTCGAGTGAATCTCGGCAAAGAAACGAGCAGCAGCGTGTTTTTATTCACAAGCCCGAACTGATCCTAGCTGACTGGCAACAAAAACGTGCATATACATATATACAAACATATATACGTAAACGAAATCGTAACGGTGTAAAGGGGCGTCAATTATAATGTCATCTCTATCTCAGAAATGTGCTCGCATATTGATGCATACAGAAAATGCTTACGGCTGCTAATAGAAATGAGATCAGTATGAGGATATATTTTCGACTATAATCTGGGTGCTTCTTAACCGATTCTGATGAAAATTAGGAAGTTGATCAATAATATGCATATGTATTCTGAAATAATTAGAAGATTCTGCCTTTAAAATTGTAGCATTTATTGCTATTGGAAATTTAAATGTATCGATAATCGAGCAACGGAGGGAGTTATCGATAAAAATAAAGCAAACTTGGTCTGCGCCATTTTAATGGGTTCAGATTGTGAAAAGTCAACCGACGGGCAATTTTTACACCACTGAACAAAAAAGAAGTGCAATGACAAAAATATTTTAAGGTATATTGAAAAATGACTAGATTTGTCCAATATTTTATTATTATTTATTTAATTTATTAGCAAAACTTGTTCGTTAGCTAAACCACTGACGGCTCCTTTCTTTACCAGTCCACTCGCTGCTGTGTTGACTGTGTGGATATTGTACAGCCTGCGTGTCCATCCCTTCCTAGTGATTCCTCCTCTAAATTATCTGGAGAAATTCGCTTTCACAATTATTCCTTCATCGCTTTTTTTCCAGACTATTTAATTTACAAATCATGTGATACATGTGACATAGTGATTTTTAACATTTTGTTGGTCATCACTAAAATTCGCTTATATATATATAGTACAATTTTATTGTTTATTTATGATTTTTCTTTTCTTTTTTTTTTCGGCTTCAAAAGTGCGCATCACTGAGTGACAAAATGAGCATCACTATAGCGGTAGGGACGATCAGCTGTCCTTGACCCAATCTGCCGCAATTAAGCGAACAAACAAACAGGTGTGTTGGTATAATCCGAGTCGTCTCCGGTTTCGACTTCCTGGTTCCTGAGTCCAGTTGTCCTGCGATTTTCTCCTTGATGGCGGCGATGGATAGTTCCGCCTGTTGCTGCCGACGGTTTGTAGTTTATTTAATTTTTTTTTACTTGTGTTTTATATTTATTTATTTTATATTATTATTTTTATATATAATTACTTCATAATTTATTCATAACTAATTTAATTGCATTTCATTTTTAACTCAATCTTTCTGCAGCGCTTGCGCATGCGCTTTCTCTCTTTTTTCTCACTGCCTTCTTTTCACTCACCTTTTTTTCTGAAGATGGTCCCCCATCGATATCCTAGCCTATCGATCTATCTGCTGACCATTACACGTTGTGTGAATTTATTATAATTTTTTCATATTTTTATTTTCAATGTACTTTCGCGCTTTGTAATCACCATGAGAAGCTCCAGGCTTGGTCCAGCTTAATATTATATTTTGTATTTTGATTAATTTAGTAGCTTGTGTATATATTATTATGTAAATTTATTCTGTTCTCTTCAGTTGTCTATATTTTCTTATTATTGTAATTTGCATTATTGTTGATTTATAATATAAGTTTATTTCATTTATTTGCATTATTTTATTTTTCAGTATATGTGCATGCATATAATTACATGTGTGCGCTTATTTGGTTTATTTTGTTTGTTGTTTCACATAAGTTTGTGTGTTTCATTTATTTAATTTAATTTATTTTTATATAGGTTTGGGTTGTTTTTGATTATGTTATTTATTTCTGTTGTTTGGGAAAATGTTTTTAAATTTTTTTTTAATATAAAATGTGTAATTAAAAAAAGTGACTTAGAATTGAAATGAGGCATAGTCGAACTCATGTTCCAGAAAAAGTGCAATGTTTATTTAGCCATTTATTTAAACGGAGCGAGAAAAAGAAATGTTTGGAATTGGTTTTATATATGCTGCTGCTTCTAAAAATGAAAAATATTCAACCAATTTACCTTGCAAATCAAAAGTAAAATTTGAGAAAAAACAACTCACAGCACGCTCAAAAGTACACACACTTTGTATTTATTGTGCTTCACAAAGAAGCAAAGAGCGAGACAAAAGAGTTGAGCAATAATGCAAAAAAAAAATAATAATATGCAATATTTTTTGTAAAATGACTAGACTCTGCAATTTAATATGTAAGATATATTTTTTAATGAATAGCTAATTTAATGGGCGATTGCAACAAATTAAAGGGGAAAATTTTTCATGTGCAATTTGAAAAAAGTTGAGCGAAAAAAATAAGAAAATACAAGTAAGAGTGCTGTAGTCGAGTGAACTCGAGCAAAGAAACGAGCAGCGCGTTTTTTATTCACAAGCCCGAACTGATCCTAACTGACTGGCAACAAAAACGTGCATATACATATATACAAACATATATACGTAAACGAAATCGTAACGGTGTAAAGGGGCGTCAATTATAATGTCATCTCTATCTCAGAAATGTGCTCGCATATGGTGCATACAGAAAATGCTACGGCTGCTAATGAAATGAGATCAGTATGAGTCTATATTTTCGACTCAATCTGGGTGCTTCTTAACCGATTCTGATGAAAAGTAGGAAGTTGATCAATAATATGCATATGTATATTCTGAAATAATTGAAGATTCTGCCTTTAAAATTGTAGCATTTATTGCTATTAGAAATTTAAGTGTATCGATAATCGAGAAACGGAGGGAGTTATCGATAAAAATAAAGCAAACTTGATCTGCGCCATTTTTAATGGGTTCAGATTATGAAAAGTCGGCCTACGGGCAATTTTTACACCACTGAACATAAAAAGAAGTGCAATGAAAAAAATATTTTAATGTATATTGAAAAATGACTAGATTTGTCCAATATTTTATTATTATTTATTTAATTTATTAGCAAAACTTGTTCGTTAGCTAAACCACTGACGGCTCCTTTCTTTACCAGTCCACTCGCTGCTGTGTTGACTGTGTGGATATTGTACAGCCTGCGTGTCCCTCCCTTCCTAGTGATTCCTCCTCTAAATTACCTGGAGAAATTCGCTTTCACAATTATTCCTTCCTCGCTTTTTTTTAGACTATTTAATTTACAAATCATGTGATACATGTGACATAGAGATTTTTAACATTTTGTTGGTCAACACTAAATTCGCTTATATATATGTGGTACAATTTTATTATTTATTTATGATTTTTCTTTTCTTTTTTTTCGGCTTCAAAAGTGCGCATCACTGAGTGACAAAATGAGCATCACTATAGCATTGGTTAGGGATGATCAGCTGTCCTTGACCCAATCTGCCGCAATTAAGCGAGAACAAACAAACAGGTGTGTTGGTATAATCCGAGTCGTCTCCGGGTTTCGACTTCCTGGTTCCTGAGTCCAGTTGTCCCTGCGATTTTCTCCTTGATGGCGGCGATGGATAGTTCCGCCTGTTGCTGCCGACGGTTTGTATGTGTTTATTTAATTTTTTTTACTTGTGTTTTATATTTATTTATTTTATATTATTATTTTTATATATAATTACTTCATAATTTATTCATAACTAATTTATTTGCATTTCTTCTTTTTAAATCAATCTTTCTGCAGCGCTTGCGCATGCGGTCTCTCTCTTTTTCCTCACTGCCTTCTTTTCACACTCCTTTTTTCTGAAGATGGTCCCCCATCGATATCTCTCGCCTATCGATCTATCTGCTAACCATTACATGTTGTGTGAATTTATTATATATTTTTCATATTGTTATTTTCAATGAATGCGCGTTGTTATCACCGTGAAGCTCCAGCAACTTGGTCCAGCTTAATATTATATTTTGTATTTTAATTAATTTAGTAGCTTGTGTATATATTATTATGTAAATTTATTTCTGTTACTCTTCAGTTGTCTGTATTTTTATTATTATTTATTTGCATTATGGTTGATTTATAATATAAGTTGATTTCATGTAATTTGTATTATTTTATTTTAAGTATATGTGCATGCATATAATTACATGTGTAAGCTTATTTGGTTTAATTTTGTTTGTTGTTTCACATAAGTTTGTGTGTTTCATTTATTTAATTTAATTTATTTTTATATAGGTTTGTTTGTTTTGATTATGTATTTATTTCTGTTGTTTGGGAAAAATGTTTTTAAAATTTTTTTTAATATAAAATGTGTAATTAAAAAGTGAGCTAGAATTGAAATGAGGCATGAGTCGAACTCATGTTCCGAAGAAAGTGCAATGTTTATTTAACCATTTATTTAAACGGAGCGAGAAAGGAAATGTTTGGAATTGGTTTTATATATGCTGCTGCTTCCGCAAATGAAAAAATATTCAACCAATTTACCTTGCAAATCAAAAGTAAGATTTTTAGAAAAAACAACTCACACACGCACGCTCGCGCGTTCATACACTTTGTATTTATTGTGCTTCACAAGAAGAAAAAGTGAGCAAAAGAGTTGACACTAATGCAAAAAAAAAATAATATACAATATTTTATTTAAAAATGACTAGACTTCTGCAATATAATATGTAAGAAATATTTTTTAGTTTATTTATGAATAACTTAATTTAATGGGCGATTGCAACAAATTGAAGAGGGAAAACTTTTTCGTGTGCAATTTGAAAAAGAGTTGAGTGGAAAAAGAAGAAAAAACAAGTAAGATTGCTGTAGTCGAGTGAACTCGAGCAAAGAAACAGCAGGGTGTTTTATTCACAAGCCCGAACTGATCCTAGCTGACTTCAGTTGTCTATAGTTTTATTATTATTGTAATTTGCATTATTGTTGATTTATAATATAAGTTGATTTCATGTAATTTGTATTATTTTATTTTAAGTATATGTGCATGCATATAATTACATGTGTGCGCTTATTTGGTTTAATTTTGTTTGTTGTTTCACATAAGTTTGTGTGTTTCATTTATTTAATTTAATTTATTTTTATATAGGTTTGGTTTGTTTTGATTATGTTATTTATTTCTATTGTTTGGGAAAAATGTTTTTAACATTTTTTAAATATAAAATGTGTAATTAAAAGTGACTGAATTGAAATGAGGCATGAGTCGAACTCATGTTCGAAGAAAATTGCAATGTTTATTTAACCATTTATTTAAACGGAGCGAGAAAAGGAAATGTTTGGAATTGGTTTTTATATATGCTGCTGCTTCGCAAAATGAAAAAATATTCAACCAATTTACCTTGCAAATCAAAAGTAAGATTTTTAGAAAGAACAACTCACACACGCACGCTCGCGCGTTCATACACTTTGTATTTATGTGCTTCACAAAGAAGAAAAAGAGCGAGACAAAAGAGTTGAGCAATAATGAAAAAAAAAAATAATATACAATATTTTATTTAAAATGACTAGACTTCTGCAATATAATATGTAAGATATATTTTTTAGTTTATTTATGAATAACTTAATTTAATGGGCGATTGCAACAAATTGAAGAGGGAAAACTTTTTCGTGTGCAATTTGAAAAGAGTTGAGCGGAAAAAGAAGAAAAACAAGTAAGATTGCTGTAGTCGAGTGAACTGAGCAAAGAAACGAGCAGCGCGTGTTTTTATTCACAAGCCCGAACTGATCCTAGCTGACTTCAGTTGTCTATATTTTCTTATTATTGTAATTTGCATTATTGTTGATTTATAATATAAGTTGATTTCATGTAATTTGTATTATTTTATTTTAAGTATATGTGCATGCATATAATTACATGTGTGCGCTTATTTGGTTTAATGTTCCGAAGAAAAGTGCAATGTTTATTTAACCATTTATTTAAACGGAGCGAGAAAAGGAAATGTTTGGAATTGGTTTTATATATGCTGCTGCTTCCGCAAAATGAAAAAATATTCAACCAATTTACCTTGCAAATCAAAAGTAAGATTTTTAGAAAAACAACTCACACGCACGCTCGCGCGTTCTTACACTTTGTATTTATTGTGCTTCACAAAGAAGAAAAGAGCGAGACAAAAGAGTTGAGCAATAATGCAAAAAAAAAAATAATATAAATATTTTATTTAAAATGACTAGACTTTACAATTAATATGTAAGAAATATTTTTAGTTTATTTATGAATAACTAATTTAATGGGCGATTGCAACAAATTGAAGAGGGAAAACTTTTTCGTGTGCAATTTGAAAAAGAGTTGAGTGGAAAAAAGAAGAAAAAACAAGTAAGATTGCTGTAGTCGAGTGAACTCGAGCAAAGAAACGAGCAGCGCGTGTTTTTATTCACAAGCCCGAACTGATCCTAGCTGACTTCAGTTGTCTATATTTTATTATTATTGTAATTTGCATTATTGTTGATTTATAATAAGTTGATTTCATGTAATTTGTATTATTTTAAGTATATGTGCATGCATAATTATGTGATGCCTATATGGTCTAATTTTGTTTGTTGTTTCACATAAGTTTGTGTGTTTCATTTATTTAATTTAATTTATTTTTATATAGGTTTGGTTTGTTTTTGATTATGTATTTATTTCTGTTGTTTGGGAAAAATGTTTTTAACATTTTTTTAAATATAAAATGTGTAATTAAAAAGTGACTAGAATTGAAATGAGGCATGAGTCGAACTATGTTCCGAAGAAAATTGCAATGTTTATTTAACCATTTATTTAAACGGAGCGAAAGAAATGTTTGGAATTGGTTTTATATATGCTGCGCTTCCGCAAAATGAAAAAATATTCAACCAATTTACCTTGCAAATCAAAAATTAAGATTTTAGAAAGAACAACTCACACACGCACGCTCGCGCGTTCATACACTTTGTATTTATTGTGCTTCACAAGAAGAAAAGAGCGAGACAAAGAGTTGAGCAATAATGCAAAAAAAAAAATAATATACAATATTTATTTAAAATGATGACTTCTGCAATATAATATGTAAGATATATTTTTAGTTATTTATGAATAACTTAATTTAATGGGCGATTGCAACAAATTGAAGAGGAAAACTTTTTCGTGTGCATTCGAAAAAAGAGTTGAGCGGAAAAAAGAAGAAAAAACAAGTAAGATTGCTGTAGTCGAGTGAACTCGAGCAAAGAAACGAGCAGCGTGTTTTTATTCACAAGCCCGAACTGATCCTAGCTGACTTCAGTTGTCTATATTTTATTATTATTGTAATTTGCATTATTGTTGATTTATAATATAAGTTGATTTCATGTAATTTGTATTATTTTATTTTAAGTATATGTGCATGCATATAATTACATGTGTGCGCTTATTTGGTTTAATTTTGTTTGTTGTTTCACATAAGTTTGTGTGTTTCATTTATTTAATTTAATTTATTTTTATATAGGTTTGGTTTGTTTTTGATTATGTTATTTATTTCTGTTGTTTGGGAAAAATGTTTTGAAAAATTTTTTTTAATATAAAATGTAATTAAAAAAGTGACTAGAGTGAAATGAGGCATGAGTCGAACTCATGTTCCGAAGAAAAGTGCAATGTTTATTTAACCATTTATTTAAACGGAGCGAGAAAAAGGAAATGTTTGGAATTGGTTTTATATATGCTGCTGCTTCCGCAAAATGAAAAAATATTCAACCAATTTACCTTGCAAATCAAAAGTAAGATTTTTAGAAAGAACAACTCACTACACGCACGCTCGCGCGTTCATACACTTTATTTATTGTGCTTCACAAAGAAGAAAAAGAGCGAGACAAAAGAGTTGAGCGTAATGCAAAAAAAAAAAAATAATATACAATATTTTATTTAAAAATGACTAGACTTCTGCAATATAATATGTAAGATATATTTTTTAGTTTATTTATGAATAGCTTAATTTAATGGGCGATTGCAACAAATTGAAGAGGGGAAAACTTTTTTCATGTGCAATTTGAAAAAAGAGTTGAGAGCGGAAAAAAGAAGAAAAAACAAGTAAGATTGCTGTAGTCGAGTGAACTCGAGCAAAGAAACGAGCAGCGCGTGTTTTTATTCACAAGCCCGAACTGATCTAGCTGACTGGCAACAAACACGTGCATATACATAAATACAAACTATATACGTAAAACGAAATCGAATAACAAGGGCGTCAATTATAATGTCATCTCTATCTCAGAAATGCGCTCGCATATTGATGCATACAGAAAATGCTTACGGCTGCTATTAGAAATGAGATCAGTCTGAAGGATATATTTTCGAATATAACTTTGGAGTTGCTTCTTAACCGAGCCTGATGAATAGTAGCGAGAGTTGAGTCGTATATGCATATGTAGGTTCTTGGTATTACTCAGAAGATTCTGCCTTTAAAATTGCGGCATTTATTGCTATTGGAAATTTAAATGTATCGATAATCGAGAAGCGGAGGCAGTTATCGATAAAAATAAAGCAAACTTGATCTGCGCCATTTTTAATGGGTTCAGATTATGAAAAGTCAGCCGACGGGCAATTTTTACACCACTGAACAAAAAAAGAAGTGCAAATGAAAAAAATATTTTACGGTATATTGAAAAATGGCTAGATTTGTCCAATATTTTATTATTTATTTAATTTTATTAGCAAAACTTGTTCGTTAGCTACAAACCACTGGACGGCCTCCTTTCTTTACCTTTTGGCAGCATATGCAAATTTGAATTACAACAATAAAAATGGCTTATTGTATGTTGTTGTGTCTTGACTGGTTTATAGGCATCAATATATCGCTCAGCCGCCCAGCTATCCGGCTCGAGGGGTAGTTCGATGACCGTGCTATATTGGAGCGGCCAAGTTAACAAAAAATGTGTATTCTTTTATAAATAAAAAAACAAACTAGTATTTCCCATCAAACCAGACCACTCTCGCTGCTGTTTTGACTGTGTGGATATTGTACAGCCTGCGTGTCCATCCCTCCTAGTGATTCCTCCTCTAAATTACCTGAGAAATTCCCTCACAATTATTCCTTTCTCGCTTTTTTTCAGACTATTTAATTTCCAAATCATGTGACATGTGACATAGTGATTTTTAACATTTTGTTGGTCAACACTAAATTCGCTTTATATATGTAGTACAGTTTTATTATTTATTTATGATTTTTCTTTTCTTGTTTTTCGATTCAAAGTGCGCATCACTGAGTAACACAATGAGCATCACTATTGCATTGGTTAGGGCCGATCAGCTGTCCTTGACCCAATCTGCCGCAATTAGGGGAACTAACCAACAGGTGTGTTGGTATAATCCGAGTCGCTCAGGGTCTCCGGGTTTCGACTTCCTGGTTCCTGAGTCCAGTTGTCCCGGCGATTTTCTCCTTGATGGCGGCGATGGATAGTTCCGCCTGTTGTATCGACGGTTTGTATGCGTTTATTTAATTTTTTTTTACTTTTGTTTTATATTTATTTATTTTATTTTATTATTTTTATATATAAACCATATCTTCATAATTTATTCATAACTAATTTATTTGCATTTCTTCTTTTTAACTCAATCTTTCTGCAGCTCTTTTTTCTCACTGCCTTCTTTTCATTCTCCTTTTTTTCTGAAGATGGTCCCCCATTCGATATCCCTCGCCTATCGATCTATCTGCTACCATTACACGTTGTGTGAATTTATTATACGCGCGTTGTTATCACCATGAAGCTCAGCAGCTTGGTCCAGCTTAATATTATATTTTGTATTTTAATTCATTTAGTAGCTTGTGTATATATTATTATGTAATTTATTTCTGTTACTCTTCAGTTGTCTATAATTTTTATTATTATTGTAATTTGCATTATTGTTGATTTATAATATAAGTTTATTTCATGTAATTTGTATTATTTTATTTTAAGTATATGTGCATGCATATAATTACATGTGTGCGCTTATTTGGTTTGTTTTGTTTGTTGTTTCCCATAAGTTTGTGTGTTTCATTTATTTAATTTAATTTATTTTATATAGGTTTGATTTGTTTTTAGTTATGTTATTTATTTCTGTTGTTTGGGAAAAATGTTTTCAACATTTTTTTTAATATAAATGTGTAATTACAAAAAATGACTCTAATTGAAATGAGGCATGAGTCGAACTCTTGAGGCATGAGTCAGATGAGTCGAACGAAGAAAAGTGCAATTTTTATTTAACCATTTATTTAAACGGAGCGCGAAAAAATGTTTGGAATTGGTTTTATATATGCTGCTTCTGCCGCAAAATGAAAAAATATTTAACCAATTTACCTTGTAAATCAAAAGTAAGAATTTTAGAAAAAACACCTCACACGCGCGTACACACACTTTATATTTATTGTGCTTCAAAACGAAGAAAAGAGCGAGACAAAAGAGTTGAGCATAATGCAAAAAAAAAAATAATAATATGCAATATTTTTTAAAATTACTAGACTTCTGCAATATAATATGTAAGATATATTTTTTAATTTATTTATGAATAACTTAATTGAATGGGCGATTGCAACAAATTAAAGAGGGGAAAATTTTTCATGTGGCACTGAAAAAGAGTTGGAGCGAAAAAAGAAGAAAATACAAGTAAGAGTGCTGTAGTCGAGTGAACTCGAGCAAAGCGAGCAGCGTGTTTTTATTCACGCCCGAACTGATCCTAGCTGACTGGTGCATATACATAAATACAAACATATATACGTAAACGAAATCGTAACGGTGTAAAGGGGCATGTATAATGTCATCTCTATCTCAGAAATGTGCTCGCATATTGATGCATCACAGAAATTAGCTTACGGCTGCTAATAGAAATGAGATCAGTATGAGGATATATTTTCGACTATAATCTGGGTGCTTCTAACGATCCTGATGAAAAGTAGGAAGTTGATCAATAAATGCATATGTATATTCTGAAATAATTAGAAGATTGCTAAAATTGTAGCATTCTTGCTGTTGAATTGAAATGTCGATAATCGAGAAACGGAGGAGTTATCTGGCGCAGCCAGTGAAGCGACACTCTCAGAAGGAGAAACAGCTCCGCAGTCCTCAGTCGAAGATACAGGGGTACAACAGAAGACACCTTGCACTGTACCCCTGATACCACTTTAATACTTGACATAATGTAGCAACACACAATTTTGGTAACAGAGTTAGGCAGGAAGATGGACGCCTTTTTAACAATTATGATGTCATTTATGCAAACATTATTTCGTTACTCGACCTGGATGATCTTGTGACTCCAAAGGAGGCAATTGGTGATGAGTCCGAACTGGGTGGAGCTGGATCCATGGCCCCGCAGAAGGTACCAAGTGCCTGCCGGTGGCAACTCAGTTGAAAAAACTGCAGACGATGCAGTCCCCAATCAAATAAATATTACTTCGAATAATACGATGCAGTTGCGATCAGGACGCACCGTAAATTATGTAGAAGCACGACGAAAAGCGGATATCACAGGCGATATCCCACGTGCCCACAGGTCAGTCCGTAATTCCCAATTCCGTAGGAGGAGAAGCTATAGACAGCTCTCTAGCAAATCCAAATATATTTCAAGATTTAATGGTTAACTTATCAGTAAGTGTGAGCTAACAACATTATATTTCCAAAATGGCTTGGTTGGATATATTCTTGATCCGTCAATAATAATGTTTTATCATATTTACTATTTCAAGACCATGCATTATTTTGTTGATTAAATTATTGTCTGAAGAACAGGCTAAAGTAAAAAAAAAAAAAAGTAATGGGAAAATGTATGACAAATCCAATGAGAGCTAATCCGCAGATAAAGGTTGTTGGCCCGCTATATTGGAGATATTAAACAGCATTCAACGTGATATTGGTTTGCTCTTCAACAACGTTTTGACATTGTGTGAGTGATGCGTGCTAAGCGGAGTATGATGCTGCTAAGTGACACAAGAGCAAGCTACTAAATACCAAAATCATAATTAGTTCGTATCCGTGCAACCCATCCACATGGAGAAAAACAAATGCAGCTCAATACAAAACATTTGAATCTAGACTAAAGAATATTTCAGTCTAAAAAGAATCAAGATGAACAATCTCAAAATATGAAATGTATTCTTAAAGGCGTAAACATACTTGATTTCTAGAATGAACAAACTTAATGTAATGGAATAAATGCTGATCACTTAGGATTATGGTAGCCATTACCATACTACCATTACTACACTACACTAACTCGGCTTGGGTGTTAGCAAGTTACCATCGAGAAGCATGTGCGTTGCCTGGATCTGTGCATTCCTGTTGTCAGACGTGGACACAGCAATAATTATGCTGAAGACCATATGTGTGTCTAAAGTTTGCCGGCAACCATTTGACAACGGTGTGCGAGAAGATGAGGGAGACGGAGGCTAAGTGCGCAAATTGCAATGGGAACCATGCCGTAAGTTACAAGGGCTGTCGGTATATGAGGCAGCTAGGAATAAGCTCCTTGTTACACTTAATATAGTACAGCCAGTCTAAGATAACACATGAAGTCCACTCAGTCCAAGAATACATTCTGCTGCTGAAGTTAAGAGCTCGAGTAAGCCTACGGCTAAGAAGGAGAGTGAGAGCCCCCTGTCAATACGCCAGAGTTGGGCTCAAAACATGTGAATGCTGTGGAGGATGGAGATGCTGGTAGAGTCGAACTGGGTGGAGCTAAATACATGCCACCGCAGAAGGTTCCACAAATTTTCACGACGAAAACGCGGATATCGAAGGCGACCAGCGAGCCCGCAGAACAGCCCGTAGTTCCCAATCTTCCCGCAGTTCCTAATCGTTCAGTAGGATGAGAAGCTATAGAGGAACTTCATCAAGCACTCCAAAGATATTTCAAGATTTAATGGTTAACTTATCAGTCGTGTGAACTTAACAACATTCTATTTCAGGCAGGCTTGGTTGGATATATTCTTGATCCGAATAATAATATGTATTGTTTATCATATTTACTATTTCTAAGACTTATGCATTATTTTGTTCATTAAATTATTGCTCTGAATCTGATGCTTATGCTGAAGAACGCGAAAGGCCTTAGTAAAAAAACTAATGGAAATATATAGCAGATCCAATGAGAGCTAATCTACAGACAAAGGTTGTTGGCTATGCCATATTGGCGATATTAAACAACATTTAACGTGATATTGCTTTGCTCTTCCTGGAAAATGCTGATATCTTATCAATCAGCGCATGGACGAGGCTAGAAACAACTGCAGGACCTCTGGGCACAAATCGGGGCTACGTCAATACTCAAGAAGAACCGTAACATGATTATTTGATCAACGATGTCACGAATTGGTTCAAGAATAAACATCAAGTAGAGTCAGATGATGCTGACATAGATCTGATTATATTGAATAAAATATTCAGTGATTTACCAAATGATGCACCTCCATCAGAATGGCATTACTCGGTGACCCTTCGTATATTGCTGCAATGATAATAAAAAAAATAAAGAAGAATATATTGCTGGAATGTATGCTGACTATGAGAATGAAAAGAGTTTGGCCAAAAAGACAGAGGCTTGTCGAGAAAGTCAGCCAATGGTCAAAGCAGAAAGAGATCCCTGCTATTAACAAGATTGCTAGCGATTGGGAACTTTGAAATTGGAAATTTTTAAGGGAAGCTGATAAATAAAGATTGTCCTTAAGTGGGTATATATAGCTATATAGGTCTGTATCAAATAATAATATATATAATTAAAAGTCTGACAACGGTTTTGATTAGTAAAAATTACAATTCTTTTTCCAAAAACATGTTTTCTCAGATTGGTGTACAAAATTTAACTCTGCTTATGCTAGTGGTTTAATCTATAAGGAAACCTCGCACTTGCTTCTTATCTCATGATCTGTTTACGGAGGGTCTCTTTTGGCAATTGCATTCTTTGTTTATGCTTATCTTATCTTGCCTGCAACGATTTTATTAATAGAAAGTGCGTCTGCAGTGTTGGCATGCTGTATGATAAGCGTGAGTGTTCTGAATCTCACTTCCCCATCCCTTAGAAATTGGCTTGTCCTCAAGCATTCAGTGCTGGACCCTATCATTAAGTTGTTGGAGCTTTCCACGGTTGCTTTGTCTTTATTTTCGTTTGAGAATGCTAACGGCTCTGTTTTTGTTATTTTATTACTGATTTGTGTAAAGTCTGATATTACATTTGAAATCTGGATATCTTCTAATTGAACAGAACAATTGGTTGCTTTGATAATGTTGTTTCCTAAAATTTCGACTTGTTGTGGTATACAGTTTTGATTAAGTGTGGTTTTGGGTAAGTTCCAAGTTAATATTACATTTGGTTCTATGAAATTTATTTCATAATTTTTTCTTGTTTTAGTATATTTACATTCAACTTTTATTTGTTTTAAAATACCGTTTATGCATTCGTTTGCTATTAGTTTCTTATTTGTTGCTGAATAAGTGTTATTTTTGTGTAAATAATATTTATCACTAATAGTAAGCCCTAGTTCGGTTAAAATATTTTTTTTTTCATCTGGATATGGTATTATTGAATACAAAGTTTCTTGTGACAGAGTTTTTGGTATATGTGATATTATTATAATTTCATTTGTTCTGGATTTTATCCAAGTTGATGTTTTTATATTTAACAATTTTTCTGAATCAACATTTAACAAATGATCATGTTTTAGTAGTTTTGGGTTAAAAATTCCCAATCTGGATCAGTTGCATCCCTCATCTCGATATCTTCGATGTATTCAGTGAATTGTTGTAAGTTAAACATTAATAAACTTAATTTTGTGTTCTGTTGTGATATTTCTGTCATGCTGTCCATTACTTGTATGCCATGATTGACTGCTTCTATGACTTTGTTTAGTTCGTTTACCTGTATGCTATTAGCTTCTAAATCATCAATTTTTTCAGTAAGTTCTGTTTTGTCGTCTTCAGTTAATGTGCCAAATAAATATTTGTAACCTTTTCCTACTACATTTAGGAGTCC
Source organism: Drosophila paucipuncta (assembly GCA_035043875.1). NCBI lineage: Eukaryota > Metazoa > Arthropoda > Insecta > Diptera > Drosophilidae > Drosophila > Drosophila paucipuncta. The sequence goes on along the minus strand of JAWNMP010000296.1, from coordinate 42,688 downwards.
TCGTTTCTGTCTTTTGATTATCTTTATTCCGTTCATTTCTCTATGAAGTTTTTCTACTAGATATTCTATTTGGGGTAGAACACTAAAATCATGTGTCTGAGATATTAAATCTTTTTCAGTATTTTCGGTTTTTGTTAAGTTTACTGTTAGGCAATGGTATTCGAAATCTGAGGGTATGCTCAATGAGCCTGTTTTAAATAAAACGTACCCGTTTCGTGCTTTTACGTGGTTTACTTCTATATTTTGGGTGTATCACTCTGAGTTACTGTTAGCGTTAGTATTATACATTATTAGCCGGTGGACCGGTAGATGAATCTTCCGTAGCTGGCCTGAAATTATTGTTATATTTGTTTATATTTATTTTCTTTTTCTTTTTGAATTTAGTTTTGTAATGTATGATTCTTCGGCCTTTATTCGTTTCTTCGAAATGTTTGCTGTCTAACTGTTTTATTACGCCTGTTTTCCTGAATGGATTTGTTGTTTTTGATTTGATAAGTGGCATTTCTCTATAGTTTGTATCTACTTCGTAAGTTTTTCTGTTTTCATTTAGCTTATTGATCTTTTTAATTTTTTTTCAACTGGGTATTGTATGCTGGTGATCCGGCATAGATAAGATATCTGCTGGTGTTCTACCAGTAGTGCTATGTATTGTTTTATGATTATAAGTGTAAAGTATTATTTCGAGTTTGGTTAACTTATTTTCTTCGTTTGTGTCTGAATTGATTATTCTTAGTTTTTCGTTGATTGTTTTATGAAACCGCTCTACGTCTGATATTCCGTTCTTGCTTGTTGTGATTTGAATTTTAACATTTTCTGAATCTAACCAAATTTTTAATGCTGTACTCATGAATGCTGAGTCTTTGTCTGCTTTTATTTCTAACGGTTTTCCCATTTGGCTTGGTTGGATATATTCTTGATCCGTCTAATAATAATATTTTTATCATATTTACTATTTCTAAGACTCATGCATTATTTTGTTGATTAAATTATTGTTCTGAAGAACAGGCTAAAGTAAAAAAAAAAAAAAAAAGTAATGGGAAATATGTATGACAAATCCAATGAGAGCTAATCCGCAGATAAAGGTTGTTGGCCCTGCCATATTGGAGATATTAAACAGCATTCAACGTGATATTGGTTTGCTCTTCAACAACTTGTGTGTGTGTAACATTGTGTGAGTGATGCGTGCTAAGCGGAGTATGATGCTGCTAAGTGACACAAGAGCAGCTATAATCAAAATCATAATTAGTTGCATGCCGTGCATCCATCCACATGGAGAAAAACAAATGCAGCTCAATACAAAACATTTGAATCTAGACTAAAGAATAATTCAGTCTAAAAAGAATCAAGATGAACCAATCTCAAAATATGAAATGTTCTTAAAGGCGTAAACATACTTGATTTCTAGAGTGAACAAACTTAATGTAATAGAATAAATGCTGATCACTTAGGATTATGGTAGCCATTACCATACTACCATTACCAACTACACTAACTCGGCAGGTGTTAGCAAGTTACCATCGAGAGCATGTGCGTTGCCTGGATCCCGTGCAGTGCCACCGTTGTCAGGCCTTTGGACACAGCAATAATTAGTGCTGAAGACCATATGTGTGTCTAAAGTTTGCCGGCAACATTTGACAACGTGTGCGAGAAGATGAGGGAGACGAAGGCTATGCGCAAATTGCAATGGGAACCTATGCCGTAAGTTACAAGGGCTGTCCGGTATATGAGGCAGCTAGGAATAAGCTCCTTGTTACACTTAATATAGTACAGCCAGTCTAAGATAACACATGAAGTCCACTCAGTCCAAGAATACATTCTGCTGCTGAAGTTAAGAGCTCGAGTAAGCCTGCAGCTAGAAGAGGAGAGTGAGAGCCCCCCTGTCAATACGCCAGAGTTGGGCTCAAAACATGTGAATGCTGTGGAGGATGGAGATGCTGGTAGAGTCGAACTGGGTGGAGCTAAATACATGCCACCGCAGAAGGTTCCACAAATTTTCCACGACGAAAACGCGGATATCGAAGGCGACAGCGAGCCCGCAGAACAGCCCGTAGTTCCCAATCTTCCCGCAGTTCCTAATCATTCAGTAGGATGAGAAGCTATAGAGGAACTTCGTCAAGCAATTCCAAAGATATTTCAAGATTTAATGGTTAACTTATCAGTCAGTGTGAACTTAACAACATTCTATTTCCAGGCAGGCTTGGTTGGATATATTCTTGATCCGATAATAATATTATTGTTTATCATATTTACTATTTCTAAGACTTATGCATTATTTTGTTCATTAAATTATTGCTCTGAATCTGATGCTTATGCTGAACCGCGAAAGGCCTTAGTAAAAAAAAACTAATGGAAAAATATATAGCAGATCCAATGAGAGCTAATCTACAGACAAAGGTTGTTGGCTATGCCATATTGGCGATATTAAACAACATTTAACGTGATATTGCTTTGCTCTTCCTGGAAAATGCTGATATCTTATCCAATCAGCGCATGGACGAGGCTCGAAACAACTGCAAGGACCTCTGGGCACAAATCGGGGCTCACGTCAATACTCAAGAAGAACCGTAACATGATTATTTGATCAACGATGTCACGAATTGGTTCAAGAATAAACATCAAGTAGAGTCAGATGATGCTGACATAGATCTGATTATATTGAATAAAATATTCAGTGATTTACCAAATGATGCACCTCCATCAGAATGGCATTACTCGGTGACCCTTCGTATATTGCTGCAATGATAATAAAATAAAGAAGAATATATTGCTGGAATGTATGCTGACTATGAGAATGAAAAGAGTTTGGCCAAAAGACAGAGCTTGTCGAGAAAGTCAGCCAATGGTCAAAGCAGAAAGAGATCCCTGCTATTAACAAGATTGCTAGCGATTGGGAACTTTGAAATTGGAAATTTTAAGGAAGCTGATAAATAAAGATTGTCCTTAAGTGGGTATATATAGCTATATATAGGTCTGTATCAAATAATAATATATATAATTAAAAGTCTCACAACGGTTTTGATTAGTAAAAATTACAATTCTTTTCCAAAAACATGTTTTCTCAGATTGGTGTACAAAATTTAACTCTGCTTATGCTAGTGGTTTAATCTATAAGGAAACCTCGCACTTGCTTCTTATCTCATGATCTGTTTACGGAGGGTCTCTTTTGGCAATTGCATTCTTTGTTTATGCTTATCTTATCTTGCCTGCAACGATTTTATTAATAGAAAGTGCGTCTGCAGTGTTGGCATGCTGTATGATAAGCGTGTGTGTGTTCTGAATATGTCACTTCCCCATCCCTTAGAAATTGGCTTGTCCTCAAGCATTCAGTGCTGGACCCTATCATTAAGTTGTTGGAGCTTTCCACGGTTGCTTTGTCTTTATTTTCGTTTGAGAATGCTAACGGCTCTGTTTTTGTTATTTTATTACTGATTTGTGTAAAGTCTGATATTCATTTGATATCTGGATATCTTTTAATTGGGCGGAAAAATTGGTTGCTTTGATAATGTTGTTTCCTGAAATTTCAATCTTTTGTGGTATACAGTTTTGATTAAGTGTGACTTTAGGTAAGTTCCAAGTTAATATTACATTCTGTTCTATGAAATTTATTTCATAGTTTTTTCTAGTTTTGTGTATTTACATTCAACTTTCATTTGTTTCAATTTACCGTTTATACATTTGTTTGCTATTAGTTTCTTTTTTGTTGCTGAATAAATTCTTGTGTAAATAATATTTATCCTAATGAGTTTCGGTTAAAATATTTTTTTCTTCGTCTGGATATGGTATTATTGAATATAAAGTTTCTTGTGACAGAGTTTTCGGTATATGTGATATTATTATAATTTCATTTGTTCTGGATTTTATCCAAGTTGATGTTTTTATATTTAACAATTTTTCTGAATCAACATTTAACAAATGATCATGTTTTAGTAGTTTTGGGTTAAAAATTCCCAATCTGGATAGTTGCATCCCTAATTCGATATCTTCGATGTATTCAGTGAATTGTTGTAAGTTAAACATTAATAAACTTAATTTTGTGTTCTGTTGTGATATTTCTGTCATGCTGTCCATTACTTGTATGCCATGATTGACTGCTTCTATGACTTTGTTTAGTTCGTTTACCTGTATGCTATTAGCTTCTAAATCATCAATTTTTTCAGTAAGTTCTGTTTTGTCGTCTTCAGTTAATGTGCCAAATAAATATTTGTAACCTTTTCCTACTACATTTAGGAGTCCTCGTTTCTGTCTTTTGATTATCTTTATTCCGTTCATTTCTCTATGAAGTTTTTCTACTAGATATTCTATTTGGGGTAGAACACTAAAATCATGTGTCTGAGATATTAAATCTTTTTCAGTATTTTCGGTTTTTGTTAAGTTTACTGTTAGGCAATGGTATTCGAAATCTGAGGGTATGCTCAATGAGCCTGTTTTAAATAAAACGAACCCGTTTTGTGCTTTTACGTGGTTTACTTCTATATTTTGGGTGTTACTCTGAGTTACGGCTAGCGTTAATATTATAATTATTAGCAGGTGGACTGGTAGATGAATCTTCCGTAGTTGACCTGAAATTATTGTTATATTTATTTATGTTTATTTTCTTTTTCTTTTTAAATTTAGTTTTATAATGTATGATTCTTCGGCCTTTATTTGTTTCTTCGAAATGTTTGCTGTCTAATTGTTTTATTATGCCTGTTTTCCTGAATGGATTTGTTGTTTTTGATTTGATAAGTGGCATTTCTCTATAGTTTGTATCTACTTCGTAAGTTTTTCTGTTTTCATTTAGCTTATTGATCTTTTTAATTTTTTTCAACTGGGTATTGTATGCTGGTGATCCGGCATAGATAAGATATCTGCTGGTGTTCTACCAGTAGTGCTATGTATTGTTTTATGATTATAAGTGTAAAGTATTATTTCGAGTTTGGTTAACTTATTTTCTTCGTTTGTGTCTGAATTGATTATTCTTAGTTTTTCGTTGATTGTTTTATGAAACCGCTCTACGTCTGATATTCCGTTCTTGCTTGTTGTGATTTGAATTTTAACATTTTCTGAATCTAACCAAATTTTTAATGCTGTACTCATGAATGCTGAGTCTTTGTCTGCTTTTATTTCTAATGGTTTTCCCATTTCGTTGAATATTTTTAATAATGCTCGTTTTGCTTCTAACCAATCTTTACCATTTGTTTCTATTAATGTAGCGTATTTTGAGTATATGTCTATGTATGATAAAAATTGCTTATTATTGATCATATAAAAATCGATGACGTATTTTTCTCTGGGGTTGAAAACTTCAGGTGTTATTTCATAACTAAATTTTGTGTCCCTGTGTTCCACTTTTGATATATTACAGATATCACATTCATTCATTCATTCATTTTCCTAACTTGTCTAATATTTCATCCATTACAGGTATGGAAAATTTATTGCTAACTGTTTTTTCGTTAAGGCTGCGATAGTCTACGACTATTCTATATTTTTTTCTCCTGATGCATCTTCTTTTTTTGGTACTACCCAAATAGGAGAACAATAAGGTGAATTAGATGGTCGTATAATACCATTTTGCATCATTTCTTTCATTTGCTTTTTAACTTCCTCATCATAGCTTTGTGGATATTTATAAGGTTTCCTATAACAAGGGTCCTCATTTTTTTTTTTATTGATAACGTGTTTTACAGTATTTGTGAAAGTCAAATAGTCACTCTCTTTATACTGAATATCGCTAAATTTAAACAACATTTTTGTTAACGTGGATTTTTCTTCTTTATTTAGGTGTTCTAATCTAAATTGATTGAATTTGCTTTTACTTGGTTTATTTCTATATTTTGTGTATTACTCTGAGTTATTGTTAGCGTTAGTATTGACATTAATAGCCGATGGACCGGTAGATGAATCTTCCATAGTTGGCCTGAAATTATTGTTATATTTGTTTATATTTATTTTCTTTTTCTTTTTGAATTTAGTTTTGTAATGTATGATTTTTCTTCCTCTATTCGTTTCTTCGAAATGTTTGCTATCTAACTGTTTTATTATGCCTGTTTTCCTGAATGGATTTGTTGTTTTTGATTTGATAAGTGGCATTTCTCTATAGTTTGTATCTACTTCGTAAGTTTTTCTGTTTTCATTTAGCTTATTGATCTTTTTAATTTTTTTCAACTGGGTATTGTATGCTGGTGATCCGACATAGATAAAGATATCTGCAGGTGTTCTACCAGTAGTGCTATGTATTGTTTTATGATTATAAGTGTAAAGTATTATTTCGAGTTTGGTTAACTTATTTTCTTCGTTTGTGTCTGAATTGATTATTCTTAGTTTTTCGTTGATTGTTTTATGAAACCGCTCTACGTCTGATATTCCGTTCTTGCTTGTTGTGATTTGAATTTTAACATTTTCTGAATCTAACCAAATTTTTAATGCTGTACTCATGAATGCTGAGTCTTTGTCTGCTTTTATTTCTAATGGTTTTCCCATTTCGTTGAATATTTTTAATAATGCTCGTTTTGCTTCTAACCAATCTTTACCATGTATTTCTATTAATGTAGCATATTTTGAGTATACGTCTATGCATGATAAAAATTGCTTATTATTGATCATATAAAAATCTATAACGTATTTTTCTCTAGGGTTGAAAACATCAGGTGTTATTTCATAACGAAATTTTGTGTCCCTGTGTTCCACTTTTGATATATTACAGATATCGCATTCATTCATTCATTCATTTTCCTAACTTGTCTAATATTTCATCCATTACAGGTATGGAAAATTTATTGCTAACTGTTTTTTCGTTAAGGCTGCGATAGTCTACGACTATTCTATATTTTTTTCTCCTGATGCATCTTCTTTTTTTGGTACTACCCAAATAGGAGAACAATAAGGTGAATTAGATGGTCGTATAATACCATTTTGCATCATTTCTTTCATTTGCTTTTTAACTTCCTCATCATAGCTTTGTGGATATTTATAAGGTTTCCTATAACAAGGGTCCTCATTTTTTTTTTTATTGATAACGTGTTTTACAGTATTTGTGAAAGTCAAATAGTCACTCTCTTTATACTGAATATCGCTAAATTTAAACAACATTTTTGTTAACGTGGATTTTTCTTCTTTATTTAGGTGTTCTAATCTAAATTGATTGCTTTCCACTAATTCGTTTTCTAATGCGTATGCTGTATGTATATCTTTTATTAGTGGTGGGTCTTTATATTCTTCTCCCTTATTTTCGGTATTATATTTAAATAAAAATTGAAAATTATTAAGCTTAACAAACTCATCTTCGTAATTGATCACGCTTCTACAATCCTTAAGGAACGTTCGGCCTAAGAGGATGTCAACATTTTTGGAAAAATTATGTATGTAAAATTTCTGATCTGTTGGACAAAGTTTGCTAAGGGCTAATGATATGCTGGTATTTAATTTTACTTCTCCACTTACGGTTTGACAAGTAATATTCTCTTTAGAAGTTTTGTAATTAAATTTTTATTCATTATATTTACTGATGACCCTGTATCTATTAAGCATCTCATTTGTTGGATATTTATAATTATTCTTATGAATGGGGTTCTGTGTTCGTTTCCGAGGCTGTTTGATGACAATTTTCTGTCCAGTTCATTTTTGATTACTAGGTCTTTGTCTTTTCGTGGGTTGGTTAGGTGGTTTGGTATTATTACAATCTGATTGATAACTGATTGGGTTGTGTATTCTGCCTTGGTTTAATTTTAGTTGATATTCTTTATACAATTGCTTATTAACCATTGGTTCGTTTTGTGAATTTTGATTTCTATAATTCGTATTATAATTTTGTTGATTACTGGAACTCTGATTATAATTTGGGTTGTAATTTTGTTGAGTTTTTGGATAATATTTATTATTACCTTTATTGTAATGTGTTATTTGCATGTTTTGTTTTTCTGATATGCGGTGTTCGTATAAACCTAATTCTTGGGCTACTGCTTTTAATTTATCGGTTGTTGATTTATCATATCTGGCTAACTGCATGTATAACCTGTCTGGTAGTCTCTTATGTATTACATCTCTAACCGTATTATTTAATGCATTTGAGTACAATGTTTTATTTTCAGCATTATTTTCTATTACTAACTTATTTAATATTACGAAGGATTTTTGCTCGCGTTCTTCGAGGAACTTACGAATACTTCCTCCATAATATGTGTGTAAACTCTTCTTATTTGTTCCTCACAAGGTGTTTGTGTTTTGAAGGAGGAATTAGTATGCTCCGTAGTGCTGCCCAATCTCCTGGTAAGTGCCTTAGTGATGTCCTCATTGCTTCTCCATATAACTGCATCTGGATTGCGCTGTACATTATTAATGTTTGCCTTGGGTCAACGCTTGGGAAGAGTTCCTTTATGAAGTCGATCCACCGAAGGTTGGTACTTGGCGGATTTGCCCGAGTGCTTGGTTCAATATTGCTTCCAACATCATTTGTTATTTTTTTGTAAAGGTTTATTGCACAAAAAAATTCTTCGTCGTCTGCATCGCTTATTTACATACATACTTTACTTTTCACTTAAAAAAAGAAGATTTTCAAGGTTCACGGGGTCCTTATACGGATAACAGTTTTTTTTTCGCGGAACACTGTACGTTTTCCAGAAAGGACTACGAAGTTTCACGATATTTCTTTGTTATCCTACCGGCTGCACCAATTAAAAGTCTGATAATGGTTTTGATTAGTAAAAAATACAATTCTTTATTCAAAACACATCTTCTCAGATTGGTGTACAAAATTTAACTATGCTTATGCTAGTGGTTTAATCTATAAGGAAACCTCGCCTTGCTTCTTATCTCATGGTCTGTTTATGGAGGGTCTCTTTTGGTAGTTGCATTCTTTGTTTATGCTTATCTTATCTTGCCTGCAACGATTTTATTAATAGAAAGTGCGTCTGCGGTGTTGGCATGCTGTATGATAAGCGTGAGTGTGGTGTGAGTGTGGACATGGGGGATCTGCGTGATCTGAATATGTCACTTCCCCATCCTTTAGAAATTTGCTTGTCCTCAAGCATTCAGTGTAGGGTACATCCTTAAGCCGTTGGATCTTTCCACGGTTGCTTTGTCTTCATTTTCGTTTGAGAATGCTAAAGGCTCTGTTTTGGTTATATTATTACTGATATAAACGGTTTGTGTAAAATCTGATATTACATTTGATATCTGGATATCTTCTAATTGGGCAGAACAATTGGTTGCTTTGATAATGTTGTTTTGATTAAGTGTGACTTTAGGTAAGTTCCAAGTTAATATTACATTTGGTTCTATGAAATTTATTTCATAATTTTTTCTTGTTTTAGTATATTTACATTCAACTTTTATTTGTTTTAAAATACCGTTTATGCATTCGTTTGCTATTAGTTTCTTATTTGTTGCTGAATAAGTGTTATTTTTGTGTAAATAATATTTATCACTAATAGTTATGCCTAGTTCGGTTAAAATATTTTTTTTTTCATCTGGATATGGTATTATTGAATACAAAGTTTCTTGTGACAGAGTTTTTGGTATATGTGATATTATTATAATTTCATTTGTTGTGGATTTTATCCAAGTTGATGTTTTTATATTTAACAATTTTTCTGAATCAACATTTAACAAATGATCATGTTTTAGTAGTTTTGGGTTAAAAATTCCCAATCTGGATAGTTGCATCCCTAATTCGATATCTTCGATGTATTCAGTGAATTGTTGTAAGTTAAACATTAATAAACTTAATTTTGTGTTCTGTTGTGATATTTCTGTCATGCTGTCCATTACTTGTATGCCATGATTGACTGCTTCTATGACTTTGTTTAGTTCGTTTACCTGTATGCTATTAGCTTCTAAATCATCAATTTTTTCAGTAAGTTCTGTTTTGTCGTCTTCAGTTAATGTGCCAAATAAATATTTGTAACCTTTTCCTACTACATTTAGGAGTCCTCGTTTCTGTCTTTTGATTATCTTTATTCCGTTCATTTCTCTATGAAGTTTTTCTACTAGATATTCTATTTGGGGTAGAACACTAAAATCATGTGTCTGAGATATTAAATCTTTTTCAGTATTTTCGGTTTTTGTTAAGTTTACTGTTAGGCAATGGTATTCGAAATCTGAGGGTATGCTCAATGAGCCTGTTTTAAATAAAACGAACCCGTTTTGTGCTTTTACGTGGTTTACTTCTATATTTTGGGTGTTACTCTGAGTTACGGCTAGCGTTAATATTATAATTATTAGCAGGTGGACTGGTAGATGAATCTTCCGTAGTTGACCTGAAATTATTGTTATATTTATTTATGTTTATTTTCTTTTTCTTTTTAAATTTAGTTTTATAATGTATGATTCTTCGGCCTTTATTTGTTTCTTCGAAATGTTTGCTGTCTAATTGTTTTATTATGCCTGTTTTCCTGAATGGATTTGTTGTTTTTGATTTGATAAGTGGCATTTCTCTATAGTTTGTATCTACTTCGTAAGTTTTTCTGTTTTCATTTAGCTTATTGATCTTTTTAATTTTTTTCAACTGGGTATTGTATGCTGGTGATCCGGCATAGATAAGATATCTGCTGGTGTTCTACCAGTAGTGCTATGTATTGTTTTATGATTATAAGTGTAAAGTATTATTTCGAGTTTGGTTAACTTATTTTCTTCGTTTGTGTCTGAATTGATTATTCTTAGTTTTTCGTTGATTGTTTTATGAAACCGCTCTACGTCTGATATTCCGTTCTTGCTTGTTGTGATTTGAATTTTAACATTTTCTGAATCTAACCAAATTTTTAATGCTGTACTCATGAATGCTGAGTCTTTGTCTGCTTTTATTTCTAATGGTTTTCCCATTTCGTTGAATATTTTTAATAATGCTCGTTTTGCTTCTAACCAATCTTTACCATGTATTTCTATTAATGTAGCATATTTTGAGTATACGTCTATGCATGATAAAAATTGCTTATTATTGATCATATAAAAATCTATAACGTATTTTTCTCTAGGGTTGAAAATCTCAGGTGTTATTTCATAACGAAATTTTGTGTCCCTGTGTTCCACTTTTGATATATTACAGATATCGCATTCATTCATTCATTCATTTTCCTAACTTGTCTAATATTTCATCCATTACAGGTATGGAAAATTTATTGCTAACTGTTTTTTCGTTAAGGCTGCGATAGTCTACGACTATTCTATATTTTTTTCTCCTGATGCATCTTCTTTTTTTGGTACTACCCAAATAGGAGAACAATAAGGTGAATTAGATGGTCGTATAATACCATTTTGCATCATTTCTTTCATTTGCTTTTTAACTTCCTCATCATAGCTTTGTGGATATTTATAAGGTTTCCTATAACAAGGGTCCTCATTTTTTTTTTTATTGATAACGTGTTTTACAGTATTTGTGAAAGTCAAATAGTCACTCTCTTTATACTGAATATCGCTAAATTTAAACAACATTTTTGTTAACGTGGATTTTTCTTCTTTATTTAGGTGTTCTAATCTAAATTGATTGCTTTCCACTAATTCGTTTTCTAATGCGTATGCTGTATGTATATCTTTTATTAGTGGTGGGTCTTTATATTCTTCTCCCTTATTTTCGGTATTATATTTAAATAAAAATTGAAAATTATTAAGCTTAACAAACTCATCTTCGTAATTGATCACGCTTCTACAATCCTTAAGGAACGTTCGGCCTAAGAGGATGTCAACATTTTTGGAAAAATTATGTATGTAAAATTTCTGATCTGTTGGACAAAGTTTGCTAAGGGCTAATGATATGCTGGTATTTAATTTTACTTCTCCACTTACGGTTTGACAAGTAATATTCTCTTTAGAAGTTTTGTAATTAAATTTTTATTCATTATATTTACTGATGACCCTGTATCTATTAAGCATCTCATTTGTTGGATATTTATAATTATTCTTATGAATGGGGTTCTGTGTTCGTTTCCGAGGCTGTTTGATGACAATTTTCTGTCCAGTTCATTTTTGATTACTAGGTCTTTGTCTTTTCGTGGGTTGGTTAGGTGTTCTGGTATTATTACAATCTGATTGATAATGGATTGGGTTTTGCATTCTGCCTTGGCTTAATTTTAGTTGGTATTCGTTATACAATTGCTTATTAACCATTGGTTCGTTTTGTGAATTTTGATTTCTATAATTCGTATTATAATTTTGTTGATTACTGGAACTCTGATTATAATTTGGGTTGTAATTTTGTTGAGTTTTTGGATAATATTTATTATTACCTTTATTGTAATGTGTTATTTGCGTGTTTTGTTTTTTCTGATATGCGGTGTTCGTATAAACCTAATTCTTGGGCTACTGCTTTTAATTTATCGGTTGTTGATTTATCATATCTGGCTAACTGCATGTATAACCAGTCTGGTAGTCTCTTATGTATTACATCTCTAACCGTATTATTTAATGCATTTGAGTACAATGTTTTATTTTCAGCATTATTTTCTATTACTAACTTATTTAATATTACGAAGGATTTTTGCTCGCGTTCTTCGAGGAACTTACGAATACTTCCTCCAAAATATGTGTGTTAAACTCTTCTTATTTGTTCCTCAGAAGGTGTTTGTGTTTTGAAGGAGGAAATTAGTATGCTCCGTAGTGCTGCCCAATCTCCTGGTAAGTGCTGAGTGATGTCTCATTGCTTCTCCATGTAACTGCATCTGGATTGCGCTGTACATTATTAATGTTTGCCTTGGGTCAACGCTTGGGAGGAGTTCCTTATGAAGTCGATCCACCGAAGGTTGGTACTTGGCGGATTTGCCCGAGTGCTTGGTTCAATATTGCTTCCAACATCATTTGTTATTTTTTTGTAAAGGTTTATTGCACAAAAAAAAAATTCTTCGTCGTCTGCATCGCTTATTTACATACATACTTTACTTTTCACTTAAAAAAAAGATTTTCAAGGTTCACGGGGTCCTTATGCGGATAACAGTTTTTTTTTCGCGGAACACTGTACGTTTTCCAGAAAGGACTACGAAGTTTCACGATATTTCTTTGTTATCCTACCGGCTGCACCAATTAAAGTCTGATAACGGTTTCGATTAGTAAAAAATACAATTCTTTATTCAAAAACACGTCTTCTCAGATTGGTGTACAAAATTTAACTCTGCTTATGCTAGTGGTTTAATCTATAAGGAAACCTCGCCTTGCTTCTTATCTCATGGTCTGTTTATGGAGGGTCTCTTTTGGTAGTTGCATTCTTTGTTTATGCTTATCTTATCTTGCCTGCAACGATTTTATTAATAGAAAGTGCGTCTGCGGTGTTGGCATGCTGTATGATAAGCGTGAGTGTGGTGTGAGTGTGGACATGGGGGATCTGCGTGATCTGAATATGTCACTTCCCCATCCTTTAGAAATTTGCTTGTCCTCAAGCATTCAGTGTAGGGTACATCCTTAAGTTGGAGCTTTCCACGGTTGCTTTGTCTTCATTTTCGTTTGAGAATGCTAAAGGCTCTGTTTTGGTTATATTATTACTGATATAAACGGTTTGTGTAAAATCTGATATTACATTTGATATCTGGATATCTTTTAATTGGGCAGAACAATTGGTTGCTTTGATAATGTTGTTTTGATTACGTGTGACTTTAGGTAAGTTCCAAGTTAATATTACATACGGTTCTATGAAATTTATTTCATAATTTTTTCTTGTTTTAGTATATTTACATTCAACTTTTATTTGTTTTAAAATACCGTTTATGCATTCGTTTGCTATTAGTTTCTTATTTGTTGCTGAATAAGTGTTATTTTTGTGTAAATAATATTTATCACTAATAGTTAGCCTAGTTCGGTTAAAATATTTTTTTTTTCATCTGGATATGGTATTATTGAATACAAAGTTTCTTGTGACAGAGTTTTTGGTATATGTGATATTATTATAATTTCATTTGTTCTGGATTTTATCCAAGTTGATGTTTTTATATTTAACAATTTTTCTGAATCAACATTTAACAAATGATCATGTTTTAGTAGTTTTGGGTTAAAAATTCCCAATCTGGATAGTTGCATCCCTAATTCGATATCTTCGATGTATTCAGTGAATTGTTGTAAGTTAAACATTAATAAACTTAATTTTGTGTTCTGTTGTGATATTTCTGTCATGCTGTCCATTACTTGTATGCCATGATTGACTGCTTCTATGACTTTGTTTAGTTCGTTTACCTGTATGCTATTAGCTTCTAAATCATCAATTTTTTCAGTAAGTTCTGTTTTGTCGTCTTCAGTTAATGTGCCAAATAAATATTTGTAACCTTTTCCTACTACATTTAGGAGTCCTCGTTTCTGTCTTTTGATTATCTTTATTCCGTTCATTTCTCTATGAAGTTTTTCTACTAGATATTCTATTTGGGGTAGAACACTAAAATCATGTGTCTGAGATATTAAATCTTTTTCAGTATTTTCGGTTTTTGTTAAGTTTACTGTTAGGCAATGGTATTCGAAATCTGAGGGTATGCTCAATGAGCCTGTTTTAAATAAAACGAACCCGTTTTGTGCTTTTACGTGGTTTACTTCTATATTTTGGGTGTTACTCTGAGTTACTGCTAGCGTTAATATTATAATTATTAGCAGGTGGACTGGTAGATGAATCTTCCGTAGTTGACCTGAAATTATTGTTATATTTATTTATGTTTATTTTCTTTTTCTTTTTAAATTTAGTTTTATAATGTATGATTCTTCGGCCTTTATTTGTTTCTTCGAAATGTTTGCTGTCTAATTGTTTTATTATGCCTGTTTTCCTGAATGGATTTGTTGTTTTTGATTTGATAAGTGGCATTTCTCTATAGTTTGTATCTACTTCGTAAGTTTTTCTGTTTTCATTTAGCTTATTGATCTTTTTAATTTTTTTTCAACTGGGTATTGTATGCTGGTGATCCGGCATAGATAAGATATCTGCTGGTGTTCTACCAGTAGTGCTATGTATTGTTTTATGATTATAAGTGTAAAGTATTATTTCGAGTTTGGTTAACTTATTTTCTTCGTTTGTGTCTGAATTGATTATTCTTATATGAAACCGCTCTACGTCTGATATTCCGTTCTTGCTTGTTGTGATTTGAATTTTAACATTTTCTGAATCTAACCAAATTTTTAATGCTGTACTCATGAATGCTGAGTCTTTGTCTGCTTTTATTTCTAATGGTTTTCCCATTTCGTTGAATATTTTTAATAATGCTCGTTTTGCTTCTAACCAATCTTTACCATGTATTTCTATTAATGTAGCATATTTTGAGTATACGTCTATGCATGATAAAAATTGCTTATTATTGATCATATAAAAATCTATAACGTATTTTTCTCTAGGGTTGAAAATCTCAGGTGTTATTTCATAACGAAATTTTGTGTCCCTGTGTTCCACTTTTGATATATTAAAGATTCACATTCATTCATTCATTCATTTTCCTAACTTGTCTAATATTTCATCCATTACAGGTATGGAAAATTTATTGCTAACTGTTTTTTCGTTAAGGCTGCGATAGTCTACGACTATTCTATATTTTTTTCTCCTGATGCATCTTCTTTTTTTGGTACTACCCAAATAGGAGAACAATAAGGTGAATTAGATGGTCGTATAATACCATTTTGCATCATTTCTTTCATTTGCTTTTTAACTTCCTCATCATAGCTTTGTGGATATTTATAAGGTTTCCTATAACAAGGGTCCTCATTTTTTTTTTTATTGATAACGTGTTTTACAGTATTTGTGAAAGTCAAATAGTCACTCTCTTTATACTGAATATCGCTAAATTTAAACAACATTTTTGTTAACGTGGATTTTTCTTCTTTATTTAGGTGTTCTAATCTAAATTGATTGCTTTCCACTAATTCGTTTTCTAATGCGTATGCTGTATGTATATCTTTTATTAGTGGTGGGTCTTTATATTCTTCTCCCTTATTTTCGGTATTATATTTAAATAAAAATTGAAAATTATTAAGCTTAACAAACTCATCTTCGTAATTGATCACGCTTCTACAATCCTTAAGGAACGTTCGGCCTAAGAGGATGTCAACATTTTTGGAAAAATTATGTATGTAAAATTTCTGATCTGTTGGACAAAGTTTGCTAAGGGCTAATGATATGCTGGTATTTAATTTTACTTCTCCACTTACGGTTTGACAAGTAATATTCTCTTTAGAAGTTTTGTAATTAAATTTTTATTCATTATATTTACTGATGACCCTGTATCTATTAAGCATCTCATTTGTTGGATATTTATAATTATTCTTATGAATGGGGTTCTGTGTTCGTTTCCGAGGCTGTTTGATGACAATTTTCTGTCCAGTTCATTTTTGATTACTAGGTCTTTGTCTTTTCGTGGGTTGGTTAGGTGTTCTGGTATTATTACAATCTGATTGATAATGGATTGGGTTTTGCATTCTGCCTTGGCTTAATTTTAGTTGGTATTCGTTATACAATTGCTTATTAACCATTGGTTCGTTTTGTGAATTTTGATTTCTATAATTCGTATTATAATTTTGTTGATTACTGGAACTCTGATTATAATTTGGGTTGTAATTTTGTTGAGTTTTTGGATAATATTTATTATTACCTTTATTGTAATGTGTTATTTGCATGTTTTGTTTTTTCTGATATGCGGTGTTCGTATAAACCTAATTCTTGGGCTACTGCTTTTAATTTATCGGTTGTTGATTTATCATATCTGGCTAACTGCATGTATAACCAGTCTGGTAGTCTCTTATGTATTACATCTCTAACCGTATTATTTAATGCATTTGAGTACAATGTTTTATTTTCAGCATTATTTTCTATTACTAACTTATTTAATATTACGAAGGATTTTTGCTCGCGTTCTTCGAGGAACTTACGAATACTTCCTCCATAATATGTGTTGTACACTCTTCTGAGCAGTTCCTCACAAGGTGTTTGAGTTTTGTAAGTGGAGATGAGGATGCTCCGTAGTGCTGCCCAATCTCCTGGTAAGTGCCTTAGTGATGTCCTCATTGCTTCTCCATATAACTGCATCTGGATTGCGCTGTACATTATTAATGTTTGCCTTGGGTCAACGCTTGGGAAGAGTTCCTTTATGAAGTCGATCCACCGAAGGTTGGTACTTGGCGGATTTGCCCGAGTGCTTGGTTCAATATTGCTTCCAACATCATTTGTTATTTTTTTGTAAAGGTTTATTGCACAAAAAAATTCTTCGTCGTCTGCATCGCTTATTTACATACATACTTCACTTTTCACTTAAAAAAAAAGATTTTCAAGGATCACGGGGTCCTTATGCGGATAACAGTTTTTTTTTTCGCGGAACACTGTACGTTTTCCAGAAAGGACTACGAAGTTTCACGATATTTCTTTGTTATCCTACCGGCTGCACCAATTAAAAGTCTGACAACGGTTTTGATTAGTAAAAAATACAATTCTTTATTCAAAAACACATCTTCTCAGATTGGTGTACAAAATTTAACTCTGCTTATGCTAGTGGTTTAATCTATAAGGAAACCTCGCCTTGCTTCTTATCTCATGGTCTGTTTATGGAGGGTCTCTTTTGGTAGTTGCATTCTTTGTTTATGCTTATCTTATCTTGCCTGCAACGATTTTATTAATAGAAAGTGCGTCTGCGGTGTTGGCATGCTGTATGATAAGCGTGAGTGTGGTGTGAGTGTGGACATGGGGGATCTGTGTGATCTGAATATGTCACTTCCCCATCCTTTAGAAATTTGCTTGTCCTCAAGCATTCAGTGTAGGGTACATCCTTAAGCCGTTGGAGCTTTCCACGGTTGCTTTGTCTTCATTTTCGTTTGAGAATGCTAAAGGCTCTGTTTTGGTTATATTATTACTGATATAAACGGTTTGTGTAAAATCTGATATTACATTTGAAATCTGGATATCTTCTAATTGAACAGAACAATTGGTTGCTTTGATAATGTTGTTTTGATTAAGTGTGACTTTAGGTAAGTTCCAAGTTAATATTACATTTGGTTCTATGAAATTTATTTCATAATTTTTTCTTGTTTTAGTATATTTACATTCAACTTTTATTTGTTTTAAAATACCGTTTATGCATTCGTTTGCTATTAGTTTCTTATTTGTTGCTGAATAAGTGTTATTTTTGTGTAAATAATATTTATCACTAATAGTTATGACTAGTTCGGTTAAAATATTTTTTTTTCATCTGGATATGGTATTATTGAATACAAAGTTTCTTGTGACAGAGTTTTTGGTATATGTGATATTATTATAATTTCATTTGTTGTGGATTTTATCCAAGTTGATGTTTTTATATTTAACAATTTTTCTGAATCAACATTTAACAAATGATCATGTTTTAGTAGTTTTGGGTTAAAAATTCCCAATCTGGATAGTTGCATCCCTAATTCGATATCTTCGATGTATTCAGTGAATTGTTGTAAGTTAAACATTAATAAACTTAATTTTGTGTTCTGTTGTGATATTTCTGTCATGCTGTCCATTACTTGTATGCCATGATTGACTGCTTCTATGACTTTGTTTAGTTCGTTTACCTGTATGCTATTAGCTTCTAAATCATCAATTTTTTCAGTAAGTTCTGTTTTGTCGTCTTCAGTTAATGTGCCAAATAAATATTTGTAACCTTTTCCTACTACATTTAGGAGTCCTCGTTTCTGTCTTTTGATTATCTTTATTCCGTTCATTTCTCTATGAAGTTTTTCTACTAGATATTCTATTTGGGGTAGAACACTAAAATCATGTGTCTGAGATATTAAATCTTTTTCAGTATTTTCGGTTTTTGTTAAGTTTACTGTTAGGCAATGGTATTCGAAATCTGAGGGTATGCTCAATGAGCCTGTTTTAAATAAAACGAACCCGTTTTGTGCTTTTACGTGGTTTACTTCTATATTTTGGGTGTTACTCTGAGTTACTGCTAGCGTTAATATTATAATTATTAGCAGGTGGACTGGTAGATGGATCTTCCGTAGTTGACCTGAAATTATTGTTATATTTATTTATGTTTATTTTCTTTTTCTTTTTAAATTTAGTTTTATAATGTATGATTCTTCGGCCTTTATTTGTTTCTTCGAAATGTTTGCTGTCTAATTGTTTTATTATGCCTGTTTTCCTGAATGGATTTGTTGTTTTTGATTTGATAAGTGGCATTTCTCTATAGTTTGTATCTACTTCGTAAGTTTTTCTGTTTTCATTTAGCTTATTGATCTTTTTAATTTTTTTTCAACTGGGTATTGTATGCTGGTGATCCGGCATAGATAAGATATCTGCTGGTGTTCTACCAGTAGTGCTATGTATCGTTTTATGGTTATAAGTGTAAAGTATTATTTCGAGTTTTGTTAACTTATTTTCTTCGTTTGTGTCTGAATTGATTATTCTTAGTTTTTCGTTGATTGTTTTATGAAACCGCTCTACGTCTGATATTCCGTTCTTGCTTGTTGTGATTTGAATTTTAACATTTTCTGAATCTAACCAAATTTTTAATGCTGTACTCATGAATGCTGAGTCTTTGTCTGCTTTTATTTCTAATGGTTTTCCCATTTCGTTGAATATTTTTAATAATGCTCGTTTTGCTTCTAACCAATCTTTACCATGTATTTCTATTAATGTAGCATATTTTGAGTATACGTCTATGCATGATAAAAATTGCTTATTATTGATCATATAAAAATCTATGACGTATTTTTCTCTAGGGTTGAAAACATCAGGTGTTATTTCATAACTAAATTTTGTGTCCCTGTGTTCCACTTTTGATATATTACAGATATCGCATTCATTCATTTTCCTAACTTGTCTAATATTTCGTCCATTACAAGTATGTGAAATTTATCGCTAACTGTGTTTTCGTTAAGGCTGCGATAGTCTACGACTATTCTATATTTTTTTCTCCTGATGCATCTTCTTTTTTTGGTACTACCCAAATAGGAGAACAATAAGGTGAATTAGATGGTCGTATAATACCATTTTGCATCATTTCTTTCATTTGCTTTTTAACTTCCTCATCATAGCTTTGTGGATATTTATAAGGTTTCCTATAACAAGGGTCCTCATTTTTTTTTTTATTGATAACGTGTTTTACAGTATTTGTGAAAGTCAAATAGTCACTCTCTTTATACTGAATATCGCTAAATTTAAACAACATTTTTGTTAACGTGGATTTTTCTTCTTTATTTAGGTGTTCTAATCTAAATTGATTGCTTTCCACTAATTCGTTTTCTAATGCGTATGCTGTATGTATATCTTTTATTAGTGGTGGGTCTTTATATTCTTCTCCCTTATTTTCGGTATTATATTTAAATAAAAATTGAAAATTATTAAGCTTAACAAACTCATCTTCGTAATTGATCACGCTTCTACAATCCTTAAGGAACGTTCGGCCTAAGAGGATGTCAACATTTTTGGAAAAATTATGTATGTAAAATTTCTGATCTGTTGGACAAAGTTTGCTAAGGGCTAATGATATGCTGGTATTTAATTTTACTTCTCCACTTACGGTTTGACAAGTAATATTCTCTTTAGAAGTTTTGTAATTAAATTTTTATTCATTATATTTACTGATGACCCTGTATCTATTAAGCATCTCATTTGTTGGATATTTATAATTATTCTTATGAATGGGGTTCTGTGTTCGTTTCCGAGGCTGTTTGATGACAATTTTCTGTCCAGTTCATTTTTGATTACTAGGTCTTTGTCTTTTCGTGGGTTGGTTAGGTGTTCTGGTATTATTACAATTTGATTGATAATTGATTGGGTTGTGTATTCTGCCTTGGTTTAATTTTTGTTGATATTCGTTATACAATTGCTTATTAACCATTGGTTCGTTTTGTGAATTTTGATTTCTATAATTCGTATTATAATTTTGTTGATTACTGGAACTCTGATTATAATTTGGGTTGTAATTTTGTTGAGTTTTTGGATAATATTTATTATTACCTTTATTGTAATGTGTTATTTGCATGTTTTGTTTTTTCTGATATGCGGTGTTCGTATAAACCTAATTCTTGGGCTACTGCTACTGCTACTACATATCTGGCTAACTGCATGTATAACCTATCTGGTAGTCTCTTATGTATTACATCTCTAACCGTATTATTTAATGCATTTGAGTACAATGTTTTATTTTCAGCATTATTTTCTATTACTAACTTATTTAATATTACGAAGGATTTTTGCTCGCGTTCTTCGAGGAACTTACGAATACTTCCTCCAAAATATGTGTGTTAAACTCTTCTTATTTGTTCCTCACAAGGTGTTTGTGTTTTGAAGGAGGAAATTAGTATGCTCCGTAGTGCTGCCCAATCTCCTGGTAAGTGCCTTAGTGATGTCCTCATTGCTTCTCCATGTAACTGCATCTGTATTGCGCTGTACATTATTAATGCTTGCCTTGGATCAACTCTTGGGAAGAGTTCCTTTATGAAGTCGATCCACCGAAGGTTGGTACTTGGCGGATTTACCCGAGGGCTTGGTTAAATATTGCTTCAACACCATTTGTTATTTTTTTTGTAAAGGTTTATTGTACAAAAAAAAAAATTCATCGTCTCCTTCATCGCTTATTTACGTACATACTTTACTTTTCACTTAAAAAAAAGATTTTCAAGGATCACGGGGTCCTTATGCGGATAACAGTTTTTTTTCGCGGAACACTGTACGTTTTCCAGAAAGGACTACGAAGTTTCAGATATTTCTTTGTTATCCTACCGGCTGCGCCAATTAAAAGTCTGACAACGGTTTTGATTAGTAAAAAATACAATTCTTTATTCAAAAACACGTCTTCTCAGATTGGTGTACAAAATTTAACTCTGCTTATGCTAGTGGTTTAATCTATAAGGAAACCTCGCCTTGCTTCTTATCTCATGGTCTGTTTATGGAGGGTCTCTTTTGGTAGATGCATTCTTTGTTTATGCTTATCTTATCTTGCCTGCAACGATTTTATTAATAGAAAGTGCGTCTGCGGTGTTGGCATGCTGTATGATAAGCGTGAGTGTGGTGTGAGTGTGGACATGAGGGATCTGTGTGATCTGAATATGTCACTTCCCCATCCTTTAGAAATTTGCTTGTCCTCAAGCATTCAGTGTAGGGTACATCCTTAAGCCGTTGGAGCTTTCCGCGGTTGCTTTGTCTTCATTTTCGTTTGAGAATGCTAACGGCTCTGTTTTAGTTATATTATTACTTATATAAATGGTTTGCGTAAAGTCTGATATTACATTTGAAATCTGGATATCTTCTAATTGAACAGAACAATTGGTTGCTTTGATAATGTTGTTTCCTGAAATTTCAATCTTTTGTGGTATACAGTTTTGATTAAGTGTGACTTTAGGTAAGTTCCAAGTTAATATTACATTCGGTTCTATGAAATTTATTTCATAGTTTTTTCTTGTTTTTGTGTATTTACATTCAACTTTTGATTATTTTTATGGTGTGGTATGCTCAATGAGCCTGTTTTAAATAAAACGGACCCGTTTCGTGCTTTTACTTGGTTTATTTCTATATTTTGTGTATTACTCTGAGTTATTGTTAGCGTTAGTATTAACATTAATAGCCGATGGACCGGTAGATGAATCTTCCGTAGTTGACCTGAAATTATTGTTATATTTATTTATGTTTATTTTCTTTTTCTTTTTAAATTTAGTTTTATAATGTATGATTCTTCGGCCTTTATTTGTTTCTTCGAAATGTTTGCTGTCTAATTGTTTTATTATGCCTGTTTTCCTGAATGGATTTGTTGTTTTTGATTTGATAAGTGGCATTTCTCTATAGTTTGTATCTACTTCGTAAGTTTTTCTGTTTTCATTTAGCTTATTGATCTTTTTAATTTTTTTCAACTGGGTATTGTATGCTGGTGATCCGACATAGATTAAGATATCTGCTGGTGTTCTACCAGTAGTGCTATGTATTGTTTTATGATTATAAGTGTAAAGTATTATTTCGAATTTGGTTAACTTATTTTCTTTGTTTGTGTCTGAATTGATTATTCTTGGTTTTTCGTTGATTGTTTTATGAAACCGCTCTACGTCTGATATTCCGTTCTTGCTTGTTGTGATTTGAATTTTAACATTTTCTGAATCTAACCAAATTTTTAATGCTGTACTCATGAATGCTGAGTCTTTGTCTGCTTTTATTTCTAATGGTTTTCCCATTTCGTTGAATATTTTTAATAATGCTCGTTTTGCTTCTAACCAATCTTTACCATGTATTTCTATTAATGTAGCATATTTTGAGTATACGTCTATGCATGATAAAAATTGCTTATTATTGATCATATAAAAATCTATGACGTATTTTTCTCTAGGGTTGAAAACCTCAGGTGTTATTTCATAACTAAATTTTGTGTCCCTGTGTTCCACTTTTGATATATTACAGATATCGCATTCATTCATTCATTCATTTTCCTAACTTGTCTAATATTTCATCCATTACAGTATGGAAATTTATTGCTAACTGTTTTTTCGTTAAGGCTGCGATAGTCTACGTTTGCTTGTTAACTTCCTCATCATAGCTTTGTGGATATTTATAAGGTTTCCTATAACAAAGGTCCTCATTTTTTGTATTGATAACGTGTTTTACAGTATTTGTGAAAGTGGTGGATCTTTATATTCTTCTTCCTTATTTTCGTTATTATATTTAAATACAAATTGAAAATTATTAAGTTTAACAAACTCATCTTCGTAATTGATCACGCTTCTACAATCCTTAAGGAACGTTCGGCCTAAGAGGATGTCAACATTTTTGGAAAAATTATGTATGTAAAATTTCTGATCTGTTGGACAAAGTTTGCTAAGGGCTAATGATATGCTGGTATTTAATTTTACTTCTCCACTTACGGTTTGACAAGTAATATTCTCTTTAGAAGTTTTGTAATTAAATTTTTATTCATTATATTTACTGATGACCCTGTATCTATTAAGCATCTCATTTGTTGGATATTTATAATTATTCTTATGAATGGGGTTCTGTGTTCGTTTCCGAGGCTGTTTGATGACAATTTTCTGTCCAGTTCATTTTTGATTACTAGGTCTTTGTCTTTTCGTGGGTTGGTTAGGTGTTCTGGTATTATTACAATCTGATTGATAATGGATTGGGTTTTGCATTCTGCCTTGGCTTAATTTTAGTTGGTATTCGTTATACAATTGCTTATTAACCATTGGTTCGTTTTGTGAATTTTGATTTCTATAATTCGTATTATAATTTTGTTGATTACTGGAACTCTGATTATAATTTGGGTTGTAATTTTGTTGAGTTTTTGGATAATATTTATTATTACCTTTATTGTAGTGTGTTATTTGCATGTTTTTTTCTGATATGCGGTCTTCGTAAAAACCTAATTCTTGGGCTATTGCTTTTAATTTATCGGTTGTTGATATATCATATCTGGCTAACTGCATGTATGACCTGACTGGTAGTCTTTTATGCATTACATCTCTAACCGTATTATTTAATGCATTTGAGTGCAATGTTTTATTTTCAGCATTATTTTCTATTACTAACTTATTTAATATTACGAAGGATTTTTGTTGCGTTCTTCGAGGAACTTACGAATACTTCCTCCATAATATGTGTGTTAAACTCTTCTTATTTGTTCTTCACAAGGTGTTTGTGTTTTGAAGGTGAAAATTAGTATGCTCCGTAGTGCTGCCCAATCTCCTGGTAAGTGCCTTAGTGATGTCCTCATTGATTCTCCATGTAACTGCATCTGGATTGCGCTGTACATTATTAATGTTTGCCTTGGGTCAACGCTTGGGAAGAGTTCCTTTATGAAGTCGATCCTTCCTATAAAGGCTCCCAGCTCGTCCGTTTGTCCACCGAAGGTTGATACTTGGCGGATTTGCCCGAGTCCTTGGTTCAATATTGCTTCCAACATCATTTGTTGTTTTTTTTTGTGAATGTTTATTGTACAAATAAAAATTCTTCGTCGTCTGCCTCGCTTATTTGCGTACATATGTTCACTTAAAAAAAAAAGATTTTCAAGGATCACAGGGTCCTTATTCCAGAAAGGACTACGACGTTTCACGATATTTCTTTGTTATCCTACCGGCTGCACCAATTAAAAGTCTGACATCGGTTTTGATTAGTAAAAAATACTATTCTTTATTCAAAAACACGTCTTCTCAGATTGGTGTACAAAATTTAACTCTGCTTATGCTAGTGTTTTTGGAGGGTCTCTTTTGGTAGTTGCATTCTTTGTTTATGCTTATCTTATCTTGCCTGCTACAATTTAATTAATAGAAAGTGCGTCTGCGGTGTTGGCATGCTGTATGATAAGTGTGAGTGTGGTGTGAGTGTGGACATGAGGGATCTGTGTGATCTGAATATGTCACTATATACGAGTATACATATATAATAAAAAATAAACAGGTGAAGCAGGTTCTCTCAACTTTAATGAGAGTGTGCTATTGACTATGTGCGTGTGTGTGTAAAATTGTGTGAGTTTTGCGGGCTAAGCGGATTATGATGCTGCTAAGTGACACAAGAGCAAGCTACAAATACCAAAATCATAATTAGTTGCATGCCGTGCAACCCATCGACATAGAGAAAAACAAATGCAGCTCAATACAAAACATTTGAATCTATACTAAAGAATATTTCAGTTTAGAATCAAGATGAACAATCTGAAAATATGAGGAATGCATTCTTGATGTCTAGAATGAACGATACTTGATGTACTAGAATAAATGCTGATCACTTATGGATTATAGGTAGCCCTGTTCTCTTCTGAAATGTTTTGTACTAAAAAAAAGTAATGTGAAAATATATAAGGGTAGCTGACACAGTCGTCAGTTGCTTTCATAGTTACATAAAAGAAAACGGAACAATGAAAGCAACCTGTTTGTATATATTTGAAGGGAAGCAGTCAGCACATCAACTGACAACTAAGGGCGTCGCAACTAGCACGTGTAACTAGTTGGACTTACGGAGAGGGAGGTCCTTCGTTGCGCACAGTGCGATGGTAGAAATGGATCGAGTAGACTTGTATGAGCTAAGACTCTAAAGACACTCCAAAAGACACTGACTTTCTTGAAGAAAAATGCATCGTTTATATACAGAATTTTTAGAAGATAATGTTTGCTTAGGACTAGTTATGCTATCTGCGCGTTGACCTAAACAATCAATGGTTATCAATGCGTGCACAGATAACATGTCTTAAAATTATATTATTTACGACGCTGACTGAGCTACTTCTGCTAAGTGCAGGCCGCTCAAGTGCAGGCCGCTCGACAGATGGTGTGAACATATTTCTTATCGCAACCCATGGATTGGGTGTACTTTATTTGCTGTGTACGATGCGCTATCTGCATGGTGAACCGAACACTAATAATGTCGTCTCGGCTTGCACACCCTGTCTACTATTTGGGGCGGCCTTGCTCAGGGAAATTTGGCGTGGGTATTGTGCCGCCTAGACAAACGGTGCTACACTAATAATTTCGTAGACAGGGAAGAACGGGAAGACCAGGATAAGGAATGTGAGCCATACAAATGGAACGGACTGATGTTGCTTATAGCCTATCTAAAGTTGGAGAACTAAGCTGTTAGAGTTCTCCTTCTTTACCCACCCAACCTTGTAGGAATCTATCGCAATTTCGGATCCTACCCTAAGAAGCCTGCGGTGCTACAAACCTAAGGTGCCTTTAATAATAACAAATTATTCCATGCTTATATTTCTATAATTTAATTAAAGTTAAATACAAAGGGGCAAATTCATGATAAATGGGATTCAATAAGGACATCGTAATTTCATTGTAAAACTAAAACTAAACTATTGCTCTCACACTATTATACTACTATTAATTTTATACTATTTGGAATATTAATACTTATGCAGTTGAATGCATGAACAAAATTCTATGGGCGCTTTAGTTACCCCTATTGCATCTCTGATACCATAACATCCGGCTACGCCGTACTTACTACCATATCCTTAGCGATCCATCGATGTCAGCAGGCCTGTCGACGTAGATGATCTGTAGGCGGTGATAATTAGAGTCAAAGGTGCAAAATGGATACAAAGCGCTCACTAGAAAATATTGTACAAATTTATAAGTATGGGGTATTGTATTACTTAGAACTAAAATTCATTTTTCCTTTTTTTTTTCTATACACTATGCCTGCTATGCGGTGACTTCAAGACACAGGGGTTGTTGTCCCTGTGTTGTTGTAGTTGTTCTTCTGTTGTTGTTGTTGTTGCTTTTGTTATTGTTGTTGTTGTTGCTTTTGTTATTGTTGTTGTTGTTGCTTTTGTTATTGTTGTTGTAGTGCCGCGTTAAGCAGCCCTGAATAGACGCTGGCAACGCTTCGTCTGCTGAATTCGGCTTGATTTTATTTTTTTAACAAAATCTATTGCGGAGCACAAAAGAGATACAACTTTAAAGCCTACTGACAATTACTATGCTTCAGGAAGTACTCACAATAAGGTATAAGAATAGAAGAGGGGGGCATCGGTGGCCAGTTCCGTGGTCGATGGTGTATTGTGGTGTGGTGCAATTATTGGATATGGTGTGCTTACAGTATTTGCAGGACACCAACAAGCCAGTATGCACTTTTGGCTAGTGTTGCAATGCCAAAATCCCGGTAATGAGTCGAAATTTTATTAAATTCAACTGTTGTCGGGTATGATCGGCCTTCCGTGTTGTGGTATCCGTAATATCGCACTTTAAATTTTATCCCAGCTTCGGATGTTTGACGATTGTATTTGTTTTACCACGTGCAAATTTTCACGTAAAACAAACACAATTTCTTTTTTTTTCTCCTGCTGGCACCGACCTGTTGTTTTTTTCTTGCATCGATAGCATGCGAAAGAATAAAATGCATTCAGAAAACGCAAGCGCAGCCAACTTGACAGTTCAAGAGCAAAAGTTCGCGTTAGAAAGGTTAAGAGCGAAAGTTCGCGTTCGAAAGCTCTCTAACGCACCATGAGCTGCACTAGCTGATCTAGATCAGCTGCTTAAGCTTAATGTGCATGTTATGTGCAGTGCTTTGTAAATTGCGAGCTGAGTATTCGCGCCGTTACACCACAGGTCTGATCTACTTCTATTAGAGAAAGATAAGAGCTGAAAAAAATTCAAACGGATGCGAATAGGAAGTACTAGCTACCAAATGTCTTTTGCATGAAAATTTCCTAGCTCCTTTCCATTCATATCCTCTAGGAGGTAAATCGATCGGCCCAGTTTTTCCTTGATTCGAGCCTTAGTGCCGATAGGAGCTAGCTTAGAGCAAAAATTAGCTGCTGCTTTGCTCAAAGAAAAATTTCTTTTGATCACTTCTTGACCTATTTCAAATGCTCGTGTCTGTGACCGTAAATTATACGATCGCTGGTTTCTGTCATAAGCCTTTTTGAGGTGTTTCTCTACATCAGCCCTGAATTTCTGAAATTCGTCAGCTCTGGGTAACCTAGCGGTTGTGTCTTTTAGCAATTCTAAATTTCTCAACAATTTATAATCTTTGCCATGAGAAATCATGTGTTGTCCAAAGACCATAAAATAGGGAGAGTAACCAATCGATTGATGTATAGAATTGCGAAGAGAGCTGTTAATGCGACTTAAGAAGGTATCCCATTCGCGCTGATCAACACGAATATAGGCTCTTAAAGCTGCATTAATCGAACGATTCACTCTTTCGGCGGCGTTCGATTGTGGTGAATAGGCTCCCGTAAATATATGTTGAATACCGAAGGTTAGGAGGAAATCGTCAAAGACACGGCTTTTAAATTGAGTACCGTTGTCACTCACGACTATCTCTGGTACTCCAAAACATGGAAATATATTTTCACTCAGATAATCGATAATCACGTTGGAGGTGAATTTTTTAACGGGCTTCAGAAAGGTGAATTTCGAAAAGTGATCTAAAATTATGAAACTTCCAATGTGACCCTTTCTTGTGCGAGGAAACGGACCAACGAAGTCAAAATACAACCGCTGAAATGGTCTTTCGCCGATAATTCGAGCACCTATAGGAGGTTTAAGTGATCGATTGGGATATTTGGTTATCTTACACGTATCACACTCGCTAATGTACTTACGCACATCAACAACCATCCTAGGCCAATACAAATGACGTCGTATTCGTTCAAGACATTTCGCGGTACCACAGTGTGCGGAAGATGGTTGATCATGAGCTGAACATATGACGCTGTTTCGCAAAGATTCGGGCACTAACAGTTTCCATGAATCATTGCCTTGATTGGAGCTATCGTCGGAGAAATCTTTGCGATGATAAATGTAACCATCAATTACTTGATAGTCTGGCATCTTCGATACCTTAAATTTATCTCGCAAAGCACAGTATTCTGGCTGACTGAAATGCTTCGGAATGCAATTGTCTTCCCTTGCGGTGTTCAATACTGAAGCCGTAACCTTGGAGACTTATCGCTCACCGCGCTAATCTACCACTAAGGTCAGATTGGTCCATCACCCATCGAAGACTTGCGTGATCGGTGACTACCGGGAAACGATGACCGTCGATGTACATGCGAAATTTTTCAATAGCCAGAACAACAGCCAAGCACTCCAATTCCGTAACGGTATAGTTACGTTGTGCTTTGTTCAATTTTTTCGACATGTACGCTTTTGGTCGTTCATGACCGGACTCGTCGCACTGTGCAAGAACAGCCCCTACTGCATACGAAGAAGCATCACACTGCACTATGAACGGCTTGTCATATTGTGGATGGATCAAACATGCAGCTGAGCACAATGCCATTTTGATCTCTTCGAATGCAGCTTGAGCTTGATCGTTCCAGGTGAACAACTTTTTACCTATAAGTTCGGTAAGGGGAAAAATTATCGAAGAATATCTGGAAATAAAACGCTGGTACCATCCAGTCATTCCCAAGAATCGTCTGAGCTGCTTCCGAGTTTTCGGAATCGGAAACTCTTTAACCGCACGGACCTTTTCGGGATTAACCTGAAGTGTTCCTTCGCCTACTATATAGCCTAGATACTCTACCTTCCTAAGACAAAACTGGCTTTTTTGAACATTTATGGTAAGGCCAGCCTTTCGCAATTGAGTAGCAACTTCTGAAAGATGCAAAAGATGTGACTCAAAACTATCGGACAATACCAGCAAATCGTCAAGGTACACTAATACGTTTGATTTTAGCTGATATGGAATTACTAAGTCCATTAGACGACTCATTGTTTGCGGAGCATTGGTCAATCCAAAAGGCATTCTTTTGAATTGATAAAGAGGTCTATTTGGGACTGTAAACGCTGTTTTAGCACGGGATTCTTTATCTAAACAGATTTGCCAAAAGGCATCCTTGAGGTCGATTTTCGAAATGCAGTATACAGGCGGAAGACGACTCAGCAGTCCAGCCATTATTGGAATAGGATACGCATCCTTAATTGTGACTGCATTAAGTTTTCGTGCGTCGAGACAGAAGCGCACTTTGCCTGGTTTTATGTGTAAGGTGATGGGAGATGACCAAGGAGAACTTGGGGCCTCTTCTATAACGTCCATTTGAATCATCCTGTCAATCTCCTTGCATAAGAGTTCTTCTTTTGCTGGAGAAAGAGGATAAAATCTCTGTTTGATGGGTTTCGCCTCGGCAGTATCAATTGTATGTTCGATTAACGTTGTTATGCCAAGTCCATTATTTTCAAAAGATGGAAAGAAATCAATCACAGCTTTTAGTTTGGATTTCTGGAATGACGATAAATCCAATTTAGTAGACTCCTCTACGAGCTTTTCAGTTTCTATTGCCGAAACATTAATATCGCCAAAAGATGAAATCGATATACCAAATTTCTTCCAGAAATCCATACCACAAATAACATCTGTTCTAATGGAAGAAACTATAAGAAACTCAAGGTCAGCTTGGGTTGAATTATAAGTCAGGGGTATGGTAATTGTACCAGCAACAGGCTGTATTTGGCCATCGGCCGTACGAACAACGCCTTTCATTTTGTCAACCTTAAAGTTTTCTGACAAAATTCTCTTGGCAAGATACCCGCCAATGACACTTTTGTTGGCCCCGCTATCTAATAAGGCTAGGTAATCCTGACCAAAAATGTCAATGTTGATAAAAGGTCGAATATCATTGCTTTTATTAACAATAGAGTTAATTAAACATCTGTTTAGTGCTCGCTTGCTTTGCCAAAATTTTCGCATACGTAAAGAAGAACGAGATTTACATGAAAGTAATTCGTCCGCGTTAAATATTTCGGACTTACGCTTCTCGTACTCATGAACTCGCACATGGTATGGCTTAAATCGCAAGGGGCTAGGTACTTCCGGGGTTAAAGGTGATTCGTCTGGTAGTTGTTTAGAGATAGCTGTTTGAAAATTTTGTGTATCCGAGGCTAATATCGGACATCCCCTTTCGGAACACGGCGGACATCCTTCGTCGAGTTTTCCGATTTGGGATTACATTTTTGACAGTTGGGCTTGTATGTCTCAGGTGTGCCACAACCGTAACAAAAAATCCGACGATGCTTCAGGCAATCTTGGTATCTGTGACCAAGTTCCTCGCAATTCCAGCATTTAAATTTCTCGGAGGATCGAACTACACAGATTTCATCAGTTGCATTACTTTCCTCTTCCGATTCAACTACTGGAATTTGTTCGTGGAGAACAGTATTGACAAATCGTCGGTTCACATTTACTCGAGGCTGCTGCCTTGAATTAAGACTACGAAAGAAATCCTCATGTCTATGACATTCCTTTCGCAGACTTGCTAAATCACGAGTTTCGACATGTAACAATTCGTGCTTTAGTTCAGTTTTGAGATTATGTCTGACTTCGATCGTTAGGTCTGTGTCCAACATAGGCTCACGCAAGGAATCGGCAATCGACAGAATTGCATCTAAAAAATCATCAAAGCTTTCATTGTTGCTTTGTTTGCGACGACGAATTGCATCTTTGATGTCGCGATCAGTTCGCTGATCCTTGTATCTCTCTTGCAAGCGGTTACACAGTTCAAACCAATTCAAGTGAACTGCACTTCTATGAACGCGCCAGTAGAAAGATAAGGCTGGTCCAGTGAAAAGGAGATGAGCAAACTGAACCAATAGATGGAAATTCCCATTCAAACATTGAGAGGTTAAACAGTTCACTCGATATATAAAATCTTCAATTGGAATGTCATTAGCTAATCCGCTAAACTTGATTCGCCAATTGGAAATAACATTCGAAATTCTTTCGGGATGTTCAACTACTCCATCACTTAAGTTTGCGCTAGCGTAAGAATTTCCAGCTCTCTGATTACTGTTATTTTGACTATTGCTGGAATTACTTAAACGTGGACGGGGTGGAACTATGTCATTCTCCCAATCGAGATGACCCTCATCACGAGTTTCCCGAGGTTGGGTAGACAATGACAAACTTCGAACGGCTGCACTTAACTGCTCCGTCATGGCTGCCGTCATACTCGCTTTAAAGGTATCTAAAGAATTTGCAATCAATTGTTGGATACGCTCTTCCGAGATACTATTAGACTCGGAGGTAACTTTAGGCCGGGGCAAATCACGTTTTGTGTTTAAATTTGGATTTGGTCGGACGTTCGTATTCGGTCTATTGCGTGAAGTTGATCTGGTGTTTACACCAGTTTTAGGAACCGCTCCAGAACTTGCTTTCGTGATACTAGTATGGTTCTTACCAGACGGGGTATTGGTATCAGTCGTAGTGCCTTCTCTTATTTGAATCATGATTTTGGAGCAGTATTGCCTACACACAGGACATGAATCATTGCTCACTAACCACTCCAATAGACACCATCTGTGAAACTTGTGTTTACAGGGTGTTTCTACAAATTCACTATCTGACCTGGTGTCATTACAAATTATACATATGCCAGGTTCACTAGGGGTTGCGGATCTTAAATCTTCTGCGCTACGTCTGACAGCCATAGCAAAATAAAATGTCGGTAAAGTGGTTTCGTGGTCGGAAAGGTGAGATATATATAAAATGACGAAATTTACTCTATCGAAATAAACGCTGAATAATTAATAAGGACTTATCCAAAGGTCTGGCACCGCAGGTATGATTGACAGGCGTATAAACATATCAGACTCGTACACAGAATTTACTATAAAAATTTATAACAGTGTATATTACCCAATCTAAGCAAATCTCAATTTAGGTCCGGAATATAAATTATTATTTAAATATCGATTGCTTGGTTTAGGACCGACTGAAATCAGAACTAAAATTCCAACGCAATTCGAGATTAAACAAAAGAATTGATTAAATGTCTAGAAAGTTTCTTTCGTTAGAAAGAGACTCTAAAATGAAATCAACTTTCTGGAACTACTCTATCTACTGGTCTGGCTCCGACAATAATCAGAATTCCAGCATTTCCGAAGTAAACAGAAAGTACCGTACGGATTTAATTGCAAAATATAATATGGGTGGAATATGGTTTCAAGAAAAGGAATGTAGAAAGGTAATTTGGGAAGCGCGGGGTGTTCACCTTAACTTAGGATAATAAAGATTATCCTAGCAGTGATACATACAATGGAAAAAAAAAACCAATTGGTTGGCATTTGTTCGGAAACGACCAATCGGTCGGGCCCCACGTTGGGCGCCAATTATTATGTAACGAACACTAACAATGTCGTCTCGGCTTGCACACCCTGTCTACTATTTGGGGCGGCCTTGCTCAGGGAAATTTGGCGTGGGTATTGTGCCGCCTAGACAAACGGTGCTACACTAATAATTTCGTAGACAGGGAAGAACGGGAAGACCAGGATAAGGAATGTGAGCCATACAAATGGAACGGACTGATGTTGCTTATAGCCTATCTAAAGTTGGAGAACTAAGCTGTTAGAGTTCTCCTTCTTTACCCACCCAATCTTGTAGGAATCTATCGCAATTTCGGATCCTACCCTAGGAAGCCTGCGGTTCTACAAACCTAAGGTGCCTTTAATAATAACAAATTATTCCATGCTTATATTTCTATAATTTAATTAAAGTTAAATACAAAGGGCAATTCATGATAATGGGATTCAATAAGGACATTGTAATTTCATTGTAAACTATTGCTCTCACACTATTATACTTCTATTAATTTTATACTATTTGGAATATTAATACTCATGCAGTTGAATGCATGAACAAAATTCTATGGGCGCTTTAGTTACCCCTATTGCATCTCTGATGCCATAACATCCGGCTACGCCGTACTTACTACCATATCCTTAGTGATCCATCGATGTCAGCAGGCCTGTCGACGTAGATGATCTGTAGGCGGTGATAATTAGAGTCAAAGGTGCAAAATGGATACAAAGCGCTCACTAGAAAATATTGTACAAATTTATAAGTATGGGGTATTGTATTACTTAGAACTAAAATTCATTTTTCCTTTTTTTTTCTATACACTATGCCTGCTATGCGGTGACTTCAAGACACAGGGGTTGTTGTCCCTGTGTTGTTGTAGTTGTTCTTCTGTTGTTGTTGTTGTAGTTGTTCTTCTGTCGTTGTTGTTGTAGTTGTTCTTCTGTTGTTGTTGTTGTTGCTTTTGTTATTGTTGTTGTTGTTGCTTTTGTTATTGTTGTTGTTGTTGCTTTTTGTTATTGTTGTTGTAGTGCCGCGTTAAGCAGCCCTGAATAGACGCTGGCAACGCTTCTCTGCTGAATTCGGCTTGATTTTATTTTTTTAACAAAATCTATAGCGGAGCACAAAAGAGATACAACTTTAAAGCCTACTCACAATTACTATGCTTCAGGAAGTACTCACAATAAGGTATAAGAATAGAAGAGGGGGGCATCGGTGCCAGTTCCGTGGTCGAAGGTGTATTGTGGTGTGGTGCAATTATTGGATATGGTGGGCTTACAGTATTTGCAGGATACCAACAAGCCAGTATGCACTTTTGGCTAGTTTGCAATGCCTTGCCGGTCCACCCAACACTCGAAACACGTGAACTGCCAGTCAGGGTTATGGTAATTGTCCCAGCAACAGGCTGTGTTTGCCATTAGCCGTACGAACAACGCCTTTCATTTTGTCAACCTTAAAGTTTTCTGACAAAATTCTCTTGGCAAGATACCCGCCAATGACACTTTTGTTGGCCCCGCTATCTAATAAGGCTAGGTAATCCTGACCAAAAATGTCAATGTTGATAAAAGGTCGAATATCATTGCTTTTATTAACAATAGAGTTAATTAAACATCTGTTTAGTGCTCGCTTGCTTTGCCAAAATTTTCGCATACGTAAAGAAGAACGAGATTTACATGAAATTAATTCGTCCGCGTTAAATATTTCGGACTTACGCTTCTCGTACTCATGAACTCGCACATGGTATGGCTTAAATCGCAAGGGGCTAGGTACTTCCGGGGTTAAAGGTGATTCGTCTGGTAGTTGTTTAGAGATAGCTGTTTGAAAATTTTGTGTATCCGAGGCTAATATCGGACATCCCCTTTCGGAACACGGCGGACATCCTTCGTCGAGTTTTCCGATTTGGGATTACATTTTTGACAGCTGGGCTTGTATGTCTCAGGTGTGCCACAACCGTAACAAAAAATCCGACGATGCTTCAGGCAATCTTGGTATCTGTGACCATGTTCCTCGCAATTCCAGCATTTAAATTTTTCGGAGGATCGAACTACACAGATTTCATAAGTTGCATTACTTTCCTCTTCCGATTCAACTACTGGAATTTGTTCGTGGAGAACAGTATTGACAAATCGTCGGTTCACATTTACTCGAGGCTGCTGCCTTGAATTAAGACTACGAAAGAAATCCTCATGTCTATGACATTCCTTTCGCAGACTTGCTAAATCACGAGTTTCGACATGTAACAATTCGTGCTTTAGTTCAGTTTTGAGATTATGTCTGACTTCGATCGTTAGGTCTGTGTCCAACATAGGCTCACGCAAGGAATCGGCAATCGACAGAATTGCATCTAAAAAATCATCAAAGCTTTCATTGTTGCTTTGTTTGCGACGACGAATTGCATCTTTGATGTCGCGATCAGTTCGCTGATCCTTGTATCTCTCTTGCAAGCGGTTACACAGTTCAAACCAATTCAAGTGAACTGCACTTCTATGAACGCGCCAGTAGAAAGATAAGGCTGGTCCAGTGAAAAGGAGATGAGCAAACTGAACCAATAGATGGAAATTCCCATTCAAACATTGAGAGGTTAAACAGTTCACTCGATATATAAAATCTTCTATTGGAATGTCATTAGCTAATCCGCTAAACTTGATTCGCCAATTGGAAATAGCATTCGAAATTCTTTCGGGATGTTCAACTACTCCATCACTTAAGTTTGCGCTAGCGTAAGAATTTCCAGCTCTCTGATTACTGTTATTTCGACTATTGCTGGAATTACTTAAACGTGGACGGGGTGGAACTATGTCATTCTCCCAATCGAGATGACCCTCATCACGAGTTTCCCGAGGTTGGGTAGACAATGACAAACTTCGAACGGCTGCACTTAACTGCTCCGTCATGGCTGCTGTCATACTCGCTTTAAATGTATCTAAAGAATTTGCAATCAATTATTGGATACGCTCTTCCGAGATACTATTAGACTCGGAGATAACTTTAGGCCGGGCAAATCACGTTTTGTGTTTAAATTTGGATTTGGTCGGACGTTCGTATTCGGTCTATTGCGTGAAGTTGATCTGGTGTTTACACCAGTTTTAGGAACCGCTCCAGAACTTGCTTTCGTGATACTAGTATGGTTCTTACCAGACGGGGTATTGGTATCAGTCGTAGTGCCTTCTCTTATTTGAATCATGATTTTGGAGCAGTATTGCCTACACACAGGACATGAATCATTGCTCACTAACCACTCCAATAGACACCATCTGTGAAACTTGTGTTTACAGGGTGTTTCTACAAATTCACTATCTGACCTGGTGTCATTACAAATTATACATATGACAGGTTCACTAGGGGTTGCGGATCTTAAATCTTCTGCGCTACGTCTGACAGCCATAGCAAAATAAAATGTCGGTAAAGTGGTTTTGGGGTCGGAAAGGTGAGATATATATAAAATGACGAAATTTACTCTATCGAAATAAACGCTGAGTAATGATTGACAGGCGTATAAACATATCAGACTCGTACACAGAATTTACTATAAAAATTTATAACAGTGTATATTACCCAATCTAAGCAAATCTCAATTTAGGTCCGGAATATAAATTATTATTTAAATATCGATTGCTTGCTTTAGGACCGACTGAAATCAGAACTAAAATTCCAACGCAATTCGAGATTAAACAAAAGAATTGATTAAATGTCTAGAAAGTTTCTTTCGTTAGAAAGAGACTCTAAAAAGAAATCAACTTTCTAAAACTATTCTATCTACTGGTCTGGCTCCGACAATAATCAGAATTCCAGCATTTCCTAAGTAAACAGAAAGTACCGTACGGATTTAATTGCAAAATATAATATGGGTGGAATATGGTTTCAAGAAAAGGAATGTAGAAAGGTAATTTGGGAAGCGCGGGGTGTTCACCTTAACTTAGGACAATAAAGATTATCCTAGCAGTGATACATACGAGTACAATGAAAAAAAAACCAATTGGTTGGCATTTGTTCGGAAACGACCAATCGGTCGGGCCCCACGTTGGGCGCCAATTATTAATGTAACGAACACTAATAATGTCGTCTCGGCTTGCACACCCTGTCTACTATTTGGGGCGGCCTTGCTCAGGGAAATTTGGCGTGGGTATTGTGCCGCCTAGACAAACGGTGCTACACTAATAATTTCGTAGACAGGGAAGAACGGGAAGACCAGGATAAGGAATGTGAGCCATACAAATGGAACGGACTGATGTTGCTTATAGCCCATCTAAAGTTGGATAACTAAGCTGTCAGAGTTCTCCTTCTTTACCCACCCAATCTTGTAGGAATCTATCGCAATTTCGGATCCTACCCTAGGAAGCCTGCGGTTCTACAAACCTAAGGTGCCTTTAATAATAACAAATTATTCCATGCTTATATTTCTATAATTTAATTAAAGTTAAATACAAAGGGGCAATTCATGATAATGGGATTCAATAAGGACATTGTAATTTCATTGTAAACTATTGCTCTCACACTATTATACTACTATTAATTTTATACTATTTGGAATATTAATACTCATGCAGTTGAATGCATGAACAAAATTCTATGGGCGCTTTAGTTACCCCTATTGCATCTCTGGTGCCATAACATCCGGCTACGCCGTACTTACTACCATATCCTTAGCGATCCATCGATGTCAGCAGGCCTGTCGACGTAGATGATCTGTAGGTGGTGATAATTAGAGTCAAAGGTGCAAAATGGATACAAAGCGCTCACTGGAAAATATTGTACAAATTTATAAGTATGGGGTATTGTATTACTTAGAACTAAAATTCATTTTTCCTTTTTTTTTTCTATACACTATGCCTGCTATGCGGTGACTTCAAGACACAGGGGTTGTTGTCCCTGTGTTGTTGTAGTTGTTCTTCTGTTGTTGTTGTTGTAGTTGTTCTTCTGTCGTTGTTGTTGTAGTTGTTCTTCTGTTGTTGTTGTTGTTGCTTTTGTTATTGTTGTTGTTGTTGCCTTTGTTATTGTTGTTGTTGTTGTTGTTGCTTTTGTTATTGTTGTTGTAGTGCCGCGTTAAGCAGCCCTGAATAGACGCTGGCAACGCTTCTCTGCTGAATTCGGCTTGATTTAATTTTTTTAACAAAATCTATAGCGGAGCACAAAAGAGATACAACTTTAAAGCCTACTCACAATTACTATGCTTCAGGAAGTACTCACAATAAGGTATAAGAATAGAAGAGGGGGCATCGGTGGCCAGTTCCGTGGTCGAAGGTGTATTGTGGTGTGGTGCAATTATTGGATATGGTGGGCTTACAGTATTTGCAGGATACCAACAAGCCAGTATGCACTTTTGGCTAGTTTGCAATGCCTTGCCGGTCCACCCAACACTCGAAACACGTGAACTGCCAAAATCCCGGTAATGAGTCGAAATTTTATTAAATTCAACTGTTGTCAGGTATGATCGGCCTTCAGTGTTGTGGTATCCGTAATATCGCACTTTAAATTTTATTCCAGCTTCGGATGTTTGACGATTGTATTTGTTTTACCACGTGCAAATTATCACGTAAAACAAACACAATTTCTTTTTTTTCCCGCTGGCACCGATCTGTTTTTTTTTTCTGCATCGATAGCATGCGAAAGAATAAAATGCATTCAGAAAACACAAGCGCAGCCAACTTGACAGTTCAAGAGCAAAACTTCGCGTTAGAAAGGTTAAGAGCGAAAGTTCGCGTTCGAAAGCTCTCTAACGCACCATGAGCTGCACTAGCTGATCTAGATCAGCTGCTTAAGCTTAATGTGCATGTTATGTACAGTGCTTTGTAAATTGCGAGATGAGTATTCGCGCCGTTACAATGGCTTATGATTTAAATGAATCTAAACATTCCCCGGTCGTTGAATGGTGATCAATCATCATCTAAATCCAGTGTTAATCGTCTTGGGGATGCTGATGGCACGGGTGTAATGGCAGCCTCATTCCTTGTAGCTGTTGGTTGCAAGGTCCAAAAGCGTTGCTTCCCTAGTGTATATGCAAGTAGCACAAGGACGGATACTACTAAAGCAGCATAAGCGGCGATATGATGATGTTGTACTGAACTTATTCGGTCGGGCAGCTCTTGTTTGTTGAGTGCGTTCAATTTTAGCTGCAAGTCATCCATATCCTTATCTTCTTGTACCTTGCTCTCTGATATGTTGATTTGAGTCGTGTTTGGCTCGATTATGTTGCCAAAATGAGCATATTCCTTTTCACACTTTACTTATGCTGTTGAAAGTTCTGATGCTAATATCTGAGTTGCGTGCAGTACAACCTGATGGCAACGAGAGTAGTCCGGTGTCCATCAGTTATATAGTAGACAGGGTTCCGTTGCATTCGGCTAGTAGTTCCATTACAGAATGCGTTACAAAGACCAATTATTAGGATGGTGTGTTTTTGACCATACCATTTTGGTTGCTCTATGAGTTACTTGACGCATTGTTGGTGTTTTGTTGTTAAAAAGTTGCAACTCACACCGATTATTAACATTAAACATAGCTTGATGGTTAAAGCATATGTATTCTTTATTTGGTAATGTTGTAATGAACAACGTGGAGCAGATGGGCTATTAATACGTTCGGAGTACGCGCTTGCTTCGGCCGATGCTCGCCGGCAATTGGGGTGAGTTATTATTGGTCAACCGACATTTTAAATTGCTTCCTAGTTATTAGTTATATTTATTTATTTATCGCGTACTATATTTTTACATAAAGAACGACAGACGAAGACGGACCATGAACATGAGAAAGAAGAAAAGATCAAAAGTAATAGGAGGATCGGAACACTCAAGTAATCAGGTCATCCTTTTTTTTATTGCGGTGCTACCTTTTGGCGCACTCGCCCACCCTGCCATGATCCTGCGGCCCGATATATACATCAGGATC
Source organism: Drosophila paucipuncta (assembly GCA_035043875.1). Classification (NCBI taxonomy): domain Eukaryota; kingdom Metazoa; phylum Arthropoda; class Insecta; order Diptera; family Drosophilidae; genus Drosophila; species Drosophila paucipuncta. Next base: position 2,412 of record JAWNMP010000296.1, on the reverse strand, counting down.
CCTTGGGATGACCTACGGAAGCTATCCTACCTCCATCAGGAACTGCATGTTATCCACTTAACAACGAATTCAATACATTTAAATATTAAACTTAGAAATATATAGGTATTTTATATTTAGAAATGTAAGTTGGATTAATACCATTAAAACATTATATTTATATATACAAGGAAGCGATAATTATAGTTTATATGCATGTTTGCAGAGAGATTTTTAATTAAATTATTTAACAAAAATGCCAGTTGATCAGCGCGGTTACTGTCTGCAAGTGGTCCTGCAGTAGATACATGCATCATCAATGCAACCGGGCATGCACATCTTCTAATATATGATTTCATGAAACAATTTTCTTTTAAATCTACTCGATATGGAAATAACAATAACAACAAAAAAATAACACTTGTTTTTGTTTCTTGTGTTTTGAATAATAGTAATACGAGCGAATCCAATATTAATCGCTGTGTGGGGTATATATATATATAGGTTTAGGGGCTATATTAGTTTATATTATATTATGCATTCAGAGCATGGTCGCCTTGCGTTGTAAAAAACAAACAAAAATAATTTTAAAAAGATATATAGTTGATTAGCGTAGCTGCTGTTGTAAAGAGTACAGTTGCTCAATTTTAAAGAGTAGCTTCCGAAAGGGTTATCTAAGCGCGACTCATAATAAAGAAAAAGAGTACTTACATACATCATCCCACGCTAGAAGTACTTCCTGGTGTTGGTGTGTGTGTGTGTGGCTGTAATTAGTTATCAGAAGAGAGAGTGCAAATATTTCAAGCCTTGTGCGAAAGCTCGCAGCGGATAATGATCATGGGAGCGAGCAATTATCACAAGCATAAGCCGTACGCTGAGACAAATTTTTGTGTGATTTTCATTCCGCATGCAATTCTAAATAGAGGGTACTTATTAGTTATATAAAATATAATTTTTTTTCTTAATTACACAGAATCGTCATAATTTCCATTTTTTTTCTTTCACTTGCATTATCAGGTAACTATAATTTGTGCTACAAACCTAAGGTGCCTTTAATAATAACAAATTATTCCATGCTTATATTTCTATAATTTAATTAAAGTTAAATACAAAGGGGCAATTCATGATAATGGGATTCAATAAGGACATTGTAATTTCATTGTAAACTATTGCTCTCACACTATTATACTTCTATTAATTTTATACTATTTGAATATTAATACTCATGCAGTTGAATGCATGAACAAAATTCTATGGGCGCTTTAGTTACCCCTATTGCATCTCTGATGCCATAACATCCGGATACGCCGTACTTACTACCATATCCTTAGCGATCCATCGATGTCAGCAGGCCTGTCGACGTAGATGATCTGTAGGCGGTGATAATTAGAGTCAAAGGTGCAAAATGGATACAAAGCGCTCACTAGAAAATATTGTACAAATTTATAAGTATGGGGTATTGTATTACTTAGAACTAAAATTCATTTTTCCTTTTTTTTTCTATACACTATGCCTGCTATGCGGTGACTTCAAGACACAGGGGTTCTTGTCCCTGTGTTGTTGTAGTTGTTCTTCTGTTGTTGTTGTTGTAGTTGTTCTTCTGTTGTTGTTGTTGTTGTTGCTTTTGTTATTGTTGTTGTAGTGCCGCGTTAAGCAGCCCTGAATAGACGCTGGCAACGCTTCTCTGCTGAATTCGGCTTGATTTTATTTTTTTAACAAAATCTATAGCGGAGCACAAAAGAGATACAACTTTTAAAGCCTACTCACAATTACTATGCTTCAGGAAGTACTCACAATAAGGTATAAGAATAGAAGAGGGGGCATCGGTGGCCAGTTCCGTGGTCGATGGTGTATTGTGGTGTGGTGCAATTATTGGATATGGTGTGCTTACAGTATTTGCAGGATACCAACAAGCCAGTATGCACTTTTGGCTAGTTTGCAATGCCTTGCCGGTCCACCCAACACTCGAAACACGTGAACTGCCAAAATCCCGGTAATGAGTCGAAATTTTATTAAATTCAACTGTTGTCAGGTATGATCGGCCTTCAGTGTAGTGGTATCCGTAATATCGCACTTTAAATTTTATTCCAGCTTCGGATGTTTGACGATTGTATTTGTTTTACCACGTGCAAATTATCACGTAAAACAAACACAATTTCTTTTTTTTTCCTGCTGGCACCGATCTGTTTTTTTTTCTTGCATCGATAGCATGCGAAAGAATAAAATGCATTCAGAAAACACAAGCGCAGCCAACTTGACAGTTCAAGAGCAAAACTTCGCGTTAGAAAGGTTAAGAGCGAAAGTTCGCGTTCGAAAGCTCTCTAACGCACCATGAGCTGCACTAGCTGATCTAGATCAGCTGCTTAAGCTTAATGTGCATGTTATGTACAGTGCTTTGTAAATTGCGAGATGAGTATTCGCGCCGTTACAATG